>CM072517.1:33893146-34225646 GCA_036898135.1 Oncomelania hupensis | reverse complement strand
ATTTATCATCCTAAAACGAAAAACATTACCGAGCAATTTTTTTGCCTGGTCTCTTACCGGCTTCGGTAGATACTATGTTTAGCTCAAGAATTTTGGCTTGGGTAGATACTATGTTTAGCTCAACAATGTTGGCTTGGGGAGATACTATGTTTAGCTCAACAATGTTGGCTTGGGGAGATACTATGTTTAGCTCAACAATGTTGGCTAGGGTAGATACTATGTTTAGTTCAACAATGTTGGCTAGGGTAGATACTATGTTTAGCTCAACAGTGTTGGCTTTGGTAGATACTATGTTTAGCTCAACAATGTTGGCGTGGGGAGATACTATGTTTAGCTTAACAATGTTGGTTAGGAAGGTGGTATTAATACTGACTTTATTCATAAAAAAAAATCTATATAATATTTTGACAGTTATTTTTCTTGTATGCCTCTTTTTTCAGTGGGGCCATACTCACTGTGAAGTTTTAAAGGATCTGTCGAGCGGGCGTGGCCAAAGTGGGCCCCTTTTAAATCATGCTGTTTCTTAGATCCAGTGGTTAGTCTACAGTGTCTGTATGCTAAGTTGTTATTATGTCTTAATTTCTTAATGCCTAAAAAATTATGTTTAGTACTGTGATCATCTATTATTTGTTGTTATATTGCAAGCCATGTAATTCCAGTGCACTATATGATACCTTGTGAAATATAATTATTGTGTGTGTGTGTGTGTGTGTGTGAGCGTGCGTGTGTGTGGCTAGGTAGAAACGCCTTTATTCTGACATACACTTGAACCTCAACGTACTTTCTTTCGACGGACCCCGTTATTTTGACGTCAAAACAGTGTTCCGTTAGGGTTAAGGCTGTGTTAGGCTTAGGATTAGGTTAAGGGTTAGGGTTAGGGTTTGGGTTTGGGTTTAGGTTAGGGATAGCTTCAAAAAATGGACAAATTTGTAAAAATGTCAAAGTAACGTATGTAGAGTTTTATGAAAGTCATCACAACAGCGTTTCTACACGGTTGTGTGTGTTTAACATAATTATATAATTTTAAACTGTGACCTTGTGGTTGTTGTAGTTCCTGTTGAGGTAATAAAGAAGCGTAGTATTGTATTGTATATATTTATTGTAGCGTTATGTATTGTATTGTACAGTATTGTATTGTAATAGACCACACTGTACATGATGGCCTATCAGGATGAGGTACACTGCATGCAAAATAATATATTATATTACGCAGGTAGATAGGAACAACACAGGGATACAATTAGGTTACTGAATACGCTTGAGACAAACTACACATTTAAGTCACATAACACAACGCAAAATCGCCTACACAGCACTGTATAATTAACTTTCTATTTATAAAACGAAACAAGAACAGTTGTTATATTGTTGTGCTAGCTGCTATATTGTTGTGCTAGCTGCTATATTGTAGTGCTAGGTGCTATATTGTGTGACAAACTGTCATTAGGCTATTTAGTATTTGGGGAAAACAGGCATCTGCAGTTTGGAGAAAGCTAACTTTGCGTGTCTTCTTTAGCAGTGTGTTGTTAGCCTTCAGTTTTGATGAATGTTATAATTGTTTCAAGCCGTGCTGTACCTTACATGATATACGACTGTACTTCACCTGTTGTGTCGAAAACAATCTTTAGGATTCAAGCTTTTCGGTGGACAAAATTCCATTTACTCTTTGTGTTTCGTATGCAGACGATACTGTATTAGTTATTTGGGATTCATTATTATTTTTTTTAAATTCTTTAGCTCAGTGTTGTAGCTGTTATAATTGGTGTCGCATAAATTTACTCATTCTTCTGTTTCTAAGTATATTTGCCTAAGAGCAATATTATCATTGCATGTTGGAGTTTAAGGCTTTCTTATCTATGTCGTAAGGTTTGTGTTTATAAACATTGCTTTGTTCAGGGAACTGTGTGTATTTCTAGTCTACAGAACATGTTTGTTAGACTCTAACCAGGACACCGCAGACTGTTAAACACACGCATAAAGATGCATCGACATTATAAGAGGTGAGTCTTTAAGGTATAGAGTGAAATTACAAAGGTTCCTACTCTAGCAGCGTTTCATTTATCATTCACACTGTCTTTCAGTCTGTCTGTCAGTCTTTCTGTCAGTCTGTTTGTCTGTCTGTTGGTTAGCCTGACAGTACGTCGGTCTATCTGCCTGATAATTCCTTTATGAAAGAATGAAGATGCGGTGCACGTAGTTCTTATTACATACTTAAAAAATACTATTATGTAATGTATATTTCGTAGCGGTGGAAAAAACAACAACAAGACAGTAGACACGCAGACACTCACACACACAATGTGTGTGTGTATGTGTGAGTATGTTTGTGTATATGTGTGTGTGAGTCAGAATTACGTGTGTATGCCGGAAGGCACAAACACAATTTTAAATATTCTTAATGTAGGCCCTATTTTTGTTCACATGAATATGAATGCTCCTAATTTTATCTTACGTCAGGATCATTAACAGTAAAAATGTACACTATATTCATATATTGCATAATTTCTTATATCTGTATGTTGGAAAGGGTGCCGGGGGAGGAGGGAAAGGGTGTAGAATAAGGGAAGATATGGGATAGTTGTTCGTAGGGTTAGGGGGAATTGTGGGGGGAAGGGGGAATGTGAGGGGAAGAGGAGTTGTGTGAATAAGTGTAAGTTGATGTGAGAGTATGAATACATAAACCAATATTTACACTACTACTACTACTACTACTACTACTACTACTACTACTACTACTACTACTACTACTACTACTACTACTACTACTACTACTACTACTACTACTACTACTAATTAAGTACAGAATTTTCTCTTGGTGGAGACATATTGCAAAGTAGAAGCATTCGTCATCGTGTGTACAGACGTGCAGCACAGTATGGATGCATTTGAATCACAATATACTTGCCCTGAGGCTTTGGAGGCTTTCATTACGTGCATATTACACGTTTTGATGGATTGACACCTCTATTAACTCCATATTATAACCTAACACTGTTAGTGTAAATGGCAAGTCCAGAGAGGGCGAGAGAGAGAGAGAGAGAGAAAGAGAGAGAGAGAGAGAGAGAGAAATCCTCTTCCTCTTCCTCTTCACACATCAACATCTACAATGCACAAATACCCTCTACATCAAAATGTATAATCGTTTGGTGTACGCCTTTACTAGTAAGTTAATGTGTACTATCATTTCAACTAGTCTTTTTTTTTACAATTATTAATTTGTTCTTAATTGCGTACTATACTTTCTGCCTCGCCATTTTAGATGCCATTTTTCCAATTAATCTTTCTGCTGCACATGTATTTTTGTGGATTATTTGTTCTAAATTTACGTTAGTTGTTTCGGCATAACTGCATTACGTTCCTACCCATACCTCCTCGCCCCCGAAAATTAGTCTAATTATCGATTTTAAGTGTCATTTATGTTCGTTTATAATTTTATTCTTGCAGTTACTTCCGAATTGCACACATTTTTTAAAGATTTGGAAACAGTCCAGTATATAGTATTACTTTACCTTTCGTCGTTTAATTTCAGTTTGTACACTAAACAGGAATTCACTTCATTTGGACTTGGACCAAGAACACACAGGCTTCCGCTATATTGTTCTTCATCTCCACCTCCTATCTCAGTACTTCAACCAACAGTTTATACAGCCTCCGTCACATTTTAATATCGGACTTTTATAATTAGTTTTAGAATTGTATAAGAACTAAAGCTGACAACCTAGATGGTATACACATAGGTCTTCTCTAGGTATAAAATATCCATGGTCACATTTCATTGAAACGATCTGTAAAGAGCTGGCTAGTGGCGTGTGCTACAGCCCCAAGGGCAAGATGTAAGACACCATTCGTTTAACCTTGTTAAATACTGTAAATTTGTTATCTGATCTGATCTTGCAATTTCTACGTGTATACTATTAGTGAATAACCCCGGATGCCTGTGATGCCCATGCTATTCTTTTTCTTTACTCTGATTCGTAGGCCTTCTACAAAGTTCGATTTTGCAAACGTCTACTATTTATTTAACTGTGCTGCTTGACTGTCATGTACACGATGTACCGTTTAATGTGATTTAATGTGATGTGTAGACAAACATTGAGAATATATACTAATATTACCCATTTAGCTATCGTCCTCTTGACTACTTTGCTTTTCTTCATTACCAATATATTCTTTAACATGCAGATCGTTGATTAATGTTTTTTCAAGTATTATTGCCATTAACTCTAATGCTCCTGACTGTGAAGTGCATGCTATCCTATATAATACTGTGACATGTAGACAATAGAGCATTGTGCAATTGTTAAGTTTGTTAACAAACAGGTGGTCCTTGTTCAATGTGTTAAACACCCAGTGCCTCGTTTGTTTTTACACGGAACAAACGTTGAGACGTGCGTCAGCTGTATACATTAAACAGGTTTGAAAAAAACCTGCTCTCCTTTCTTTCACCATCCTCCTCTTTCCGTCCTCATCCTCCCTCTCATGCACTCCTGCCTCTTCAATTACCTTATGTCCTGTCTTAATTGAAAGGTTCACCTCCACGACCCTTTAGTTTCTAGGTTATCAGATCCCGAACTTAGGTTCCTGACCTTTTTTTTTCTTTTTCCAAATGATTCAGGAACCTAGGTTTGGGATCTGAGAACATAGAAAAAAAGGGTTTGTGACCTGCACGAATATCCAAATATGACAGGCCTTTACCCTCTCTTTCAGGCAGCTATTTTCTTACCTCTTTAATTAATGCTGTTCCAGTCACCTGTTCAAATTGTTTTCTTTGTCATCCCTTAAGAGCCTATGATTGTGTCACAGGCGCTTGTATCTGGGCCTATTCCTGTGACGCGTCTCCTTTTGGCTATCTATAGTGTCTCCATTTGGCTATCTGTAGCGTCTCCCTTTGGTTATCTTATAATTAACCATGGGGAGACGCGTCACAGGTATAGGCGCTCGCGTGTCCAGATACAAACCCCTGTGGATTGTGCTTGTGCGCGGGGAGCGGGAAGAAACGGGAAAGAGGTTATATGAGTCGAGTGCATATGCGTGTTTCTGTGTAAGTGTGTTTGTGTTTGTGTGTGTGTGTGTGTGTGTGTGTGTGTTTGTGTGAGTGTGTAGAATATGGGGAGAGATTAAATGTGTGCGAGTATGTGTGTGCGTGTGCGTTTATGTGTATGGGTGCACGTTTTGGTGTATGTGTGTGTGGGCATTCGCGCGAGAGGAGTGTGTGTGTGTGTATGCATGTGCGTGTGTGTATGGATGTTCGTGCACTTAAAAAGCTGTGTGTGAAGGTGCCGAATATGTCCACAATGATTATCTGATACATACTAGTAGAGTCTTCTGTTTTACCTCTCTCACTAGTGTAGAGTCGAACGTAAGCCTATGTTAGTCTCAGCTACGCAGTGTGGAATAAGTCAGGTAAGACAGTGGAGTGTTCTGTTCTCATGTGCAGTAATGCTGCATTGAAAAGTGGAGATGCATTCAGGGCGTGCACAGGTACCGTGCTCGTTAAACAAAAGTTTAATGTGTCAACAACGTGCATCTAAATGAACTAAACTGCTGACGCATCATGCACCACTACATTACGGATGGGAGGGGGCTGTGGGTGAGAAGAGAAAGAGAGAAAGAGAGAGATATAAAGACAAGTGGAGAGAGAGAGAGAGAGAGAGAGAGAGAGAGAGAGAGAGATCAGTTGCAGAAGGGGATAATGCCAGAGGTGCTGACAAGTAAGGTTAATCTCATTTGAGTACAAACAATTTCAGTGCTTTATGTAATCTGATATCGCCACCAATTCTTTAGTTATCCTACGCTCCATGATGAGGGCTCTTATTTGGGATCGTTTTCGTGATTGTAATCATAATGTTGACGTTTCCGTCCTATGAATGTGACATATGGACGGTCGGTTAGTTGGTTCGACAGTAAGTTACAGATATTATGGTAAGAGTTGATGAGAAATGGTTGAATTGGTGTGCTCCTGAAACAACAGGTGGAGGAGCTGTTTACCTTCTGTTCAGACCTGAGGTGGATACCGAAACATATTGGTTATTATTGATAAACGATGACGATGACGATTGAAGATAATCATAATGATCGATGTTTGTATGTGCCGATAAACTAATAGTGTAGCATGCTCGGTGCAGGTTTTGATATTAGTAGGTAAACCCGCGCACTTTCCAACTCGGAGTCAAGTCAACAAATCTGTATTCCACATAAAAACTGGAAAATGTGTTTTGCCAACCGCATGGAAACGGCTTTCAAACAATGAAACAACGAAAGATGAAAATTTATTTACAAAGATCACAGTTCCAAGGTGGAGTACCATGTACGTTCTACAGATTAAAAAAGAAAAGAAATGAAAAACAAGTAATATTAGAGAGCTGACCGGGGTGTCATTTTCCTTGCCAGTATTAACTAAAGTCGAGCATCGCTTAGCTCAGTATTTTTGTGACCAACAGCCAAAGGTTACATAGCTACACAAGCTTACGATCTACTCCCAGCTTCAGCCCCGAGACAGCTGCACTTGTTTGAGCAAGGTACCAGTCCTCAAGCTGAGCTGCGCCACAACCTCAGCATTGTGATTGTTGTTCGGGAGACACTTTGTGTGTTGTTGAATAGATGATAACACGTAAACAATGGCAAGATAGGGGTCAATGGGCAAAGCAATGTATTTGTTGGTGTTTCGTCCGCTTCAAAACATTAATTTACTACATGTATTTGTTAATTTATATTAATCGGTGATGGGGCAGATAACAATGCCCTAAGAAAATGAGTATCACTTGCTCTTTTCATACAAAAAAAGATACGACTATATTTGTCATAAAATTTTTAACATTTATCTTTAGGAAAAAAAAAAGCTTGAACAGCTTGTACAGAGGCTTGACACCACCTCCAGAGCTTATGGAATGGAAATAAGTGCAGAGAATTCCAAAATGATGACCAACAACACCAATGGCATCAACATGGACATCAAAGTACAAGGCCAATCTCTCAGCACAGTGCATAACTTCAAATATTTAGAAGCCATTGTATCAGACAATGGGTCCCAACCGGAAATCCTCTCCAGGATCGCACAAACAACGGCTCCCATGACAAGGTTGAAGCCCATTTGGAAAGACAGGACCATCAGTCTAAATTCCAAGTTAAGACTGCTGCGCTCCCTTGTCATCTCCATCTTCCTATGCGCTTGCGGAACATGGACCCTCACGGCAGATCTACAACGACGAATACAAAGCATAGAGATGAGGTGCTACAGAAGACTTCTGGGCATTTCATATACTCAGCACATCACCAATGACGAAGTCCGACAGACCATCACACAAGCCATTGGACAACACGATGACATGCTCCCAGTAGTGAAGAAACAGAAAATCCGATGGTATGGTCACGTCACAAGAGTATCAGGCCTTGCAAAGACCATCCTGTAAGGCACATTGCAAGGAGGCAGACGAAAAGGGAGACAGAAAAAGAGGTGGGAGGACAACATTTGAGAATGGACTGGCTTGACACTGAGCGAAGCCATGAGGGTTGCTGAGGACAGAGAAAGATGGAGTACGCTGATTAAACGATCATCTGTGTTACCCCAACGATCTTCAAGTTACGGGATAGGATAAGATAGGATAGGATGTAATTATTTTACAATGACTGTTATATGAAAAGCCCATGTGTATATGTGTATAATCATAAGGGTATTTGGTGGAAGTGGGGAGGAGGGAGAGGGAGAGAGAGAGTTATTATAATTTTAATTTAATTGTATTCCAGTTAATCCAGGTAATGAGTTGATTTGTTTTTATAGTTATTTAAATATAATTATCAATATTTTCTTAGTTTCAATTCCTAAATCACTTAGGTGTATAAGCAGACAATAAACGAGTAACACACACAAACACACACGCACACACACACAAACACAATTATCCAAACTTTTGGAAAAATACAAATACGAATGAAAACAAAAAAATGCTTATAGCAGTAGATAAAGTATCCACAAAGTAAAAAAAAAATGAATTTCGGATGTTATTCTTGAAATAAGGCAAATATTGACTTTGAACCAAAAAGTTAAATTGGGAGCGAAGGACCGGCCGACTGACCGAGTACCAACAACTGGAACGCTACTAAAAGATGGCCCATGATTTGAAGTAGGCCTACCTGTCTACCAAAACTCAACAATATCGCTTCAGACGTTTTGGAGATATTGAGCAAAACGTATTTAGCAACAAAATGCCCCAATGACCTTGACCTTTGCGGTTGAGCAGGCCACGGCCTTTAGAGTTAGGTCAAAATCCGTTCAGTGGATCTTGAGATGTGGCTTCCTATTTACTCTAGAGGGGGAAATCGGCTACCCAAAACTAATTGTTATAGAAGCAAAACTTACTGCATCGGGTAGAGAATAATTGGGTTAGCTTATGGTTCAAAATCGGCCGACAGGGACGTAGGGGAAATATATTAAAATAATTTTTGAAAATCGTTATTTTCCTTGTTCGCCCCCTTTTGACGCTGTTCGTTTACCACACATCGCACTGCAGCATTCCACAAAAGTGGGTCGCAGGTGACCTCATTCTGACCTTAGACAGCATTGTTTTACAGAGAATGGCGGCAAACAGTGAGGTGAAGTATAAATGTATGATGGGCGAACAATGTGATAATTATATAGATAATTATATATATGTACTTGCATTTTTTTTCTCTCTCTCTCTCTTTTTTACGATTTAGTATTTTTTCAATATGTTCAAATCAAAGAATTCATTTCTTAGATTTTATAGTAATATATATTTTGTTACCAGGGCTACTTAAACGTGAATGTATGGTTGATAAAACAATGTCAACATTTTATATACATTATTATTATTATTATTATTATTATTATTATTATTATTATTATTATTATTATTATTATTATTATTATTATTATTATTATTATTATTATTATTATTATTATTAACGATTTAGTCTTATATTAATAAGCTCAAAGAATTCAGTTATTAGATTCCTATCCTATCCTATCCTGTCCCGTAACCCGGAGGTCGTAGGGGCACCAAAGATGATCGTTTAACCAGCATACTCCATCTTTCTCTGTCCTCAGCAACCCTGATGGCTTCGCTCAGTGTTAAACCAATCCATTCTCGAATGTTGTCCTCCCACCTCTTTTTCGGTCTCCCTCTTCTTCTACCTCCTTGCACTGTGCCTTGCAGAATGGTCTTTGCAAGGCCTGATGATCTGGTGACGTGGCCATACCATCGGAGTTTTCTTTTTTTCACCACTGTGAGCAGGTCATCGTGTTGTCCAATGGCTTGTGTGATGGTCTGTCGGACTTCGTCGTTGGTGATGTGTTGGGTATAGGAAATGCCCAGAAGTCTTCTGTAGCACCTCATCTCCATGCTTTGTATTCTTCGTTGTAGATCTGCTATATTATTAGATTGTTTAGTAATAATTGTCACCAGGGTTTCTGAAGCTGTATGCGGCATTTGCCTAAAATCAAGGAACCAAGATATCATTTATCCGACAAAAAAAGGAATTTCTAGTATTTTGCTTGCTAGCAAAACAAGAGGAGATCAGTGAGGTTGACTTTGTACACGTTACTTGTCGTCGCAACTATACTAACAAAAAAAGTATAAAGACAAACTTGAACAACATTATTTCAGAATCAAGTTCACGGCCCAGTTGTTCAAGCACAGCGCAGTTCGATTTGAAGAACAGATGTTTGTTTTGTTCAAAATCTGTAGACAAAACTGAAAAAAGGCGTCTACAACCAAAAGATGAGGGGTATACAGTTCGAACATTAGAATATAAAGAAACTCTTCACATGGCTTGTGCAAAGCGCAGTAATGATGACTGGGCACAAAAGGTCACTGCAAGACTGGAACTTGTCAATGATTTAGTTGCTGCAGATGCGGTGTATCACAAAGATTGTAATAGTCGATTTCAGTCATTGAAGAGACCTTGGGAAACTGCTTCAGATCAGCAGAATCAGCAAGCAAAACGTGGCCGCCGAAAGAATGAAGCCTTTGTTGAGGCCTTTCAGAAAGTTGCGCGTTTTCTTGAAGAAAATGACGATGAACAGATCACCTTCAATGATTTGATCTCAAAGATGAAAGAAATCAATGGAGGGGATGAAGCATACAGCTATACCAAGATGAAACACGAATTAAAGAAACACTTTGGCGATGACGTTATAATCACATGTGTGGATGGGAAGGCTAACGTTGTTGCGTGCAAAAAAACTGCATCTTCTATTCTGCACTCGTTTTATGCCAGACAAAGTAACGACGAGGAGGCCCAGAAGATACAGATACTCAAGGCAGCTACAGAGCTTATTAAAAGTGACATAAGTCTGTTATCCATCATCTTTGTTTGAATCTCCAGAAATAATGAGACTACCAAACAAGGCATCACTGGCCGATGAGCTGTGGAAGATGGTTTCTGAACCTCCCATGTGTTCTCTACCCCATGACCTCCAGTATGTTGTGGACGGAGGTTCCTTACTACAACGAGTACAAGCACCCTGGAAGCGGGGCTCCACATTCCAAAGCATTGTTGACTGTTACGTCAGTTATGTAAATAGCCAATATCCCCATGCCGTGGTAGTCTTTGGTGGATATGAGTCTGGACCCTCAACCAAGGATATGACCCATATAAGATGCACAAAAGGAATGAAAGGAGTACCGGTTCATTTTACTCATGACATGGCCCTGCTGTCTACTAAAGAAATATTTCTTGCACACAAGGAGAACAATCATATATTCATATCTCTCCTTGGTTCATGCTTGGAGCGGACATGCACAGTCATACAAGCGAAGTCAGACGCTGACTTGCAGATTGTCATGGCAGCTCAACAGGCAAATAAACACAAGAACGCGGCTGTGGTAGATGAAGACACGGACCTGTTAGTGTTGTAACTGTTGAAGTATTACCTGTGTGCCGAAGACCATGATGTCTACTTCTATTCAGACAAAAACAGCAAAAGAAGAAAGTATGGGACATAAAACGACTTGCTGATGTCCTTGGGTTCCCGCTACGTCATCTCCTGTTAGTTCTGCACGCCCTTACAGGTTGTGACACCACGTCCAGGCCCTTTGGCATTGGCAAGGCTGTAGCTCTCACAAAACTGAGGTCCAGCACCTGCTTTCAAAAGGCTGCCAAAACTTTTCTGGAGGCATCTTCAGTGACAGAAGTAGAAGCAGCAGGAGAGACAGCCCTTGTACTCCTTTATGGTGGCGCGGCAAAGAACATGATAGAATAGACGAACTGAGGTATCGCACCTTCTGTAGGAAAGTGGCCCTTGGAACAACCTTTGTTCAGGTGAATACGCTGCCCCCAACGTCTGCGGCTGCACGATTTTACAGTCATCGCGTCTACTGGCAAGTACAAGAGTGGATGGGCAAGCAGCAGGACGCATGCCCAACAACATGTGGATGGAAGCTGGAGGGCAGCATGCTACTGCTGGTGACAACCATGCTTCCTGCTGCTCCACCTAAGCTGCTGAAGATAATCCGATGCTCATGCTCGGGAAATTCTGATGCCCATTCCCGCTGTTCATGCAGGAGGTACAGGCTTCTTTGTTCTCCTGCCTGCAAGGAGTGCCGGGGTCTTAGCTGCTGCAACACTCCCCCACCCCATCCCGATGAAGTGTAGCAGGATTGGAGCACAAATGTTCAGTCAGCCTTGTATGGTTTTGCGTTATCATATTAAGTTAAAGAAACTGACTGCATAGTACAATGCTTTGCAGTGTAATCAATATTTTTATATTGTTCATTATCTCTCATAGGGCATTTACATAACCTTTCTACATCATTAAATTTAACCAGTTAACAGTATCGTTAATTATTATAATGTTTTCGATAATGTATTTTTATTACCTTTCAAACGAGGTGCTACTTGATAGGGTTCTAACGATTTTTGTGGACTGTGACCTTGACCGTGACCTTTAAATAGCCGCTAAAAAGTATGCCGCACACCCACTGTGTCCGATTTTTTATGGGAAGTAGCGACTGATCGTGCCGTCATAATGCAGTAAAAATATTTTCTATAACAATTTGTTTAGGGTCATAGCATATTTTTTTCTAGATCCCCCAGGCTAATTGGACTAACAGAGAGACCGAGGACTGACAGACCAACAATCTCATTCCCTCCGACTGTTTCAAAGAATTTCCAGATACAAAATAACAGACCTTGTAGCTTACAGTCCTAGTACGTGGTGTGCTGTATTATATGGAGACAACATTTCTTCAAATGCTATTAAAAGTCGCTGTCCTCAGTCATAGTTTTGTGTATGCTTGCGAGCTGGTTGCGTACATTCTCCAACTGTTTATTCTCTACCTGCTTTGCTTTGCCAAAGAGTGATTATTTAAATATGGGATCCATCTGGGGTGGAAAAAAGAAAAAGAAAATAGGCCTAGCGGTTGATCTCCTGTAAATATATTTGGTAATTTTTTTTCAGTAAAAGAGAAATCATCATCATTACCACCATCACCACTCTCACCTTCTTCCTCGTTTTCTCTTGCTCCTCTTCCTCACTACCGCGCTTTAATTACATTTATTTCTATTCGTTTCAGATATTGCAGCAGCACTGCTGATTGCCACCACCACCACCACCACAAACAGGAATGTAGACGAGCCAACTCCTACATTGTAAACCCCATCGCGTTGCTTGACATTATTGTAAACAATGATTCGACAAACATCCATATCCGCGGCTTCCGCGGCACGCCGTAGCTCATTGGGTGGCAGTTCAAACTGTAGCAGCAGCAGCAGCAGTGCTAGGAACACCAGACGGGCGTCGGCCAGCATGGCGAGCGAGAATACGGGTTCAAATCCCCATTTGAAAGACCTGTTCAAAGTGTGCGATGTGGATGGCTCGGGTTTTATCGACCAACAGGAGCTAGCCAATGTCTGCCAGGATCTGAACAAGGACGATCTCAAGTTAGTAATCTTTGAGGATGATAGTGATGGTGATGGTGGTAGTGTTGTTAATGTTGTTGATGATGATGATGATCGTGATGATGGTGGTGATTGTGAAGATGATGATGACGGTGATGATGATTATAATGATTATAATGATGAGGATGAGAATGATGGTGACGATGATGATGGTGATGATGTTGATTATAATGATGATGATGATGATGATGATGATGATGATGATGATGATGATGATGACTATGATTGCTGATTGCTGCTGCTGATGATGATGATTGTGGTGGTGGTGGTAGAGGTGAAGACGACGACGATAACAATGAGAATGAGGATGCTGTTATTTAAAGAATAAAGCAAAATGAACTCTTTTCATTTTTTATACTGGGCAACAAGTCGTTATTGGACCAAAAAGGACGACGATGTTTTATTGTACGTTGGTTTATCCGATTTCGTTGGCCTACAGGGAAAGCGATGGCCAAACAATTGAAGGTTAGGCGAACAGAGATAGAGAGAGAATGTCTTCCAAACATGTAGGCAGCAGCAGTTAGACTTTCTTAGAGAGAGAATGTCTTCCAAACATGTAGGCAGCAGCAGTTAGACTTTCTCACACTGACGGTCTGGATTGCCCAAACGTAACCTTGATACACAGGCAAGCACAGCGCATGGCCCCTACTACTTCAGGCGAGAGTATAAACCGAGGCTTAGTTTATGCACGCTAGCATCCTGTCGCACGGATTTTGAAGATCCTGGTCCGCATGTCCTAGACGGGTGAATGCCCGTGACATAAAACACAGCCAGGAAGTACTGGGTTCCTTTCCCTTTCGGTCGTTCAGGATTGCAGCAGTTGTCTGTGGCGTTAGACCATGCGCCTAAAGCAACAAGTGGGCAGCTTGCGCGGCTTGAGTTCAATCCTATTTTGGCCAGCGCCTCCACAGTTTTTTGAACTGGTAAAGCGCTAGTAGTACCATAATAATGAATAACTTTTCTCAGCCTGTAATGTACCAATGGGAATAAAAGGGATAAAAATGAACCGACCCGGCCTGCAATTGTTTTACAAATTTTGCATTGAAAGTTTTATTTTATTTTTTGACATTTCGCCAGGGAAATCTTCAGCGAGTTGGACAAAGATGGCGACGGGCGAATCAGCGTGGAAGAATTCGCGCGCGGTTTCAAGGAGATCGCAGAGGCCATGGAACTGAAGAACAGGGAGAAGATTCGAGAACGCCTTCGTAGCGCGTCCACGGATAGTCTGGATGCCGTAGGAAGAGACGCTGGAAGAGGGATTGGAGGAGGGATTGGGGGTGGGGCTGTGGAGGAATACGTCGGTGGCTTGGACGAAGGGCTTCGTGGTCTGTCATGGTGAGTTAACTTATTACACTATTATAATCTTGTGGTCGCAGCTGTTAGTGATGGTGGGGAAGGTAGTGTTGTTGTTGTTGTTGGTGGTGGTGGTGATACTACAGTTGTTATTGGTGTTGTAGTTTTTGTTGTGGTTAATGGTGGTGTTGGTGGTAGTGGAATTATTATTTTCTACCTGTTGTTGATGTTATTTATTGATAGTGTAGATGATGATGAAAACATTATGCTGATAGTGATGGTGGTAATACTGAAGGAGTGATGCTATTATTGAATTGATGTTTGTTATTGTTGGCGTTGTTGTTGCTGCTGCAGTTGCTAAAGTACAGTTGACCGAGATAGTAATTCTGATTTTGCAATCAAAATAACCGTAGCTTGCGTCTAATTTTATAATTTTCCTTGTATTCCTCCTCCTCATTCTTTTTCTTTTATTTTCTTTGTCGGTCTGTGTCTTTCTGTTCTGACATGTTGTAAAACTAGGCTTTCGAGTCTAAGACTTTTATCCTATGAAACGCTTCAGTGTTCTGTCTTTCTTCTTCTTCTTCTTCTTCTTCTTCTTCTTCTTCTTCTTCTTCTTCTTCTTCCTCCTCCTCCTCTTCTTCGTCTTCTCTCTCTCTCTCTCTCTCTCTCTCTCTCTCTCTCTCTCTCTCTCTCTCTCTCTCTCTATCTCTCTCTCTCTCTCTCTCTCTCTCTCTCTCTCTCTCTCTCTCTCTCTCTCTCTCTCTCTCTCTCTCCTCCGCTTCCTCCCGGATCCCTCCTTCTCTCCCCATTGTGCCTCCATGTTCAAACACACCCCTTAGATCTTCACCAACGTTTCCACTATAACCTCAATCTCCTAATCTGTTTTTCACCCCTACTTACCGAAGGCTCTCTTAGCAGCAGGCAGTTGCGCAATGTTCCCAAATTTTAATAGATCTTGTGCTGTTTAAAAAACAAATTATATACCTTTGACAAAAAAATACTGTCGCTGATGACCTCAACTGTTTGTATGAGCTGTAACAGGTGTCGACCTTGTTTTACCCTATTGTAAAAAAAATCAATACGCGCACATACCTCGCCCACAGAAAAAATTCTCCGTTGGATTAGGGGACAGCAGCTCGGGCAAGTTGCACACACACAAAAAGGCAACGTAATTTAGTAGTAGAGCTATAATACACTGTTGTTGTTCATGTTAGGCAATTTGATGTTGGTGTTAGGTTGTTTCAGTGATGGTGGTGGTATCGCTCTTTTTTTGTGAGTAAGCTTATCGCTGAGTGTGTGTGTATGTGTGTGTGCGTGTGTGTGTGTGTAGGTGGGTGTGAGTGTATGTGTGTGTGTGTGTGGTGTGGTGTGGTGTGTGTGTATGGGTGTGTGTGTGTGTGTGTGTGTGTGTGTAAATGCTTTTGAATGCTTAGAGCACACTTTTAGTTTGGAGTTGCGCTTTACAAAATACATAATTGTTATAATAATAATAATAATAATAATAATAATAATAATAATAATAATAATAATAATAATAATAATAATAATAATCATAATCATAATCTTCTTCTTCTTCTTCTTTTTCTTCTTCCTATTATTATTATTATTATTATTATTATTATTATTATTATTATTATTATTATTATTATTATTATTATTATTGTTGTTGTTGCTGTTGCTGTTAGTAGTAGTAGTAGTAGTAGTAGTAGTAGTAGTAGTAGTAGTAGTGGTAGTAGTAGCAGCGGTGGTGGTGGTAGTAGTAGTAGTAGTAGTAGTAGTAGTAGTAGTAGCAGCAGCAGCAGTGGTAGTAGTAGTAGTAGTAGTAGTAGTAGCAGCAGCAGCAGTGGTAGTTGTAGTAGCGGTGGTAGTAGTAGTAGTGGTGGAAGTAGTAGCAGCAGTGGTAGTACTAGTAGTAATCTCTAATTGTTGGTGTTATATATATTACCCTCCAAACACCCTGTATTGGATTATGAGACACAGCTCGAGCAAGCTGCTTATAGAAAAGTCCATTTAATTTATGAGTGAAGGGATACATTTAGTTGTTGTTATCTCTATCTCTCGTTAGTTATATTTAGTTGTTGTTATCTGACTTATTACATTGGAAGTGGGTACTTGGCTTGCAAAGTAAACAGCCTTTGTCGTCGTCGTCGACGTCGTCTTCACTGTCATGAAATTTAAGAGCAGCTGCAGTTGCAGCAACCACATTACCAACTACAACGAAACAGCTGCGGTAAAACAAATAGAGACTTGACGCAATTTTATTGCTATGCTATCACGTTGGTCCCAAAGGATGTGAGCCCATACATTAAACACAGCTTTATTTATGGTAACAGGAAAGCTATTACTAGCAATTAGACAACAAATAATGAATAGAGAGAGAGAGAGTGAGAAAGAGAGAAAGAGAGAGAGAGAGAGAGAGAGAGAGAGAGAGAGAGAGAGAGAGAGAGATTTTAAAAGAAATCAGCCCCGATTTGCCTAGGCAGAGCGCTACATAACGCTATTTCACTATACTGGCGGAAAGTCTTGGCAACCCTATGCCTGCGGAGAGCACTATAGAGCACTCTGTAGCGGTCTCGAAAGGTCGTTTGTGATGAGAAAAAGATGGCGGCCAGAGTGGCGGGCTTTCGATTTGCGAATGGCGATGTGTTCTACAGTGAAATAGCAAGGGAGGACTTTTTGTTATTTACAGTCTGGTAAGATTTGTGTACTTGTTATTTGATGGAATAATTATGTTTATGTGCAATCAGTATGAATTAGTATTTATATTTGATAGTATTGTTGTGTCGCAAGTGTGATTGGCAGTAACTCTCACTTTCAGCCAACTTCACTTTGATTGGCTGTTGTGCAGTCAACATGTGCTGCGCCATTTTAAAAGCGCTCGCTTATGGCAAAAGTGTGCCCACAAGCAAAAATAGTTCGTGCGGAGCAATCGCAAACTTTTTGTGGCGCTTTTTTTTTTCTAGAGAACTCAGTGAGCAGAACCGGAGACGGAGGAAGTGAAGAGAGGATTGGAATGACAACAACGTGTTCTTTGAGGTGGAGGGGTCCCAGCTTGATCAGTGTTTTCACAAGTGATTGACTTTGGGTGCTACTTACAGTTTTCACAACAGTGAACTCTTAGTCTACTACCCATGACTGTAGGTACCCTTGTTATACAATACGTTCTTCTATTAGCAAAGAAAAGGCTTGACATTCCGAAAAACCCTACTTCCGAACAGCTACCGAACGGCGAATTTCTTTGGACTATTCATAGATCAGTAATGAGTCTCAGTCTCAGTTTACCGTGAACAGTTCTTCCCCCCCCCCCCCCTCCGGCAATCAACGAGTGGAATAATGTTGCAGCTGACGTGACATTAAACCTTTCACTGAAAAAGGATTATATTCCAGATATAGCATACCCCTTTCTCCACTCTTGCGGCCCCTCTCCTCCCACCTCCCCTCCACCATTTCTAACTCAACTGGTTTTCCCTTCTCCCACACCCTACCTCTGGTCGCTAATCGCCTGGCGTCATAATTTCACACTCTGCTTTTATTCGTCACCGTACAATACAAACCCCGCCGTGGTTGATGTGACGTGGGGTTTTATTGTTGCTGGGCTCTGCACAATGAAATGCTAATACCCACTGTCTTCAGTCTATGGGGATCGCCAGTAATCTCCCTGTGACTTAACTTAATACATTTATTTGTTTAGCTCGGTCTGTGTTTAGGCTGGGGTACTGAGATAGATAGAAAAATGGCAAAAAATCACTGTCACACTAGCTTTCACACGGCTATGAAACATATGTAGTCCAGCCACTTCATAACAGTAAATATCACACATTTATTTATTCTACTCTATACACGATCTTCGAGGTATGATACTAACTTAAAAGTTCAAATGTCAATGCGAATGGTTCGCTTTTGAGAGTTCTAGGCAGCTACTTTATCCTCATCGGGCACTGGATACTTTCTGCCCTAATGGTCAGAGTTCTTGAAGAGTGGACTGCTGTGGTCCTGTGATACCAGTTTTAGTGCACTGAAGGCTGTGTACTTAGCTCAGTGTCCGAAGAGCTGTGTTGTGGTTGATTCCGTGACAAGCTGTGTTGTCATGGCGTCTTCTCCTTGTGGCTAGACATGGTGGGCTATCTTCGCGCAGTGCTTTCGATGCCTCGGCAGCCAACGTTCAGCGACGACTTGTTTTTGTTGTTCGCCTAGTTGGGCTCACGATACAATGCCTGCTCGTCTGCAACATATGAGACGAAATTCTGCACAACCCTGTATAATAGGTGTGTGCAGAGCGTCTCACTGAAGGCCGCAGTAGCCCTCAGTAATTAGCTCCACATCTCTATATATAAGCGACGAACATTCTGCTAAGTCCGTGGTCCACTAGAATCTCCACTCTAATTTCCTATACATATATATATATATATATATATATATATATATATATATATATATAAATCATGGCTAACTATACACATAGAGAAATAATTAATATTATACACATTCTCTGGTACATCCACTGGTCTGCAGGCATACATATTGGTTAAACAACAGTGGATCCGTACATAATAGCTTACATGGCGTGTTTGCCACGTGGACACGAAACGTTGGACTAACAATTCTAAGCATAGCAAATTTCACACACATAATTCAACAATAATATAAATACATCAAACAAAAGTATTTTACCTTTTTGACAATGTCAGGCCGTGGCTAACTTGATTGAATTCGAATTTTTAACAAGTCCTGCTGTCTAGGATTGGATGGAGAGATTCTGTCAGAGCGTAACTGTGTACTGCTCGGCGTTTTCAACACGAATGACTCTCTACCTCTCTGCTTGAATCAGCCAGAACTAATTCTACCTACTTTAGCTGTGTTCTCATTGGAGGGAAATTCTGATTGGATGTAAAATCGAAGCTCTATAACGTACGCTGCGATGATGTCACTAACTGGGCGGGCGTCAAGCTACAACTTTGTTGCACTGACTAAGCAAGGCAAGCTATAGGGCTGTGTAAAACTGCCTCTTGTTACAGTTGACTGCAGAATCTTAAAGATGTTGAAAGCAGCAACCCAGTGGAAAGTTTTCAACGAAAAAACGTTGCGAACTTCGGGAGTGTTGATACTAGTACAAGATGGCGAACAAATATAATTGAGCCCTACTTTCTAAACCACAGTGCACACTATAGTGAAAGTGGCAATCTGACAACTATAGGTTTTGAAGGCTGGTGTGATGAGGTAGAACATCTCCAACTTTACACCACTGTTACTCTGTTCCAAACCTTGAAAGTTTGGGATTTATCGGCTGACATTTAAATACCAGTTGTTCACCTTTCTCAATTTAAAACAAATTGACACTAGTACAGTATTATAAATACAGGAAAGAGTGACTTGTTTGTTGGTCAGTGGCAATGATCTATGGGTTTCTCCACTCATCGATCGATTTTGATATAAAATCATCCAAAACTGAGGTTCTGTTTTTTGTATGCATTAAATGGAACATGCGTGCTTGGCCACTTAAATTTGCCTTGGACCCTATGACCAAGTGTGACTGTTTTGCAATTGTGTGTGTATGTGTGTGTGAGAGAGAGAGAGGGGGTGCGTGCGTGTGTATGTGGGAGGAGGGGGGTGCGCGCCACTGCGAGCGGGCGTTTGTATGAGTGTGTATGTGCGTGCGTGTATGTGTGTGCGTGCGTGCGCGTAGCGTGCTTGTGTGCGTAGCGTGCTTGGGTTTGGAGGCATTATTTTACAAATTTGTGAATAAATGTAGTGATCTACCGATATCCCTCACACCGAATGTTAATTGTATATACCTAACTGTGAAAAAAATATCTTAATTTGTGTGGAATCTACGATGTACACTTTTGAATTTGTATACCTTAAATGGCTTAAATGACTGTGTACACTAAATGGCCAGTATTCCGTGAATGGCAGCAAAGCTGTTAATTGTATGTACCTAACAGTGAAGATTTCCTTATACTGTGTAGAAATCTGCGATATAAGGCAGGGCTTGTGTGGAAAAGTTACAACTACAGTGCAGACTTTCAGTTTTACAGTGCATAAATAGAAGAAAAAGGAGTATATTAGCGACCCTGCATAAAGGTAGACTTATTACAAAAAGAACTCAAATATATCTCAATGCTCCATTAAAGATGGTTTCACCACAACCAGAGCTTGGCAATATCGTCATAACATTATAAATTAATGGAGCACAGTGCGGTAAGAAAATGTTACTAACGTGCATGTTTTATTCTTGGACGATATTTTTTAATTTTCTTGCGCCTTTGTTTTACTGTATGTTTTTTTTTTTCTCGCCCGGATTCACATGGAGTGTTATATATATATACGGCGAAGTTGAGACGAGGCTTACCTCTCCTAACTCCCAAGTTCCAAAGATGGGAGATGGGAGAGGTAATCCTTGTCGTCTCAACTTTCGCTTTGTGGAGAAATGATTGAGTTGAATTAAAAAGGCATATTCTTTTCTTTTTTTTTCTCCTGTTTTAATAAGGGTTGTATAGCTTTAACATGTTACCGTACGGACCTATTCCTCTTTTTTTTTAAAGGACACGTTTGCTTTTCCTTTTCTTCACCATGTGAAAGCGATTGTTTATTGGTTCAGAAAATGTTCCTCTTTTATGTATAGCCAAAACAAAGCGCTTGCCTTTGAAAAATAAAATGTTGCGTTTACCTTTTCCTTCAAAAGACAAAAAAATTAAAAAAGAAAGAAGAAAATAATCACGTAAGCCAAGAAGAAGAAGAAGAAGAAGAAGAAGAAGAAGAAGAAGAAGAAGAAGAAGAAGAAGAAGAAGAAGAAAAAGATGAACGAAGAAGAAGAAGAAGAAGAAGAAGAAGTAGAAGGAGGGGGAAGACGAACAGCCTATACAGTTTTTACAATGTTGCCTTTAAAGAAAGAGCTTCAGTTCTAAAAAAAGAAATAAATAAAAGCAAAAACTAAAAGTGGTTTGGTTGTTTATTGCCTTATTAAATTTCCAAAGCCAAAGCAAGAAATATAAATAAACTAAAAACGGTTTTATTTGAATTATTTATTTGTTGCCCTAATAAACTTAGGAGCTAAGGAAATGGAAACAAAATTCCTTTTTTTGTTGTTGTTGCCCTGATAAACTAAGGAGCTAAGGAAATGGAAACAAATGAAATATTTTTTTGTTGTTTAACAATATTTGTTTATATGTTTGTTACTTTTAAAAACCTACGAATCAATATCATGCAGGACAGGAAATAAAAAAGCCCACCAAACACAGTTTTTCCGATGAATAACTGTTTTATGCTTACCACACCTAACCCAGCTTTTGTTTGTTTGCTTGCTTGTTTGTTTGGTTAGCTTAAGGGGACCCTTTTGATCACGCCTCCTCGCCGGCTCCTTTTTAACATTCACAGTGAGTGTTGCCACCCGGAAAAAGAAGCTTACAACGAAACAACATTTTAAAAAATAACTCTAAAGTCTATTTATTTCTTAAATGAGTACATTCCATAATTTTGTGTCAATCAATAGCAACAGCTGTTGACTCGCCAGCCAACATTCTGGAGCTAAAAATAGCAACTACCAAAGCCGGTAAAATCAGAGACAGAGACCGTTAACAAAAATCTGTTCGTGTTTTAGGTTGATAAAACATAGAATAGACCTAATCCTGTCCCAGACATCAAAGACGCATTCTTCAAGCCGCGTGGGTCACTCACAAATAGGGTAAAAAAATCACACGGCTATGGCATCGATGTACCGTTTAAAACAGGGGAAATCACTCCCTGTCAGGACCGAAATGGACAATTCCAACGTTAGCGGTTGGGTTTGAGCAAGGAAAGCTCACTGTATCAGTGTGTAATGTGATAACAATGCCACTGTATCAGTGTGTAATGTGACAACAATGCCACTGTATCAGTGTGTAATGTGATAACAATGCCACTGTATCAGTGTGTAATGTGATAACAATGCCACTGTATCAGTGTGTAATGTGATAACAATGCCACTGTATCAGTGTGTAATGTGATAACAATGCCACTGTATCAGTGTGTAATGTCATAACAATGCCAAGTTTAGAGTCAACCCGTTTTCGCCAAAAAGTAAACTAAGCCACGTCACCAGAGCACCAGGCCTTGCAAAAACCACCCTGCACGGCACGGTGCAAGGAGGCAGAAGAAGAGGGAGACAGAAAGATGTGGAGGACAACATTCGAGAATGGACTGGTTTGATACTGAACGAATCCTTGAGGGTTGCTGAGAACAGAGAAAGATGGAGTACGCTGGGTAAACGATCATCTTCGGTGCCCCAACGACCTTTGAGTTACGGAAAAGGATAGGATAGGATAAACTAAGCCCTCGAAATGGGGCCTTTTAAAGGTGTGGGATATTCTTTTTTTTTTTTTTAGCCCCATATTCAGATCTCTACATCCGTGTTTCGTTTGTGTTAGACAACAACAACGCCGGTAGCTGTTCTACCTCCCCCCCCCCCCATCCTTCCCTGCCCCCTTCCCACCTCCTCTCAACTTCCCCCCTAACAAAATTGAGTGGTTGACAAAGGAAACATCGATGCGTAGCATAGATCATATTGTCAGATAGGAGCACACTAAAAATTGGAAGATTCGATAGTGACCATGTTTTTTTAATATGTGAGTGTGTTTGTGTGTGCTGGCATTGTCTGTGAAAGTACAACAGTGGTAAAATAATAGTAATAATAATAATAATAATAATAATAATAATAATAATAATAATAATAATAATAATAATTGCAGAATGTGCTATCAAAACTAAATCAGAAGACGAGATAAAAGAAGAAAAGTAGGTAAAACGCAGCATACTGACAAAAAGTTCTCAAGACATGTATTTCCCTAATATCGTTCTTCATGAGTTAAACGTCAACTGATGGATATAATATATATAGTAGATCTACTGATGCTATATTAGGGAACCATTTTTTATGGTCTTGAAAGTAGGCCCTCTTTACTATAATAAGGACTGTATATTTGTGTGTATGACGCTATTAAAATTAAATGGAATTGGAGCGACGCCATGAGGTTTCTGAGGATTGAAGAATGAAGTAGGCTTACGCTAGCTGGTTAAACGATCATCTGTAGTGCCCCAACGACTTTCGAGTTACAGGATAGAATATGATAGGATAGGATAGGTTAGGATAAATGCTATTTATTATGGAATTTTTTTGTTATTGTTTTTTTTTCTTGGTGGTCTTAAAAGTAGGCCTACTCTACTACAGCCGTTCAATAATGAGTTGTGTATGACGCCTGCTTTGCGTGGACTTTCTTCACAATACACATTAACATCGGTGATAGTGAAGTGTGTTGTGCCGAGTTTAAAGAGCTGTGTTATGTTGCTTAAACAGGGTTTAGAATTGGGACAGCTGTTGTTGTCTAAGACAATTTGTTTATGGCCGCTTTATGCGTCAAACTTCAGTGGTCTATAAATCTGGGTCCGTTTACGGCAAAGTAACCATAATTCGACAGCCTGGATACGTCTCCACACTAATCGGATACATTTACGGCAAAGTAATTCGACAGTCGGTCTACTACTCTCAACACTAAAACATGAGCGTTTGCCTTTGCTCGGAGTAAGACAAGAATTCGTGAAGCAGTTAATAGACTTGTTAAAGCAGCAACCATAATGAAACGTGCGCATGATAATGTGATGCATGATAACATTGAATATGGAACAAAAGGCTTTGTCCAGTCCGTACCTGTCTCCCCAATATCGTGCACAAAAGGTCTCGATATCAGCTTCCTCTGTGACAAATTATTTAATAGCTGTAGCACAGATGTCAGAGAGAGAGAGAGAGAGAGAGAGAGAGAGAGAGAGAGAGAGAGAGAGAGAGAGAGGGAGAGTTGTTTGTTGTATCAAATTTTATTCATCAGATTAACATAAGTTGTACTGATAAGAAGAGAGAGAGAGAGAGAGAGAGAGAGAGAGAGAGAGAGAGAGAGAGAGAGAGAGAGAGAGAGAGAGAGAGACTCTGGTAAGTTACACTTGATAAAACACTTTTGCCAGCAAAACAGGCTTAACGTTGTTAATAGGCCTTTGGGCAGTAAACCTGTCTATAACTTCGCACACGAAAACCCTAAGAATTTTGCTGGTAGTGAGAACTTTGAGAAGATATTCACCACATCGCTGAACAAAAGACGATAGATTAGGGTTTGTTAGGTCTGAGTATTCTCAATGTTATGAGGAGGTACTTTAGGGATGAAGAGGGATGAGTGGGGAGGGGAAGAGGGTGACGTTGGGGGTTGTCCTTGAAATACGGATTTCAGTTTCGTGTCGACCTGATAAGGGCAGTCTTCAATGACGACTTTAGGACAGATAAACACAGACGTTGCGTCAAAGGTGTCCTTATGACGCACTGTGCATGACGTAAAAAAGAAAGAGATTTCTCTTATACAGCGCACTTACAAGCTCAGAGAGATTCTCAAGGCGCTGGCCCGTAATATCCAGCAATCACACAATAGTTTGCTGAAGTCAGGATTCGAACCCACGTCGCCCAAGACGCACTCACACAAGTTGTGCGCTCTAACAACTGAGCTATCCCTGCCGCGGCACACGCTTTTGTATGTAGTTTGTGTGTGTGTGTGTGTGTGTGTGCGTGTGTGTATGTGTGTGTGCGCGTGTGTATTGTGAAAATTACCGCACCATCAGCCTCCTCAGTCATCCCAACAAGGTCCTCCTGAAAATAATACTCAACGGGTTGAAACCCCCAAGTTGAACAAATCATAGCTGAAGAACAAGCAGGATTCAGGGTAGGACAATAAACCACTGAACAGATTTTCAACCTCAGAATAATCTGCGAGTAATACCTACAGCATCAACAACACCGATATCATGTGTTTGTAGACTTCAAGAAAGCGTTTGGCCCAATCTTGCATGCAGCTCTGTGGGAAACCATCAGAGAGTACAACATCAGCCCTAAAATTATTGAAGTCCTTCAAAGTGTGTTAGTACTGGTGTTAGTATTATGATGACGTTTGTTATTATTATGGTGTTAATATTATGATGACTTTTGTTAGTACTGGAGTAATATTATGATGACGTTTTTTAGTATTATGGTGTTAATATTATTGTGACTTTTGTTAATACTTTGGTGACTTTTGTTAGTACTATGGTGACTTTTGTTAGTACTATGGTGTTAGTGTTATTGTGACTTTTGTTAAAATTGTTTACTAGGTCAACGCACAATAATAAATGAGCATACGGGAAGTCTAGCCTTCATTTAATTTTGCTTTCTGCTGATAAGGACAGCGTAATCCTAGTACACTGAAAGATTATCTGCAAACTTTGGGCACTCGTTGTCTTTACGACCTTGACCTACATGGTTACTACTAAATTTGCCAAAAGTTCATTGTGACTCTTACTATGAGTTATACTTTAACGTTCGACCGAAAAGAAGAAGAAGAAGAATGTCTAAGCTGCTATATGAAGACTTCCGAATGTTGTAGGCATTACAATTACGAGCATTATCAAATTCATTTTATATTGAGAGAAAAGTCTTACAATTTACAGACTTTAAATGTTACAGGAATTATTATTATTATTATTATTATTATTATTATTATTATTATTATTATTATTATTATTATTATTATTATTATTAATTGCTATTATTATTATTATTATTATTATTATTATTATTATTATTATTATTATTATTATTATTATTATTATTATTATTATTATTATTATTATTATTATTATTATTAATGCGTAGATTAGATGAAAACACTACATTTAGTTATTTAGTTATTTTATTTAATCTAATATAGCGCTGTTCTAGCTCAAGAGCTGCTCAAGGCGTTGGCCGCCTAAGCACCTAACTTGAGCCGCCCGAGCGCTCACTAAAGGCTAAGAAAGACCTTTATATATATCACTTATATTGATGTAGGCCTTTGTACACGGATCTAGTGAAGTATGTGTATTTCTACACTCATCTATGGAAACAAACCTAAAAGACTTCTTTACACGGCGCTCACAAAAGAGATCTTATAAGATCTCTGCTCACGCCTCCACAAAACAGTTTTGCTTACGTGTACCCTAATATCTTAGCTGTGCTAGAAAGCAAAATAACAATTTTATAAAGTACATAAAATTAATTAAAACGCTGTATTTTTTTTTTTAATATGCAGTTGTCTCAACAGCAACTCTAAAAACATCCTGAAGGAGGGGCGGAACGCGTATAGCAATGGCGTAGCTAGGGATTTTGGGGGCCCGGGGGCGAACTTGTTTTTTCCAACCTAGTTCCAGTCATTTGCCGAAAAAGGCAATTACCGAAGTCGAACGAAGCTCTCCGAGTCGAGCGAAGCTATCCGATGTTTTACGAACGAATGCTGGCAGGAATACGTGAAACCACAGGCTGGGAAGTCTCGCCTTTCGTAGGCCTCAATTACATACTATACTACGTACGTATGTAGGAGGCCCACGAGTTTACTAAGACGAAAGAAAAGACTTCAGAGCCTGTGGTGAAACATCCGTGCATAAAAATAGCCGCTGTTGCTTCTAGATCTAATTCTATTTCGATCTGCACAGCTTCAAGCTGTAAGTCAAGTCGAGATTCGCATTTTGAAGCAGTTAGTATTATTATTATTTTATGATGATTAATATACTGACACAATTAGTAATTAAGAGTAAAAGTAATACATAACACGTAATGCACACATGCAACGATTTCACATCTATATCAACAATAAATCCATGACAAAACTTCAAAGCGCTATGGATACGTTGATGTCCCTTCAGCACAACAAGGCATTACTATTACTACTACTACTACTACACCTACTACTACTACTACTACTGCTGCTGCTGCTGCTGCTACTAGCGAAGTTGTGGTCTTGATTTTGTGGTCCTGATTCGGCTCTTTGCAGTCCGTTGGACCCTGTAAGCAATGAATAACTAATTACCTATTAATTTAACTCTGATCTCGAGTTGTCTTGATTTTGTGGTCCTGATTCGGCTCTTTGCAGTCCGCTGGACCCTGTAAGCAATGAATAACTAACTATTAATTTAACTCTGATCTCGAGTTATTAAAAAAAAATTTTTTTCTTAGCCTGCTCGTCCTTCTCCGGAAATTTAAAGATTAAAATATTATAAAGTATAGGCCTAAATATTATTAATTAGAATATAGTTTATACATTTATTTACGTATAAAACAAACAATACAGGTCTAATAATTATATTCAGCTAGTGAGCTTCTTCGCTGCGCGAAGACTGACTTATATTATATAATGTAGATTAAGCCTATGTATACTCTATAACAGTGTCTACTTGGTTCTAGGCAGGAAATGGGGAATGCTATTATTAGCCTACTGCTGAGAACTAACAAAATGCAAATCAAGGAACGCAACTATTCAATATGGTCGATAATAACAAAGTATAATGGTGCGAAATGCTAATCTGTGTCCTTCGAACAGAATTAGAAGCAACAGAGATCATTTGTAATGTCAACTAGTCGTAGTCATGCAAGAATCATTTCGTAACACATCGGAGAGCTTCGTTTGACTTCGGTGATTGCCTTTTGGGGCGAATGACTGGAACTAGGTTGGAAAAAACAAGTTTGCGGCCCGGAGGGCTTGGCCTCTTTGGGGGCCCCTGCATTTTGACATTCGACATCATGACATGAGATAATGCACTTAATAAATATATAAGTCTAAATTCAAATTGGTACAGTATATAAGATTAAATGGCGGTGGCGTAATATTCAATATTTAAATAAAAAAAAAATTCGGGCACTCCTTTGGGGGCCCCCCTCTAGTTGGTGTCCGGGGGGACTTTCGAATTTGGACCCCCCCCCTCCCCTAGCTACGCCACTGGCGTATAGCTTGAACTGAACTGAACTGAACTTAGATGCATAATATATTCTAAAGCCATACACCGTCTAACATACTACTCTATGTATCAAATTTGTTGTTTTATATGAGGACACAACATAATCTTTTTTATATCTTGATTCCAAAGAAAACGTTTATTTTATTTCATCAGATCGGTAGTACAGATATGATGAGCAAGGATTTAACGTACCCACGAAAAGTTCTTTTTTTTCCTGTAGTATGAACTGATTGTTAGTTTTACGAAGATAAATACTACGACTAAAGTCTCGTATATTTACTACAGTCTTATCTCTGCACTTATCTCTAAATGATATATCTGAATAGTTAGTGTCCCGACAACAGAGAAGCTGAGCATTGTTTGTGTTGATGTATGAAGAACGGTTGTAGATCTACGTGCTGTCATACAGGTTAGAACTAAAGTACCTTTATAGGATTGATCTGCCTGCTGTCATACAGGTTAAAACGAATTTTTTTTTAAAGTTTCCAGGTTGTTTTATTTTTGTTTATGTATGAAGAACAGAATAAATCTACTAAAGTTGTTGTTGGATAATCATACTAAGATCCTTAATTTATTTTCTAATAGGGTGTTATCTGTAAAAGTCAGAAACAAAACACTCTAGCTAAAGAGTTGAACGCAATTGTTGATTTAATTTTTATACATTTTTAAAACAGTGTTAGCAGTTAGTAAATGTGTTACACAGTTAAATAGTTAAATGTGTTACGCAGTTAAATAGTTAAATGTGTTACAAATCCTTTGATTTGCTTTCCTCCTCTTGTCCCACACTCCCTCCCATAATTATAGTCTAAAGTCAATTTGCTGAAAATGAAAAAGAAAATCTACCAAAGCTTCTTACCGGAAAGTTCTTCCTCCTCTTTCACATACACTCAGGATCAAAACGCTGATCGTTACTTGAGTGTTTAAAAGGAGTTGCTGTGAAATTTGGAAATTTTAGGATTGTGTCACTGGCAGCAGTTACTGGACTATAATTATGCCACTCGTTAGGCTAGCACTTGAGTTTATAATTAAACTGTTGCTCTCAAGATATTTTGTTTTAGCTACTTCCAACGTAGTTTTCTCAAGCTATCCAAGTTGATAGCCTACTTCAGCGCTCTGAACTAGAACAGACTTATATTTTAATGTTGACAGTTACTCTGTTTAGGCTGCATTGGAAAGAACAATGCACAGTGGATGCGATGGCAAAGGTTAGTACACAACCTTTTTGATGTTTGAAGCAGTGAGATCGTCAACCGTTCCAAAGCCAATCATAATTCTTCTTCTTCTGCTTCTTCTTCTCATGCATACTATGGATACTTCGTTAACACGAAGAGCAACGTCCACAACTTTTGTGTAAATGCCTGTCTCTAAAGACAGTTGTGGACAAGTGGCTCAGATAATAGTGATTTAGTAAATGGAAAACACACAAACACAAACACACACACGCACACCCACACACCCACACACACACAAACATACGCACACAAACCGAAGAACTTGGGCTGATGAAATATTAATAATGTGGCCAAAATAAAGAAGTAAACTAGGCCTACTATACGCAGTCAGGATTGTAGACTTCTAAAACCTCTGTAGCCTACATGCATAAATTACTAGTACTATTGTTCTGTGCTTATGCTGCGGTTTTGTATTTTAAGACGGCGAAGGTTTCCAGCTAATCAAAAAGGGTTTTTGAGTTTCTTTAGGATCTCCGATATTTTGTTTCGTTAGTTTATTTTTTAAATGTCTTGCTAAAGACAACCTTGTGAAATTGCAAATTCCTTTCCATTAGTACTCGCTATTTCATTGTTATACCATAACGACAGAACACGCTTTTCTAGTAGGTTTAGTATTCACGGAATCGTCATTTTAACTTTAATTGTTTCTCTGCCAGGGAAATTTCGTCAATTTGGTACAAGCGGATTGGTGGTCTCCTGCATATCCGCTGAGCATCTTGAATCTTTATTTAGGGCAGGTTGGAAGACGAGGCCTTTAAGCCTAAATTCTGTATCCTATTAAACGTTCCAATGGTCCATGTTCCTGCAAAGTACGTAGACCTTTCAGCTATCATTTACCAGTTGTTTCAAAAGTGTATGATTGTGTTTGGAGCTGAAGTGCACTATTCAAGGACGTTAATGAACAGGGAGCAGGTTAACATTTTAGTTTGTTCACTATAGCTAGCGAACTGATCAAACAACTACCACATGAATGATAATGACGTGAATGTATTAAAAAAATCAAATAATAGATTAATCGATTGAATGGCCGCTTGCATCGTTGTCATTTTTACAATTATTGCAAAAGTCGACCATAGAGATGTGACTTATTCTAAATACAGTCTTGGAAGTCTTGATTTCAATACAACCATAGGCCTAACTTCACCCATTATTACATAAACTACTTCACCCTTCCTCCATTATCCTTTAACTTAATATATGCCCGGACTTAAAATATTGTTTGGACATTCAAGTCAAGGGTTTACAAGGAAAGAAGTAGGTAGGCGTTATTAGGCTCGAATTATGCTACTATTTTCCACTTTTCCCTGGTATATTGTTTTGATCATTTACAAAATGTGTTGTTTTACAAGTGAGTCCAAGGTTTTTTTTTTAAGGGGAAGAGTAAGCATGTGTTACTATTAGCTCCATAAAACGACTTTCTCCCCACTTCCCTTGAAGTTTTTATGTCCTTAACTTTATTGTTTGACTAGTCAGGTCAAGGTTTTAAGATAGCTAAAGGTGGTGAGGGTGAAGGTGGTAGGAGAACACCCATAACGAACGATTTTGCAACTTTAACCCCTTTCTGTCTCGAAGTACCCAGCTAGGCAATAAAGAAAGACAGCTCTTGTCAGACCCGTGCGTCTGTGTTGCCCTTGTCAGTGGGTGACGTTGGAAGCATCCCTGCGTCATCGTCCCATCGCCCGACACACCACCACCTGCCGCGACAGTTAAAATTATCAATAAGAACAGGAATTCACCACGTGGACTGCACACTTTCCAAAGCGGTGGTTGCAGAGAATGCTCGTTTTTCGAAACAGTATCCTGGACTTACGGTTTAATACACCAATATGTTTTTTTTTTTTGTTTTTGCTTTAGTAATACTAGTCCTCATTCCAATGTCAGTATAGCTGGAGTGCTTTGCATGACTTGTGTAGGTTAGAGAGTGTGCATTATATATGTAGGTGAGAGAAAATGTGTCCGTTCAGTAAAGCAGTATGCATTGTAATAGTAAAAAAAATCAATAGCGAGTCTAGGTAGAATTCTTGCATGTGTAAGATAGTTCACAAATATGTGTTGTAATAATCCAGACCAAGTGTGACAAGGTAGCGATCTTGTATTCTTGTAGCGTTTTTAATCTCCTCTGACCTACAGCTCTGTCTTGTCTTCAAGTATGTGTGTGTCTAGAGGATGCACGTATTTCGTTACATTACAATTACTATAATAGGCACTGTAATAATATATGCATGGTAATAACCAAAGCCCAGTTAAAAAACAAAAGGGGGTAGTTATGTGTTAGAACCAGTAATCATACAATTTGTCAGTAGAACTTGTATGTTCGTCACAGTTGGCAATATATAATTTGCATATACCTGCGCGTGTGTGTATAATCCATGTAGTGCAAGCGCCTACATATGTAGCTAGCGAAAACACAAACTAGGTGAAAAATGTAATACTGTAACAGGCCCTGTCTGGCGAACCTGACAGGTATGACACTTTGAAAGAGCCATTGTTAAGAATGATGAAATACATGTACCAGTCTATATATTAATTATTCTTACTGACGATTTATTAAGCATTCGTTTTGTCTTTTGGCAAGTTTTAGGAAAATAAGTAAAAAGGTTAAAGGAGATAAAACACGTCATATCATAACATATATTTCGCAAAAATGTTTTGTCGACAGTTTCAAGCCAGGTAAAACATATTAGTGAGACAATGACTTTTTGTAAAATACTTACCTAATTTTTTTTTATTTAAAGGAAATAGAGCATTGAACGAATATGGAAAACATTTAGCATATAGACCTATTATTGCAGTAACAGCTAAGTCCAAAGTGTCTTTTTTTTACAGGTGGGCTTTAGTATTAAGAGAATATTCAGCGTGTTTTCCAGGTATCGGCGCCTATTAGAAGAATACCTGAATGTGTGAAACGTGTTTAAAAGGTGAACCACATCCAAGAGAAATATGGTCAAGAAATGACACCGACTGAACTGATCTTCTGTGGATTACATACACTGTAGTTGTGCTTCTGTTATGGTTTGTATTAAATTTTAAGCCCGAGTTTGGCTTGTTTCAACAGTACATTTCTTAATTCTTTGGCATAACCCCAGGAGGATCTGCCCTGCCATGCCTGTTAAAACTTGGACAGTTGACAACAAAGTCTACAGTGGATCTGTAGTTTTATACGAGTTTGGGGTTGCTCGTGGTGACATGACAGCAGTAGAATACATCATGGAGTCCTACATTCTCGGATGGCTGACGAATAGGTCTAGCGTTCTATAGTGAAACAAACTATAATTCTGCAGAACTGGGATTTCACGTGGCGATATCACAGCAACATAATAGGTCATCACGGAGTTCTATCTTAATTAGCCGTGACCAACAATCTATCGTTCTACATTGGAAGCATTATACTGTAGTTCTACCGATCTTTTTAGAATTAAACTGTTGGTAGTGCAGCAAGCCAAACGACAGACATGAATTCCGCAGAACAGGCAGAAACTCTCTTGTCCCGCCTCCTAAGTTTGAACGAGGAAACCCACATCACCAGGGAAAAATTCCTCGACCTCTCCACCAGTCTTGACATTCCCGCCAATGAACTGGACATTATTTTCAACGCTCTTGACCTCAATGGCGACGGGGTCATCTCCATGGAAGAGCTCCGGCACAGCTTGGCGGACACGCGGCTGAAGGAGAGGGAAGAGGAAGAGGCGTTGATGTCTTTGGGCCCGATGCCTACAGTTCAGCAGAAACTGGACAAGGCCAGGCGACGAAGATCCTCCGTAGCTGCTTTGATGGTTGGCGTGGATTTCTCATCGTTGACGGCCACACGGTGAGTTCTACTTCAAACCTATTTTTAATTACCCGCGGCCTTATTCTGCGCCGCCTATCCGACTTCAACGAAAACAAATTATTTCAAAGTGTTTTGTTTCAGTAAGTTGATTAACATACTGTAATTTATCAGAACACACACACACGCACACACACAGAGCCAAACACACATACACACAGCCAAACACACACATATACACACACACAAACACTGTTACACGTCATTTATCAATAGTCGATTCAGCCCCGATGCTTGAATCTTGATAAGTGTACCTCGAATTCGTTTATCCACGCAGCCTGTTCACTCAGCAGCAAGGCAGGAGTCGTCGTATAAAGTTTTCCAACGTATTCAGCAAACACCTATCCTATCCTATCCTATCCTATCCTATCCTATCCTATCCTATCCTATCCTATCCTATCCTATCCTATCCTATCCTATCCTGTAACTTGGAGGTAGGGGCACCACAGATGATCGTTTAACCAGCGTACTCCATCTTTCCCTGTCCTCAGCAACCCTGATGGTTTCGCTCAGTGTCAAACCAGTCCATTCTAGAATGTTGTCCTCCCACCTCTTTGTTTGGTCTCCCTCATCTTCCACCTACTTGCACTGCCTTGCAGGATGGTCACCGCAAGACCTGATGATCTGGTGATGTGGCCATACCATCGGAGTTTCCGTTTTTTCACCACTGTGAGCAGATCATCGCGTTGTCCAATGGCCTGCGTGATGGCCTGTCGGACCCCGTCGTTGGGGATGTGCTGGGCATAGGAAATGCCCAGAAGTCCCCTGCAGCACCCCATCCCCATGCCCTGTATTCCCCGTTGTAGATCCGCCGTGAGGGTCCATGCTTTTGCAAGCGTATAGGAAGATGGAGGTGACAAGGGGGCGCAGCAGTCTTACCTTGGAATGTAGACTGATGGTCCTGTCTTTCCAAATTGGCTTCAACCTCGCCAAGGCAGCAGTTGTTTGTGCGATCCTGGAGAGGACTTCCTGTCGGGACCCATTGTTAGCAAACACCAACAACTGCATACAAGATCGCTTTCGAAAAATCACTAAAAAAAAAAAAAGCACTGCTCGCAAACAGATAGAGCATTTATTATATAGTCTTTCAACAATCTAGAGAAGATTCGAACATTCCAGACTGATGACATAACACCCTCCTATCCTATCTTATCCCGTAACTCAAAGGTCGTTGGTGCACAACAGATGATCGTTTAACAGCGTACTCCATATTTCTCTGTTCTCAGCAACCCTCATGGCTTCATTCAGTGTCAAACCAGTCCATTCTCGAATGTTGTCCTCCCACCTCGTTTTCTGTCTCCATCTTCTTCTGCCTCCTTGCACCGTGCCTTGCATGAGGGTTTTTGCAAGGCTCTGGTGACGCAGCCATGCTATCGGAGTTTCCATTTCTTCACCACTTTGAGCATGTCATCGTGTTTTCCAATGGCTTGTGTGATGTTTGTCGGACTTCGTTGTTGGTGATGTGCTGGGTATAGGAAATGCCCAGAAGTCTTTGTTAGTAGCATCTCATCTCCATGTTTTATAGTCTTCGTTGTCGATCTGCTGGGAATGTCCATGTTTCGCAAGCGTATAGGAAGATGGAGATAACAAGGGAGCGCAGCAGCCTTACCTTGGAATCCAGACTGATGTTCCTGTCTCTCCAAAAAGGCTTCAACCTTGTTAGGGCAGCAGTTGTTTGTTCGATCCTGGAGAGGACGTACTGTCGGGATTCATTGTCTGATACAATGGCTCTTAAATATTTGAAGCTATGCATTGTGTTGAAAGATTGTTGTCCATGTTGATGCCTTTGATGTTGTTGGTCATCATTTTGGTCTTCTCTGCACTTATTTCCATTCCATAGACTGGAGGTGGTGTTCAGACTGTACCAGCTGTTCAAGTTCTTGTTCCTCTCCAGCCAATCCATCAATGTCATCCGCAAAACGGAGGTTGGAGATTGCTCTAGCCCCTATGCTGACTGTGCCTTCGTGATCTGCAAGGGCATCTGACATGATGCGCTCTAGGAAGATGTTGAAAAGTATTGGAGAGATTATGCATTCTTGACGCACATCGATTGTTGTTCTGAACCAGTTCCCGATGGCGCTGTTGTGGAGCCCTGCACTGGTGCCCTTGTCATACAGGTTTTTGACGACTTCAATACTTTTGGGGCAGATGTTGTACACTCTCATGGTTGCCCACAGAGCTGCATGCCAATCTCGGTCTAACGCTTTCTTGAAGACACAAACACATGATATAGATGTTGTTGGTGCTGTAGGTATTTCTCGCAGATTATTCTGAGGTTGAAAATCTGTTATGTTATGTTTATCAGTTTATAGTCCCCTCTCTTCCCGTAAGGATTTTCAGAGAGGAGACTTCTGACTCTGAAAATCTGTTCAGTGGTACTTCGCCCTGCCCTGAATCCTGCTTGTTCTTCGGCTATGATTTGTTCAACTTGGGATTTCAACCTGTTGAGTTTTAATGTCAGGAGGACCTTGCTGGGATGACTGATAAGGCTGATGATGCGGTAATTTCCACACTCCTGAAGGTTACCCTTTTTGGGAAGAGTGATGAAAAGCTACTGGGTCCATGGTGTAGGCTATTCCCCACTCTGCCACATCTTGTTACAGATAATAGTGATGGTGTCAATCATCGCTTCCCCTCCGGTTTGCGGCAATTCCGCGGGTATGTTGTCCACTCCCGCTGACTTCCCTTCTTTAGTGATTGCTCTGCTGCCTCAACATCTTCTCGGAGAATTGGGAGGGTTTCTTCCTCTTCTCTGTTCTGGGGATATGCTAGAACTGAAGGGTCTCCGTTCGGTGTGTGGTTGTATATGTCAGAGCAGTACTCTGTCCATCTATCCAAAACTTCTTGTTCTTCTGTAAGGCATGTGTCAAACTTGCTTTGGATCACGGAGACCTTGGGCTGTTTAACACTTATCAGTTGCTTCACAGTCTGGTAGGCCTTCTTGCTGTTGATCTTGTTCAGACTGTCTATTTCATGGCATTGATCTTATATCCAGTTTACCTTTGATGTACGCATGCCTTTTCGGATGTCATTGTTGATTTTTCGGTAGGCATCAGTTCCCTGTGAGGTGTTCTTTTTCCCTTTCATCTCTCTTCATTTATCACACAGGTCCAAAAGTTCATGTGTGATCCACGGTTTCTTCTTTGGGCGGTGCTTTCCAATGATTTCACCAGCTTCCAAAATGAGCAGTGGTGAAAATTTCCCTCCAGTTGTGACTTGGAATATTTCTGCCACCTCGGGTGTCTTGCAGTTTGTCCAGGTCAAAGTTCTGTCTGGTGCACTTTGCTGTGTTTACTCTCTTCAAGTGGAGCCGAAAGGACATCATCACGAGATCGTGGTCACTTCCGATGTCTGCTCCTGGAAAATTGCGTGTCCTGCCAATGTTGATGCTTGATCTGGAGCGTGTCTTGACCATGATGTAGTCAGTCTGGTTCTGATGCTTCCCGCTGAGACTGTGCCATGTCCATCGTCTTGATTTTTTGTGTAAACCAAGCGTGTTTGCCAGTAACAGATGGTTGTATCTGGCAAACTCCAAGAGTCTCAGATCTCTGTCATTTGCCTCGTTGTTGTAGTTGGGTCCACATGTGTCTTCCAAGTTGTGGTGCGCATCTTGGCCAACCTTGGCATTCTAGTCGCATTGGACTATGACTATGTCCTTCTTCTTCGGCACTTGGTCAAGAACAACCTGCAGATGCTCAGATAAATCTTCGACTTCGCTGTCGTCATAGTCTGATGTTGGGGCATAGTCCTGGATGATGGTGATGTTCAAATGGGCTGCTCTCAGACACCCAATCTCATTAAAACTCGTCGCCGGAACTACGCACTGTCTTACGTCATACAACATTCCACAGTTTACAAGCTATTGCCAGATAGATCTGGATACTTCGATCGATAATAAACAATTCCAGAACATTCTCAGTAATACTATAACAATGTGGATCGACGGAAATACCAATATACAAACTTTTTGAAGCAGCAACGCAGAATCAAATCAAAGGTAAATACACGCTATTATTGAATGCTTTGCTACAGGAAAAGTTCGGAACTATCGTGCGCGTCTCAGTCGTAACACACACACACACACACGCACACACACACAAACACACCCACATACACAGGCGCGCCCGCGCCCGCTCTCTCTCTCTCTCTCTCTCTCTCTCTCTCTCTCTCTCTCTCGCCTACACGGAGACACGTAATTGCCAGATTTGTATTTATTTCTTTATTTCATTTAAAGTATTCACCAATGGCTCCCTATTAAGTAATTAATTGCCAGACAAATAGAGAGTATTGAGACAAGCAGAAAGTTTGAGAGAGGGAAAAACATCATGTTGGACTGGTACACTCTGAGGTTCATTAAAGTGAGGATAATGTTCACTACGTTGACAGCTGTGGAGCAATATTGTCATTGTATGTCAGACTGGATTGAATCAGTGGACCGTCAAATGATCATTCTTCATTATTACGTTCCACCCTTCTTTGCAGTGTGTGTGTGTGTGTGGTGTGTGTGCGTGCGTGTGTGTGTGTACAGGCGCGCGCGCGTTCGTCTGTTTGTGTATAGGTGAGAGGGTGTATTTGAGCGTGCGTCTGTGTGTGTGTGTAGGTGAGAGGGTGTATTTGAGCGTGCGTCTGTGTGTGTGTGTGTAGGTGAGAGGGTGTAGGCTTATTTGAGCGTGCGTCTGTGTGTGTGTGTGTGTGGGTGTGTGTGTGTAGGTGAGAGGGTGTATTTGAGCGTGCGTCTCTGTGTGTGTAGGTGAGAGGGTGTATTTGAGCGTGCGTCGCGTCTCTGTGTGTATGTGAGAGGGTGTATTTGAGCGTGCGTCTGTGTGTGTGTGTGTGTGTGTGTGTGTGTGTGTAGGTGAGAGGGTGTATTTAAGCGTGCGTCTGTGTGTGTGTAGGTGAGAGGATGTATTTGAGCGTGCGTCTTTGTGTGTGTAGGTGAGAGGGTGTATTTGAGCGTGCGTGCGTGTTTACCCAGGTATTTGACAGGAAACGTTTACGTTTCCACAAACTACACTTTCCAACATGTCAACCACATAACTTCTATCCACTAATGAACCTTACCTTTTTTTGCCCTCACGTAAAATGAAAGCCTGAAACTGCACCTCCAATTACCCTACAACGTAATTAGTTGGGGTGACTGCAATTATTCCACTTGAACTACATTTCATTTACAACAGGGTAAACTGAATGGACGTATGCTATCAAAAATCCTCTACAAATAGGCTGATTTGAAACTTTTAAAAAACGTTCTTTTTTAAAGTACAGTCGAATTTTTTTCCCCCAATTAATTGCACACTCTAGCTCTACTTCAGCTTCTCTCTGTCTCTCTGTCTCTCTTCCTCTGTCCTTCTCTCTCTCTCTCTTCTGCTTGATTCCCTCTTTCTTTCTTTATCAATTTAAAAAAAACCTCTCTCTTCCATCCCCTGCCGTACGACATTCATGACCTCTCCAGCCCTTGTCACAATAATATTTTATTTTGTAAGGATAGGCGATATAGGGTTGCTTGAGGGTTCGGGAAGCTTATTTTCATTGGATCGTTTCCGCCACGCCTCCTTTCTTCTTGACCTCATTTCATACTAATCACGTTATGAAGTCTACCCTCTCTCTGTCTCTCTCTCCTCCCGCTCTCTCCTTCCCCCTATCTATCTCTCCCTCCATCTCTCTGGCCACCTCACCTATTCCCGTCATTTTCCCCCACATCATCTCCGCGTTGACCTACCGCCTACTCGACATTGTTGTTGATTTTGTGCATTTAAAGATAATAATAATAATAATAATAATAATAATAATAATAATAATAATAATAATAATAATAATAATAATATAAAAATGGTCTTTCTGGTTTTTTATTAGCTTACTTAGCAGTCTCGATCCCTCCCCTATAGCCCTCCCCTTTCAGCACCATCCTCTTAACTATACATTTGTTGTTGGTTTGTGAGTTTGCTAATTATATCCACTATCTAGAGTATCTAAATTGCTTGGCTTGGGTTACTCTGCAGCCCAAATCATTTTTCGTGATGCCACCTACCTCTAATCCGCTACCACCCCCACCCCTCCTCCCACACACTTCCCAAAGCCTGTACTCTTGTTATTGTTGTCTTTGCATGTTTACTAATATCATCCACGGTCAAACGTATGCTGCCAAGTTTGCTTGACCTAAACTACTAAAGTATTTATGATCCACGTGCTTTGTCGAAAGGCGTCCAGAGTTCAATTCCAGGTCAGTTTGCACTCTGATCTTAGTCAGTTGACGCTTCTTCCCCCCCCCCCCCCTCCCTCCACCTCCAAACTCCCATTCGCCCTCCCCCCTATTCCAAGCGGAGCCATCCCTTTAATAATAGTATTGGATGCAGTCAATCTAAAATTTCAAAACTAATTGGATTTCCTCTTCGTCTTCTAATATAGCGATCTCCCTGCCTTTACACCACATGTTTGATTGATAGAGGTTTTGATAAAGAGTGCCGCGCTTTGAGCCTGATTGCTAAAATGGGGAAAAGCGCGTATATATAGCGTCCAGTATTATAATGATTATAACCAGCAAATCCTTGGACGCTATCTAGTAGACTTCCAACCCAAAGAAGAAACCCCACACCCCTCCTCCGCCCCAACCACTCCCTTGCCTCCCGTAACCCTTAGGTCCTAAGAGAAAAAAAAAAAAAGAGAGAGAGAGAGAGAGAGAGAGAGAGAGAGAGAGAGAGAGAGAGATTAGTGTGAGTCTCCCTTATCTCATAGCCAACTGTTACACAGTATTTATCAATAGTTGATTCAGCCCCGATGTTTGAATCTTGATAGGTGTAACTCGAATTCTTTTATCTACCCAGCCTGTTCACTCAGCAACAAGGCAGGAGTCGTCATATAAAGATTTCCAATTTTTATTCAGCAAACATCAAGAACTGCATACAAGATCGCTTTCCGAAAATCACAACAAAGATCCTCCTTACAAGCTGTTTGTTGTTTGTTAAGTAGATTTTTGTCTCCGGACACTTATCGCATATAGGAGACGTACCTTACAAGCAGGCAGTGCATTACTTATATAGCCTCTCTGACATCGGGAACACATTCGAACATTCTAGCATGACGCAATAACACCCAATCAAAATAAAACTCGTCACCGGAACCATGCACTGCTTTCTATACGCTTCAAGCTCTATTGTCACGGAAAAAGCGCAATTTCACTGCAGTGAACTCATGAAAATAGAAAAATGTAAGTTTCGTCTCCTCTAGGGGACGAATTAGGTCAAACTGTATTAGTTTCTAGGTCAACTGTCTTTTACGAACCGTTTGACAATGTTTTTGAATCGTTTGTTGACGCCGGATAGTGTCCTCACTTGGTTTCATGCAATTTAAGAATCCAACAAGGCAATTGGGTTTTTGAGACGGAAAGAGCGGAATGTTGTAGAGCAACATTCTGTATATATTTACAGTGAAATTGCGCTTTTTCCGTCACTATAGCGCTTGAAGCGTGTAGGAAGCAGTGCTATGAAGCATGAGAGCATGCTTTATCACCTGTTGAGGCGACAAGTAAAACATGCTTCTGGTAGCGTTCGACCAATGAGTACCGGGTGCATTGGTCGAAGGCTACTAGAAGCATGTTTAGTAGACGCCTCAAAAGGCAATAAAGCATGCTCTCATGCTCTTTTATTGTTAGTTATTATTATTTATTTATTATTATGTATTAGTTATTATTAGGACCTAATGCTATTATCCTATTAAAGGTTTCGACTTCTTCTTCTTCTTCCTTTTCTTCTCTGTAAACTTTCAAAACATTTCGACCAGAGCCTCTTTGGCTAGTGGTCCTGATTCGGCTCTTTGTAGTTGGCTGGACCCTATAAACAATGACTAACTAGCTCTTTGGCTAGCTACTAGTAGGCAATAATATAATCAATTTAGATACTGTTTTTGTTCTTCTTCTTTTTATTCTACTTCTTGTTCTACTTAGTCTACTTGTTTGTGTTTTAATTCTCCTTCTTCTTGTTCTTCTCCTCCTCTTCTTTCTCTTTGTTCTTGTTCTTCTTTCTTTACTCGGTGTTATTTGAGGTGGGCTGGTTGGTGTGGTATGATGGAAAGATGGAGGTGGATTGAGAAAAGGATACGTTTGACAATTTAGTGAGTTAGTCATTGTTTTTAGGGTCCAGTGCAAAGGGAACAAAAAATAATGGATTTTTTATCGGCTGCATAAACTAAAGGCGGTTTGTTTTTTGTGTGTCAGTTGCAGCTTTATTTGAGTGTGTGGGCCCCAGTTGGGGTGCCAAGGTTTTCTGTATAAATAGTATCCTCACTTTATGGAAATTTTGTGCTTTAAATTACTACTGTTTCGGTCATTCTTATTTGTTTTTTTCTCGTTCCTAATCTCTTTCATCAATCTACTATTTTTTTTCGCTAGACCAGTCCTATCCTATCCTATCCCGTAACTCGGAGGTCGTAGGGACACCACAGATGATCGTTTAACCAGCATACTCCATCTTTACCTGTTCTCAGCAACCCTGATTGTTTCGCTCAGTGTCAAACCAGTCCATTCTTGAATGTTGTCCTCCCACCTCTTTTTCGGTCTCCCTCTTCTTCTACCTCATTGCACAGGATGGTTTTTGCAAGACCTGATGATCTGGTGACGTGGCCATACCATCGGAGTTTCCGTTTTTTCACCACTGTGCGCAGATCATCGTGTTGTCCAATGGCTTGTGTGATGGTCTTTCGGACTTCGTCGTTGGTGATGTGTTGGGTATAGGAAATGCCCAGAAGTCTTCTGTAGCACCTCATCTCCATGCTTTGTATTCTTCGTTGTAGATGTGCTGTGAGGGTCCATGTTTCGCAGGCATATAAGAAGATGGAGATGACAAGGGAGAGCAGCAGTCTTACCTTGGAATGTAGACTGATGGTCCTGTCTTTCCAAATTGGCTTCAACCTCGCCAGGGCAGCAGTTTGTGCGATCCTGGAGAGGACTTCCTGTCGGGACCCATTGTCTAATACAATGACCAGTCACCTAACTTTTATTTTGGACAGTCTCCCAAAGCTCCTCATTTGTGTATGGGTTCTGTTGGGTTAGCTTGAGGAAATTGGACGCTTTCTGCCAAATGATGATGTTAATATTTTTTTTTTTTTCAAGTTGTGGTCCTGATTCGGCTCTTTGCGGTCCGCTGGACTCTATAAACAATGACTAACTACATGTAACTAACTAACTATGCGTTTGTGTTTTTTTTTAAGCCCTAGATTTATTACTGGGGATTATCTTTTGTTCTCATTTGATATTCTTTTGTTCACTTTCCTTCGCATCTCTATATTTTTCATATTGCTTCCTCCCATTCATCTCAATTGCCAAACCTTTTCTTTTCTTCTGTAGCACAGTTCACAATCTCTATCTTTTTTCCTCTTCCTCCTCCTTCTCCTCTCTTTCTCAGTTTCTGTCTGTCTGTCTGTCTGTCTGTCTCTCTCTCTGTCTCTCTCTCTCTCTCTCTGTCTCTCTCTCTGTCTCTCTCTCTCTCTCTCTCTCTCTCTCTCTCTCTCTCTCTCTCTCTCTCTCTCTCTCTCTCTCTCTCTCCCCACTGAATTCGTCTTTCCCCACCATTCAACGACGAGAACGACTTTGGTGATGTCGATGACGACTTTGATGATGATGGTGACGATGATGATGAAGTTTATGATGATGACGACGACGATGATGATAATGACGACGACGACGATGATAATGACGACGACGACGACGATGATGATGATGATGATGATGATGACGAGGATGATGATGATGATGATGGTGATGATGATGATGATGATGATGATGATGATGATGATGATGATGATGATGATGATGATGATGATGATGTCATGCAGAAGTTTTCCGACTGCACTAGTCCACAAAACTAGTACTGGTATACCACGTACTAAACGATTGACCAACAGCAGTATTATATCAAATAATGGTGTATCATCCCATCAAGAGTAGAAGCAAAGATTTTCATTGCTTGAGTCCTCCTCCTCAACAATCTCTATCTCACAAACGAAATAAGACAATGCGCGTTTCATTGAACTTAATAACAGTCAGGGATAGAACTTTGTCAACAACTGATCAAACTTGCTATTTTTACTGAGGCCCTTACCTGTTTTAGAAAAGAGAAGAGCTAAATTGTGGAATTGTTGCTGTACCCCATTTGGATCACCTGTCAAAATAATATAATGTGAGGAGAACAAAACAAACAGCAACACCCAAGTTGAGGTCTGAGGCAATATTTCGATTTTTATTCAAATCTTTATCAAGAATGTGTTATCTTGTCAGGAAAGAAAGTAAAGAGAATTTCAGCTGTTACCAAAAATGTCCAGAAGAGGGAGCAAATTTTACTGTGTGTAGAGTTGTACTGTTTTACTATTTAACAAGTTTTCCTGTTGTTAAGAAATAGAGTTGGGCGCAGGAATGGAAGTCGTAAAAGAAAAAATCTCGTGTATTCAAAAGCCAACATTCTTGTAAAAGGCCCATGCCTTGGCAGGTTGAACTTAACACTAGCTAAATAAGAGACACCTGTCACTTTCAATAAGAAGACTGTGGCCCTTGCCCGAACATCCCTCAACATTGGATCATTGTGCTATAATGTGTATTAGCAAACCACATGAGATAAAACGGGATTTGTTTTAACCTAACAGCAATCCTGGATAGTTTCCATAACCACTTGTCAAAATCTGCGTTTTTGTACAAGCCCACATAATGTATATTTAAATAATAATAATAATAATAATAATAATAATAATAATAATAATAATAATAATAATAATAATAATAATAATAATAATAATAATAAATGCGCGCCATATTCCAAAATCATGTTCAAAACGCTGCGATCTGTAACCAGCAAACATGCTCACATGTTAAAGACATTCTTACATACGAAACAAACATTCATCACGCAAACATGTGGTGTAAAGACAGGGAGATCGCTTTTAGAGGACGGAAAGGAAATCGAAGTTTAGTTTTTGAAATTTAAAATCGACTGCATCCCAATACCATTATTGAATTAATTGTTTTCCGGTATTACGGTATACAGTCTCAACTCTAGCATAGTAACGGCGCCTAGTTGTCTCGGTCTTCATGGATAGGACTGCAAATATCTGCCTAAAACTTTCCTGTTTGTGGAATACAGATTTGTTGTCTTGACTTGACTTATGACATGTGACCTGATTTCAGCCAAGAACAAGTGGTGGAACTGTATCAACGACTACACACCGGAGAGCATCCAGAACTGCTGGAACAGTTCGAGTCCATACTGCTGGGTGTCATCAAAGATGTCCGAGGCTACCAAGTGGAGAATGAACGATTGGAAAAGACCTTCAAACGGTAGGCATAAATCCTTTGCGTGGAAGTTCCTAAGTGTGAAGGGATTAAAAACGCAAAATGTGTTAAAAGCTAAGTAGGAATGTTTAAAAAAATTTAAGACTTACTCAATTAAAACCAGCGATTGAAGAATTTTCTATGTGAACTTGGATTAGAGCAGAAACTGCCGAGGTTAACATAAGTCACACCAGTGATAATTGTGATAATGTACTCTCTCTCTCTCTCTCTCTCTCTCTCTCTCTCTCTCTCTCTCTCTCTCTCTCTCTCTCTCTCTCTCTCTCTCTCTCTCTCTCTCTCTCTCTCTCTCTCTCTCTCTCTCTCTCTCTCTCTCTCTCTCTCTCTCCCTCATCACATATCAGCTGTTGTATGGTTTAATGCTTCGGCAAATCAACTAAAACGACTAAATCAGCTTCATAGACGTGGGGTTAAATTAATCTCAGATAATCGAGAATTAACTAGGCTACAGATTAACAATTTAAAGATCTTAAAATAATGCCTCTACAAGCACAGTTGAAGTGTAATTTTGCCATACAGATGTTTAAAGTAAAAAAATAATATAGCGCCTCCTTACATAACTGACCAACTAATGTCTTTTCCTGCACAATATTATTCTGAACACTACAGACTTCCAAAACCACGATTTAACATTTTCATATCTAGCTTTTCTTTTAAAGCCATCTTATTATGGAACACTATTTCTTTGTAACTAAAGAAACTGCACATCATTAAACATCTTCAAGTACAAGATTTACAACGTGTTTATTAATAATTTCGAACATCATACATTATAAAATGCCTCGATTGATTCCCCCCCCCCACCCCTAAGTTTCTCCCTTAAAGCCCTCATACCTTTCTCTCTTTATTAAATTAAATGGTTCCAGTTAAGGGTTTCATATTAATTATTGTTAGTTTCCTTGCTACAAAATTAGTTATTTAATGAGTGCTTTTTTGTTTTTTTTCAATTTATTTATTTATAAATATAATATTAAATCTATGTTTGTTTATGCATGAATGCGGATGTATGATTAAACTACATGTGTGGGCGACTGAAAGAAGAACTGATTGTAAGATTAGCAAATTAATGCTAAAATCAGTTTCTTCTCGTAATAAAATATTGAATCTGAATCTGAATCTTTCTCTCTAATTAAGTGTGTGTTGTGTGTGTTTAAGAAGTGCATTACTGTTGCATTGTGTGTTTGTGCGTGTGTTGTGTTTATCACTAGATTTGTCAATAATAATATCCTATCCTATCCTATCCTGTCCCGTAACTCGGAGGTCGTAGGGGCACCACAGATGATCGTTTAACCAGCATACTCCATCTTTCTCTGTCCTCAGCAGCCCTGATGGCTTCGCTCAGTGTCAAACCAGTCCATTCTCGAATGTTGTCCTCCCACCTCTTTTTCGGTCTCCCTCTTCTTCTACCTCCTTGCACTGTGCCTTGCAGGATGGTCTTTGCAAGACATGATGATCTGGTGACGTGGCCATACCATCGCAGTTTCTGTTTCTTCACCACTGTGAGCAGGTCATCGTGTTGTCCAATGGCTTGTGTGATGGTCTGTCGGACTTCGTCGTTGGTGATGTGTTGGATTTGTTTGGAAATGCCCAGAAGTCTTCTTTAGCACCTCATCTCCATGCTTTGTATTCTTCGTTGTAGATCTGCTGTGAGGGTAAATGCTTCGCAAGCATATAGGAAGATGGAGATAACAAGGGAGCGCAGCAGTCTTACTTTGGAATGTAGACTGATGGTCCTGTCTTTCCAAATGGGCTTCAACCCTGTCAGGGCAGCATTTGTTTGTGCGATTCTGGAGAGTACTTCCTGTCGGGACCCATTGTCTGATACAATGGCTTCTAAATGTTTGAAGCTATGCACTGTGTTGAGGGATTGGCCTTGGACTTTGATGTCTGTGTTGATGCCATTGGTGTTGTTGACCAATAATAATATACTATACAGAATCATCTGTTTAAAATACTGACGAAAGTTATGACGAAAGTTATGCAAGAACTTTCCGTGGCATTGGGTGTGTGTGTTTATTATCGATGAATTTGTCAATAATATACTAGATTAGAATCATCTGTTTTAAAATACTGACAAAAGCTATTAAATAAATAAATAAATATCTGTACAGAGAAAAAGACCAGCACGAGAAACACTTACGACAGTTGGAGGAAGAAATGGAGCAGCAGATGCAGAAGGTGGAGGAAAGAGTCCGCAAACAGGTATCGTCGTCGTCATCATCATCATCATCATCATCATCATCATCATCATCATCATCATCATCATCATCATCACCATCATCATCATCATCATCATCATCATCATCATCATCATCATCATTATCATCATCACCATCATCATCATCATCATCATCATCACCATCATCATCATCATCATCACCATCATCATCATCATCATCATCATCATCAACAACATCATCATCATCATCATCATCATCAACATCATCATCACCATCATCATCATCATCATCATCATCATCATCAACATCAACATCATCATCACCCTCATCATCATCATCATCATCATCATCATCACCATCATCATCATCATCATCATCATCATCATCATCATTAGCCTGAAGGTATAGGGGCTCCCGATATAAAGCATGGTAGCTAATGACCTGTCCTAATTGGAAGGTTCGGGAAAGTTCACAAACGTTTTTTTCGAGGATCTCAGATCCCGAACCTAGGTTCTTGGACATTTTTTTTGCCTAAAATGTTCAGCAACCTAGGTTCGGGATCTGAGAACCTTGAAAAAAAGTGTTTGAACCTTCCCGAACTTTCCACGAACCTTCCAGTGAATGCACTTCGCATAGTAATTGCAAAATTTTCCTAGCTGCGATAGGACAATGTTACGATTTTTTTGGTTTTGTTTGTTTTGTGTGTGTGTTTCCCATTTCTTTTGATTTTATGGTATCTGAAATCTTTGGCCTGGGTTGAATGGGTGGGTGGGTGAATAGGGTAGTGGATGTTGCTTTTTGCATAAGTATGGTAACAACAATTTTAAAAAAGCATTACGCAATGCTAAGCACACTACAGTAATGTTGAACACACTGCAGCACGCACATCTAGAAGTTCAAAGATATAATAATGGTGATTTTATTTCGTCTGAATTGTTCTTTATTATATGAGAACTTAGATCTCACCGCCGTAGTTTATTAACGGAAAATATTAGCAATGTGTTGGACTGCAACATCTGTTACTCGATGAAATCGTACGATATACTGCATATCGCCCATCTATTTTGGCTACTCTATCTAGATGAAGAAATTGTTCTCCCAAACTATTGACCATGTAAGCTATTAATTATCTTTATTTGATAAAACGTCAAGATCCCGAGGTTAAAGGTAATGGTTCTTTGTATAGCAAAAATTGTTTGTTAATCGAGCATAATCTCATTTCACTGAGCATGCAATTATTTATTGTGAATAATGTGCGTCTCGGAAGTTGCATGTTAGGAGGAGACATTGACATTGCCTTTTATTGATTCGTCGGGTTTATATTGCGTGGCCGTTATACACTTTTTAATTTTTTTTCAAAGTACACGTGTACCTTCTGCTGGTTGCATTTTTGTGACGTGAGTCACCGCGAGAAGAAGGGAGAAAAATCAGTAATGAATTCAACAAGTTGCGTTTATAGATGTTTACTATTGTATAATTTTTTATCGGTAATGCTTACAGGGGAATAAATTCCCACGACCCCCATATCATCCACCCTTCCTCCAACCCCTACACACGAAAGGTGCACACGCATGCATTCATTATCTGCCAATATATATTTATATTGCTCACAAACCCATTTCCTTCCGCACACCTTCGAAGTGCTAGCGCGTGTACACACACAATGACACGCACGCAACACACGCACAAACAGAAAAACAAGTTCATCACAGTACACTGATATTTCATGTCAGCATGATTGTGGAGTGCGGGTGTGGGGTGGGTCTTATTATATATTTGTATACTCAATACAGTGACTCACCCAAGAATAAATAAATAAATTTAAATATAAATAAATATATATATAACTGAATCACAACCAGGAAGCTCACATTCCCCCGAGGCACGTTCGTCCAGGATTGCGCAGCTGTTGGGGTGGCAAGTTAGCACCTTGTGCAGCTTGAGCTAAATCTTGTTTCCCCCAGCTCCTTGAGCAGTTCTTAATAATAATAATAATAATAATAATAATAATAATAATAATAATAATAATAATAATAATAATAATAATAATAATAATGAAGAGGATGATGATGATGGTGAAGATGGTGATACTACTACTACTACTACTACTACTACTACTACTACTACTACTACTACTACTACTACTACTACTACTACTACTACTACTACTAATCTTCTTCTTCTTCTTCTTTTTATTATTATTATTATTATTATTATTATTATTATTATTATTATTATTATTATTATTATTATTATTATTATTATTAATTTCGTTTCTTTAAAAAGCACCCTTGTCCCTCACAGGGGACATAAAACAGCTTTACACAAATTAAAAATGAAGAAAGTAACGTACAAAAAATACTAAATGTCATACATAGTACTACAAGTGTAAATCCAAGCATTCAAATCACATGCTTGATTGATTGATTGATTGATTGATTGTTGCTTTAGGTCCAGCGGACTCTTCCGAGCCAAATCAGGACCGGACAACCCCCAATCCGCATAAAAGATCTGCCGAAACAACCTTAGTGTGAAAATTGAATGCCCTCCACCGGCCAGTCACTTTACAATAAAGACATCCCACGCAGGGGATGGCTGAGGCTTTACCCCAACTACTCGAACCCCCGGTTACAAAAACAAAATAGAATACAAACATCATTATAAATCATCAACAAAACACATACATATAAAATGCCAATAGTGCTAAATAATACAATCATAGGAAGCCCTAGTGACCACCCGGCAGAAAGCGTCCAACACTCCCAAGCTGATCCAACAGACCTCATACACAAACAAGGAGTCTTGTCCAGGAAGAGTTTTTAAGAAAAAAGGTAGGTCATTGATCTAGCGAAGAAGAAGATAGTATAGCAGAGTGATAGGACAGAGCAGGAATAGGAAAGAGTAAATGAGGAAGACAGCGACAGTGGGAATTTAAAGCACTAAATTTCCATAAAGCGGGGATATTATTTATACTGAAAACCCCCGGCACTCCAACGGGGGTACTGTTGCCGCAGTGAATCTGTCTTGCCTACAAAGGAAAGACAGGTTTTCAACTGGGGCTTTCACTTTTCCCTTTATAGGTTAGAACAATCTACAGTGGCAAGATTGCTCATGACCCCAAGGGGTAAATCACATGCGGGAAAATCGGCAATACCCATAATAGTTAAAAGTCATTAAAGCAATCAATACTTAAACTTCTTCAGGAAATCAGCAAGATATATATTATGAAAGATATAACTATTTTAAAATATAAAGCACGAGAAAACAACAACAACAACAACCCCAAACAACTACCACAACAACAACATAACTAATACATGTGATGGGGTGTGAGAAGGCGAGATTAAAAATTAAATTTATATTACAGGAACAAGAAATAATGTATGAAATGGGTTGGTCGTGGGATAGTTATACAATAGGTAGGTACATTAAAAAAAACACCCAAAACGGCGGGAGAGGGTTAGTTAGTTAGTTATTCATTGTGTACAGGGTCCAGCGGACTGCAAAGAACCAAATGAGGACCACAAAATCAAGACCACAACTTCGCTGAAAGAGGACTCGCCCCTAATCCGCATAAAAGATCTGCCGAAATAACCCTAGTGGTAACACTGAAGGCACTACACCAGCCGGTCACTTTACAATAAAGGCATCCCACGCAGAGGACGCTGAGGCTATACTCTAATTTATCGAACCTCTGTTTACAAAAACAAAATAGAATAAAAACATCATTATAACATATGAACAAAACACATACATATAAAATGCCTACATTGCAAGATAATAACATCATAGGAAGCCCCAGTGACCACCTGGCAGAAAGTGGATTATATTCCCAAGGTGATCCAACAGACCTCACACACAAATGAGTTTTGTCCCGGAAGAGTTTTTAAGAAAAAAGGTAGGTGACTGGTCTAGCGAAGAAGAAGATAGTGTAGTAGATTGATAGAAAAGTGCAGGAATGAGAAAGAACAAAGGAGAAAGACAGCGACAGTGGGAATTTAAAGCACTAAATTTCCAGAAAGTGGGGATAGTATTTATACTGAAACCCTTACGCGGGAGAGGGTGGGGAGTAGGGTGTGTGGGAGAGTATGAAAAACGAAGGAGGAAGATGGAATGAAGAGACGATAGGAAAACTCAACAAACATTAAATAAAAAAATGTTAAAGAGTTGTGCACCAAGGCGTTGGAAAAGGGGAGGAGACGATGAGAGATTTAAAAGCATGTGTAGGATGGAATAAAACTTGGGGTTGGAGGTGGGAGAGGGTGGGAGGGGGGAAGGGAGGAGTGGAAGAAGAGAACAACACACAGACAGAAATACGTTCATAGAGCGATTGCAGTAATCGAGCTGATCAAGCGCCATATAAGAATAATTATTAGTGTAGTTTTTTTTAATGCATTTTAATCACTTATAGATATACTGTCTGCCTGCATGCGTTGATGTTCTTGCGCATAGTGGTAGGCATCAGTAATTGCAATAAGATGGCTGTCTGCTTCACAATTGCGTGGGTTGCAAGGCCACATTTTGTGGGCTGTATGCTAATAACACTAATAAGCTTTACCCTAGCAGATGTTGAACAGTGACTCACCCAAGAAAAAAATATATTACCTAGATGCTTATTGCCCAATAATGTGTCTTTTCAAGATTTATTTTAAAGAGGTAGGGGTTAATGGAAATGTGGGAGGAGGAAAAGTAGGACAAAGAGGAGGAGGAAGACGAGGGGTGCCAGTGCATGCCTGTGTTTGTGCACACGTTGGTGTGTGTGTGTGTGGGTGTGTGTGTGTATGTGTGTATGTGTGTGTGTGTGTGTGTGTGTAGGATGGGCCTGAGAATCCAACGTAGATGTCAGGGAAGGACATTGAAGAAAACAATAACGGAGGAAGGGGTTATTGGGGTAGGGATAGGTGGATGGAGAGGGGGGAGGGGAGAAGGGAGTTTGAAAGGAGATAGGATAGTAAACACCAAAAAATAAGAAGAAGAAGAAGAAGAAGGAAGACGATGGCATAGCCAAGTCCTAATGAATCTTGACGTGCGAAAGGACTAGAGGAAACAAAATAAAATCATAAAAAATATAGTTTTAAAAAAATGCATACGGAAATTGTAAAAGAAAAAATACGAAGGAAACGCGCTAGAAAAGAACATTCACGAAGAACGGAGATAAGGAGGAAAAAAACACCCGTGATAAGGTTTATTTTACAAACACAAGCAGATACAAACAACGGGACAAACAAACAAGCACAGCAAAAACAAAGTAGGAAATCAGCCATTATAAATGGAAAGTAATATATTGATCGCATTTACGTGTTCCACTATAACATCACGCTTGCATTTAGCAAGTCTTGCAGTTGTGTCAATATGTTGAAAATATTTAAAGTGAGAGCCGGCTATACAAACACCCAGTCAGCTCTGGGTCCTTTCTCCCGTGCTCAGTCGTCTGGGCGCCAGACTATGCGCCCCAAGGCCGCAAGTGGGTGCCTCAGGTGGATGGAGTTAGATCCTGTATCGACCAACGCCTTGAGCAGCTCTTGAGCTGGAAAAGCGCTATATAATAACGATTGCATAAAAATAAAATAAATTTTCGCATCGCTTGTTGAAATAGCTTTGTCTATTATTATTATTATTATTATTATTATTATTATTATTATTATTATTATTGTTATTGTTATTGTTATTGTTATTATTATTATTATTATTATTATTATTATTATTATTATTATTATTATTATTATTAATATCATTATTCTGCAAACATGTGAAACTCTTTACGATATGCGTCTAAATTATATCAAAGTTGGTGTTGATTTGTTAAACCTTATTTTGTTGTTACCAGGAAAAAGAAAGACTAGAACAAGAAAAAGCAGAAATGAGAGCCCAGCTGGACAACGAAGTGATAACATTACAGCAAAATCTCAAGCGATTGCAGCAGGTACGTAAGATGGTATAGAGTGACCAAATGTTTGGAGGAGCTGTGCGCTATGAGGGTGCTGAAGGTGACGATGGTAATCTGTTAGTCATAGTGAGAGAAAACGAAACATTTGAGATTTGTAGAAAACATTCACTAGAAGAAAGAGAAGAAGTTGACAATAAAAGAGAAAGAAGCTGGTGCGGAATAGTATAGGGAGACGACGACGACGAAGACGACAACCATTAAGAAGAAGAAGAAGAAGAAGAAGAAGAAGAAGAAGAAGAAGAAGAAGAAGAAGAAGAAGAAGAAGAAAAGTCAGTGGAGGAGGAGGAGGAAAAAGAAGAAGAAGAGGATTAAGAAGAAGAAGAAAAAGAAGAAGAAGAGGATTAAGAAGAAGAAGAGGATTAAGAAGAAGAAGAAAAAGAAGAAGAAGAGGATTAAGAAGAAAAAAAAGAAGAAGAAGGAGAAAGAGGAGAAGAAGGAAGGAGGAGAAGGAGAAGAAGATGACGCATCGTGTGGAATTTACGTAGACCCTGAAACTATATGAAATTATCTTTGAAAGTTTGTGTGCTAGTTCCTCATCTTAAGGGTATGTATTAGTTGTTGTGAGGTTACGATGTTTTGGTAATTAAGAGGCTTTAAGAAAGATGAAATCTGTCATACAAGTATTATTCTTTGAGGGGTGCAGGAAGGCGTGAACAAGTTCGACAAGGAGCAGGAAGAACATCTAGCGGCTCTACGCAACCGGCTAGAGACTATTCAGACGGAGAACCGCAATCTTCGTAGCGAGCTAACCGATGCTCAGACCAACCTGGCCCTCGTCCGCAGCGAGATGTCCGGTTTCCGACAGCAGCTCGATTCCAAGGTCCACGAGCTAGAAATGTATGTATGAGGTTTATGAGCAAGATTGGATGGATCCTCGGCTCGAATATATGTATCTAGTGAGATGCGTGCGCTTTATACATTCTTGTGTTATTGTTATTTGTTGTTGTGTTGTGTTGTTGTCTCCTGATCCTAAATTAGTCAACTCGAAATAGGCATATTTGATTCCCTTGAAACGATCTGTCGTCAAGCCGGGTTTCACATTAGCATGACAGCGTGTTGGGAATTTAGCCGAGACTCTTGAGTATCAGAGTGGTTGAGTCGATATAGTGCTTGGCTGGGGCGCAGGAGAAACCGGGTTCCGTTTTCGGTGGTAACCGAAGTTTTTTTTTTATTGTGCGTGTTTGTGTGTGTCTTTTTTTTTAATCACAGGTGGCGACTTTCTGTACTGCCTCTGTATACGTGTTCCTCCCGTGCCATTGCGGCGGCACGTTAACACTCCCAGTCAGTCTTTCAATGTGGACAGTAGATCTACCCCTTTTTACATTCGTATCCTAAATTATGTTACATTTTGTCCAAGTGGGTAAAAGGTAATAGTAATATAGTAATAGTAACGAATAAGTTTTGCTGGTTTTAAATTTAATGCAACGTGACAAATATCCAAATATTTACATGAGTTGACCGGTTGTTATGTAAGTTAAAAGATGATTGGTAACTTGTTTCATAGCCCCCTTCTACACTTCCCCCTCTACCCCCCCTACCCCCTCACTTCCCACACTCCCGCTCTCCCTCTTCACCTCCTTCCATTCCCTAGCCATCAGTTATTATTTATTTAACAGAGAATGATAGATAAGTCTTCTTTCAGGGAAAAGGAAACGATGATGGATTACGTTCGAGAACAAGACAATCTGACTCGCCAGCTTCATATGTTACAGTGAGTAATTGCTGTTATTTGTTTTGAGTATTCTGTTTCTCTTCGTGGTTTTCACCACATGGACAGAAAGAGGGAGGATGAAAGCAGTCTTAATTGGAAGGCTCGTGGAGGTTCACGAACCTTTTTTTTTTGGGAGGTTCTGAGATCCTGAACCTGCGTATGTTCCTGAATTTCTAGGTTCCTGAACTTTGTTTGGTTTTAAAATGTTCATGAACCTAGGTTCAGGATCTGAGAACCTGGAAAAAAGGGTTCGTGAACAGGCTCCAAGAACCTTCCAGTTAAACCAGGCTTGTAGACAAATAATGGTAGGAAGATCTTACTTTGTTCACAATTTATAAAGATATAAAAAGTCTCCCTCCAAAGACCGTCTTAGGCAGTCTTGAGGCAATATCAGGTACGAAGACTCTCGAGATAGTCGTTGACGCCCGTTCGCCGAGAAATACTAAATTGTTTATTTCACATTTCTAACTTTTAGAATATTTTGTCTTGTGCTTACAAAAGAAGAAGTCAATCAGGGCGTCATACTTAACAAACTCATTCAATTTCATTTACCATCATCCCCTCCTTTGCGCATCATCAGACAATAGTATATTTATGTTTGTTTGCTGGGCAGACGTCGTAAAGTGCCGAATGAGAAAATGCCATCCGTAAAACCAAACAGGAAACTGAACAGTATCAGGTCTGAACTGCTTGAAAATTCACGTCTGGATCGGCATGTGTTATTACTTATGACCATACTTTCTAGAACATATGAACCCTTTTTGATGTTTTCGGGAGCTGATTATGATTTTTTAATATTATTCTTTGCACGCCAAAAGTCTTCTTCTTCTGTTAGCAGCATACTATATATTCTATCCTATTTTCAAGTTTTGATTTCAAATTGTGCATGTCTGCGTATTCTAAAATGTCGATGCATGCATGTCTTTAACAAAACTTCAGATCAAGAACAAACTGCATGATTTTCATTGCATGCGTATAGGTCTGTGTAACATTTTGAAATTGTATCAATATCTGTGCCATTTCACAATTATGTTTGCTTCAAAGTTACCAAGAAATTATATGTCAGTAAAGAGATTCTTGAAGTACAGTAAGACATAAATTGGTAAAGTACAAACAATAAAGACAGATTTTTGGGGTGTGGGTGTGTGGGTAGGAGGCGGGGAGGGGAGGGAAAGGAAGAACATTCCTGCTTTTAGAATACCGTAACATAAAGAACAGAATTTACTTGGTTGACAACTGTAAACGACTTTTTTGTCGACTGAACTAAACACCAGTTTTCAGTTGAATGATTGGAATTTAGAATTATAATTTATAATCGTCAACGTGTTTACATTCATTACCGTTGATTTTTCGCTACAGAACTTTTGAGTATTTCGCAAATAAGTGCTTTTATACTAAACCAACCAACGCGCAGGACGAAACTTGTGTGTATTTGGCAAGTGTTGAACCACTAAAGTGCTTTATATATATATATAGCATCCTGTATTATTATTATTATTATTTATAATGAAGCAACCAACTGTTGTCTTGTTTCGTCAATGCAAACAAAAAATAAAAAAACAACTTAAGTTTCCTTTTATAAAAAAAAGTTCTTTTGTTTGCTCTATTTCTCGCTTAACCTCGCTCGCTCGCACCCCCACCCAGCCTTTTGAGACCCAATGGCTTCTTTTCATCCTCTTTACCACATCTGCTTAATCTTGATGAAAGTAAATAATGGTCTTTAACGGTATTCGTTTTTTTAAAGACTTTTTTTTTAGCGTTTGAATGTTAGTTTGCAGGTGTTTTGTTTTCCTTCAAAGTTTTCCTATTGCAGTAATTGACAGAAAATATTTAATTTTAACAAGTCCGAATATCGATATCCTTTCATATTTTCATTTCATTTCTTTTCTATCGTTCTTTGTTTTCTTTTCTTTCTTTAAATATTAATACTTATCAACTATTATTGCAATTTTTACCTGATTGTATTTGTCATTTGAAGGTAATAACAAAAGAAAGCTTGTTAACTTGTTATAATACGTAGAAATGTAAATGCTTAACTATTTGCAAGATCAGTGCCGTATTTGTAACAGTTGGTTGTCAGTTCGTATTATTTTGATTTACAGCAATAAAGGGCGTGTCATATTCAAAGTTATGTTAATTAAATGTTATTGTGTTGCATTGTATTAGTTTATTATATTGACACCAATCTTAAACAAATAGTAATAGTTTGTAGTACTGTAGTGCGACTCTACATGGTGTTGGCTAGCCACGCTTGCAAGACTTTAGAAAGTCATAGGAAATTTTGAATTCCCTACATTTTAGAGCAAGCTACACCATTAATCTATCCGTCTATTTCTGCTTGGAAAAAGGTCCTTGCATGGGAATGTTGAAAATCCTTAATTGATTAACAATGTAGCCTCGCCATATTTTGCTCTGCCACACCAAACATCTTACAGAGGTGATACAATCGATGGTCTTGGGTCATGTTTGAACGCCGAAATGTTATTTTAATGTTTGCCAGCAAATCAAGATCACCTGCGAGATTAAAAATGTAAGCACAAATCAAATAGGTGTCGTTATGTTTTAGTGATGCTTGCAAGTTTGTCCTGGCTCAATGCAATGTAGAAGGAGCAGAGATGTTTGGTGTGTACGTTGTGGATGTTGTTTGCTTTCCTTCAGAGATGCAAACAAGCACATAATCGACACTAATGATGATCTGCGGGAAGCTCTGGGCTCCATGAAGAATAGACTCCAAGTACGCACATTTTCCACTGACGTAAGCACTTTCTGCTTGCCACGCGACCCTGTTTTTATTCAGTACCATTTTGTGTGTAGTATGTCAGCATTCTGTGTGCACGTTTTTTTGTTTTTTTTATTTATTTTACAATTCATTTTTGCTTCCTTGCTGCATCCCTTTTTTTTCGGTTTCTGTCTTGTGGTTTTCGTGAAGCGCATCGTTGTATTACTGTGGTTTGTTGGTGCCTCTCATTTCAGCGAAGCGAATAAGAAGCTCCATGATATCAACGATGATTTGCGCATGGCTGTTGAATCAAGCAGAGTGCATCCCTCGCCTAATAGGCGCTCACTTTCTAATGACGTAAGCAACGCACAAAAACGAAGGGGGATGACTCGAGCGGGAAACAACTCAGCAGAAGACGATACTTTTTTTTTTTTTCTTCTCCATTATATTAAGAGCTGGACGTGAAAATATTTAGTTTTTAATTTCACAGCTGTAGAATATTCCTTCATTCTAATTCTGTTTTGTCATTCCAATTAGTTCGTTTAACTTTCAAAAAAAATTTTTTTTGTTTTAAATTGATCATATAACAGAAGAGCTCAGTAGTTATCCCCCTTCAGTTTTCATCATTACCCATTCATGAAAACTTTTGTCATTTTTGTAATGTGTATAAACCTGTTATGACATTATCCCTGCTTTTGTGTTTGTTTTCATCAGTCAATACCCTTATGATTTGGTGTTCATGTACATTTCATAGTAAATTTTGTTTAGTAAATTATCGTTTACCGTATTATGTGTTTATTATTGTTTGATTGTGGTAATATTTGTTATAGTGGCAATATTGAAACATTGAGTCCTTAATTATAAAACTAAAATCGCGCGTTAAAATAGAGTTTGTTATTATTTTATTATTGGTATATTTCCTTGCTGTTTCGCGCGACAGTTCTGACGGCTACATGTTTAGAGATGTAAACATACACTCCTACCACTTAATCGAATAAGTCTGATAGCCGAAATAAAATTTGAATGTTAATAAATGTCATTTGTTTCCGTTAAATCTCCATCCTTTTTACTGTATTATTATCAGTGCAAATATTTATTGATTTGTTGTGGTTTTGTCTTAAGGGTGTTGATCAATTCTTGGCTATATTCATAAAAATAATGTTATCATTGTCACACTGAGTCGGTTTAAAACAACAATAACAATAATAACAACAATTAAAATATGGGACATAAATAGTATGTAATAAGTTGTCTGTAAGTTTGATGTTTTAATTTTCCTCCATCTAACAGCGCCCATTTCTCCTTCTTTCATTAATACTGAGAGTGAGACCGGTAATGACTTCTTTATTTTTCAATCATTCTAAATTTATTTTGTTCAGTCCCATCGTCACTTGTTAAAGCCTCATGATGCTTAAGCAAAATGCCCTGTTCTTGTTCAGATAGGCAACATTCACGATCTTGGACCAGTGTATATGAGGTGGGGTCAGGTGTCTTTCTAAAGGAATAATATTTTAGGAAACTTTTCCCCTTAAAATGAAGTACATAGAATGGCAAAATTACCTAGAAGATATATTTAAGCACTGAAGTGTCGCCTTGATGACATGCATTCCTTTTCTAATAATAATGTTATTATTTTTGTATATGTCAGTCTGTTTGTAGATAGAGCATTGACCTTAAGAAACTAAATCGTTTGGCTTTGATGGAGAATACCTGCACAATTTACAGTCTCTTATTGTTTTCCAGTCTGGGGGTAGCCGAAGCGAGTCGCCCAGGCAGCAGCTTCCTCTGACGCAGTCCAACATCTCACGGATCAACTCGTTCCACAGCGACCATGGCGTAGACTGTCCTTCTTCACCTGGGTAAGATCATCTTGCTTCCAAGTTCAAAAACAAATATCAATTCTGACGTTTCCTAGATATGTATTGTGAAAGGTTGATAATTTCTGCCTTGTGGAGTAAGTAGGTTGAGTGCAACTTTGGTCTTGTCTATCTATCTATCTATCTATCTATCTATCTATCTATCTATCTATCTATCTATCTATCTATCTATCTATCTATCTATCTATCTATCTATCTATCTATCTATCTATCTATCTATCTATCTATCTATCTATCTATCTATCTATCTATCTATCTATCCATCCATCCATCCATCCATCCATCCATCCATCCATCCATCCATCCATCCATCCATCCATCCATCCATCCATCCATCCATCCATCCATCCATCTATCTATCTATCTATATATCTATCTATCTATATCTACATATATATACTTGGGGGGGGAGAAGGTAAGAGGAGAGGGTGGGGGGGGGGGGGGGGCGATCAGATGTATTGTTGTGATTAAAGACACATTTGACCTTTTTTTAAATAGATCGTAAACTAATCTAGAAAGAAAAAAAAATAGTGAACATTAAAGGAGACCACTAATGAACCTTTCCAGAAATAGGATGAATAAAACGTTCCATTAGATTTTGACTGAACAAGAATGACGACGACGACAACAACAACAACATATTTTAATAACATCTTCTCAACTTAAACATCTTCTTCTCTCCAATCATATACTTATTTCAAAAAGGCCTGTATTATAAATGATTGAATTTTGTATGCCCTTTTTGGTGGCAGTAGTTGAAAGAATAACATTTTTATTTTACCTTATACCAAGTGAGTGCATTGCTTTAGTTTTAAGAAAGGTCTTTTTGAAGTAAAATAATCTTTATTTTTTATAATGCTGTTGTCGTTTTAGCGCGATTTTACTGATTATGTGTGTGAGTGCGTAGGTGGGTGTGTTTGCTTAGGTGAGTGTGTGTGCGTAAGTGTGTGTGTGTGTGTATGATAGAGAGAGACACAAGTATGTTTACATTGTGTGTATATACATTGAACCTAGGCCTAATTTACCCCTCGTTTAAGTTCAATTTACCCGCTAGGATGTCTAAATGGGAATTTCACAACTTTTTAAAAAATAAAAATCGGCCTCAGACAAAAACCGTTGACACTACAGCTTTAATCGTTTAAGGCCACATAGGTTTAATGTCTACCTTTTAAATGACGTTCATGTTTGTGGGTTTTGTCTATTTCTACCAAAATATCGAAGAGGCTCCTTAAGGGGTTCAATATATCCAAATCCAAATGCTTTTGGATTAATAAAGTAATATCTTATCTCTTATCTTATCTTATCCACTCTTCCCTTACTTCCGTACAGTTACTGAATTATTTCAGTGTACATTTTTGGGTGTTTGATTTGCCCTGTGGGTTCGCAAGAGGCGACTAACAAGGGTGATGTCAGCACGGTATTACTGGGCGAAAGTCTTCTACACAGAAGTCACCGGCCAGGACGGAGGGACCTCACGTTACAATAGGTTCAGCGAACACGTACTCGTAGATTTCGGCTGTGGTCAACAGCCTGGAGAGGATTGGGCCCCGCCAGGTCTTTCTCGCCCAAGACACGTGTGATGAAAAGAACCACTAAACTCCATACCGGATCGGTCGTCGCCCGGGTCACCAAGGACCGAGCCTTCCGTTGACCAACAGGACGGAGGTGATAGGTGTGCTGCTAATGGACAACTTAGCAAGATCCGCACGAGAGACAACATCGTCATAGGAACCTGGAATGACAGGACCCTAACTGCGGAAGGAAAATTTTAAGAACTGGCCCACGAGCTGGACCACTATCGATGGAATATTTTACTGCTGCCCTGATTAGGTTGAAGCCCATTTGGAAAGACAGGGCCATCATTTTACACTCCAAGGTAAGGCTGCTGCGCTCCCATTTCATCTCCATCTTCCTATACGCTTGCGAAGCATGGACGCTCACAGCAGACCTACAACGAAGAATGCAAAGCATGGAGATGAGGTGCTACAGAAGACTTCTTGGCATTTCCTATACCCAGCACATCACCAACGACGGGGTCCGACAGACCATCACACAAGCCATTGGACAACAGGATGACATGCTCACAGTGGTGAAGAAACGAAAACTCCGATGATATGTCCACGTCACCAGAGTATCAGGCCTTGCAAAGACCATCCTGCAAAGCAAGGTGCAAGGAAGTAGAAGAGGGAGACAGAAAAAGAGGTGGAAGGACAACATTCGAGAATGGATTGGCTTGAAACTGAACAAAGCTATGAGAGTTGCTGAGGACAGAGAAAGATGGAGTACTCTGGTTAAACGATCATCTGTGGTGCCCCAACGACTTTCGATTTACGGGATAGGACATGATAGCATAGCATAGCACAGGATTTTATTTATTTATTTATTTATTTATTTATTTCAGGAGCCGCCCCTCCAGCCTCGTCAACAGTTCACTACCTGCGAATTCTATTTTCGAAGAGCTCAGTTCAACTCGCGTGTCGCCCTCTCCCATTCGGCCCGGCACGCTGCCTTCCTTCGATGACGACTTTGAGCAGGACATAGGTGGTACATGTAAACTGAACATTTTCTTTGATACATAGAAAACATAGTAGTCCTACCGACATTAGGTAACCTTTAATATTGTTACAAAAGGAATGGTTGGCTTATTGACCCGATACAGATTTATCATTACAATGAACAGTATCGCATGCTTTGTTTCTTCCATGATGTTGGTGATTGTTTTGGAAATATTCCATACAGCCTTTAGACAATAAGAGTAAGCTTATCTATCAACTGGATACGGTTTTGCGTTTTCTAGTGAATGAGACAGAGTAACATGATATATTAGAAGCTAGTTCATGAATTTTTTATTTTTTTGTAAGGTTATTCTTCGCTTGTTTTTAATACTTTGACATGCTGCAAAATATTTGCAACTAAAATGAAAAACAAGCCAAAAAAAACAACAACCAAGGACTTTTAGTTCGCGCTTTCGAAATACGAATACGACAACGTTGTATCTCCCTCTAGAAATGACCATTTACAATAAATACCACGTGCCTTACTATAAATGTCTTGTGCATCACCATTTTTTAATATTATTTTTATTTGATCTGATCTTTTACAAATTGTGAAAAGTTAATTTCTTTCAGCAAGACCTAATGTTTTCTTAAAAGTCATTTGATTAACATTGACTAAGGGGGCTGTTCTGTTAAAAATCACATTGTGTAGGCCTTATAGACCTTAAATGAAAATAGATAAATGAAGACCCGACAGAAGGTTGAAGGCCAAAGGAGATATATTACTCACTAGATTATAAGGGTTTTCTGTACACGTATTTACAGTTAAAACAACAACAACAACAACAACAACAACAGCAACAACAACCTCTTCCCAAAGTATAGTTATTTATTAAATGAATAAATTGCGTAGTTTGTGTCCTGTTAAAAGCAAGGGCTAGCCAACATCGCCACAAGAGTTTTCAGAGTTAAAATTAGTTACTTAGTTATTCATTGCTTACAGGGTCAAGCGGACTGCTAAGAGCCGAATCAGGACCACAAAATCAGGATCACTTAGTTGCAAGAGAACTCACCCCTGATCCGTATAAAAGACCTGCTGAAACAACCCTAGTGGTAACACTGAAGGCATTCCACCAGCCGGTCACTTTACAATAAAGGCATCTCACGCTGAGGCTATACTTATCGAACCCCCTTTACACAACCAAAATAAAATATAAACATCATTATAAAATATCAACAAAACACATACATAGAACATTCCTACATTGCTAAATAATAATATCATAGGAAGCCCCAGTGACCATTTGTCAGAAAGCGTCCAATATTCCCAAGCAAACCAAACAGACCTCATACACAAATGAGGAGTTTTGAACGAGATTTCAAACAAAAAGGAATGGGTGGTTGGTTTAGCGAAGAAGAAGAAAGCATAATATATTGATAGAACAGAGTAGGAATGAGAAAGAACAGAGGAGAAAGATAGTGACAGAGGGAATTTAAAGCACTAAATTTCCAGAAAGTGGGGACACTGTTTATACAAAAACTCCCGGTACCCCCACAGGGAGTGTGGGGGGTGGTGGTGGTTCAGAATTAAAAGCTAACTCAGCAAGGGAGAACTCTGCCGTATAATGTCTTGTGAATACGGATTGGGCTATTTAGCCTAAATGAATGTTTTACGTGATATGAAGGCTTTTGTGTTAAAAGGCCTCGATTCCAAGACTTTGTTTACTTTTGGCCAAAACGGGTTTACCCTAAAATTCGCATTGTTATTACATGTACATTAAAGTGGGCTTTCATTGCTCAAACCAAACTGCTAAAATTGGAATTTTCCATTCCGGTTTTTACAGGGAGTGATTTCCTGTTTTAACGCACATCAGTACTACACTGTGTGACTTTTGACCCTGTTTCTGAGTGAATCAGGCGGTTTGAAAAGTTGGTCTGTAGTATTTGTGGTAAGGTAGGATCTATTTTATTAACTTAAAACGAAAAACCATACGAACAATTTTTTAAAACGAGTTCTGTCTCTTACTGGGTTTGGCAGATGCTATTTTTAGCTCAAGAATGTGGGCCTGCCGTTGCTAGTAACAGGCACACAACTAATAAATAACTATGCTTTGGAAAGAGTTTTTGTTGTTGTTTTAACTGTAAGCTTTTCTTCCCAGTGGGGCAGCACTCACAATGAATGTTTAAAAGGATCTATGGAAAAGGCGTGGACAATGGGGGTCCTTTTTAAATGAATACTTTTGGGTTAAATGAACGTTGTTGTTTTAAGCCTTAAGTTCACATATGCATGCTGTGTGTTTTTGGCTGGCCACAGATAGTGGACACTCCACCATGCGCGACATGGAGCTGGACACGGAATTTGAGAGCGTCTCCCAGGACGGGGGTGACCGCAGGAGACGAAGGCTGAGGAGGCCTCGCGATCGTGCCGTGGACAAAGAGGTTTGATGAGGAAGATGAGGAAGGTGGGGAGGGGTGGGAGTGTGGGATAGGAATTCGAGGAGGTGGGAAAGAAGGAAGACATAAATGGGTTAATGGTGATGATGGTCGTGGTGGTGGTGGTGGGGATGATGTTGATGATGATTATGATGATGATAATGATGAGGATGATGATGATGATAATGATTATGATGATGATTATGATGATGATAATGATGATGATGACGACGACGATGATGATGATGATGGTAAATGACGATTTATAATGTACCATATTTTGGTATGGTATTTCTGTACAGTATTTAACCGTTGTTATATAGCGCTTTTTCAGCTCAAGAGCGGTCCATGCGCGGGCCAATACAGGATCTAACTTCAAGCCGCCCGAGGTGCCTACTTGTAGCCTTTGAGCGCATAGTCTGACGCCAATACAACTAGGCACACTCCCGGGCGACCGGGGATGGGTAAAACAGCATAATTATGGTATTTCTTCCTCATCGATATCCAAGGCTCGCTCATTCCATTTCATATTTTGATGTACATCTTCCCTCCAGGAACAAGACTCTAACGACGAGTTCGACCACGAAGACTTTGACTCGCGCCTGCGCAGTGGTCCCGGAAGTTGCTGCAGCTCGCGCAGCCGCAGTCTGACGCGAGAGGAGAGCGTGGTCAGTCATGTCTCTCACACGTCACGCGGTAGTAGGGGGTCGGTGCGACGTCAACTGCCCGCTGCACCCCTGGAGGTTGGCTACTAACATTACTAACACTGCTACCAATAATATTACACACTGTCGTGTGATGACAACGTCAAGCTAGTTCATGTACGCTACTTTTGAGAAATAGTTGACATTTTCATGATGAGAAGAAAATAAAAAGGTTTTCTCGAGAAATGCAAGCAGCGTATTTTTGGCAAATAAACCTAAGCTTATTTGACGATCTACTTCGCATGTTCGTGTGTTGACGACTTCCTTGTATAGATCTCGCTGTCTAAATACATCTGACTTTCAAAACGTACACCGAAAATTCACTGTGTACCGACGATTTAGTCTGATTGCATAGATCTCGCTGTAGTAAGCTTACTACATAATCTGACTTTAAAAACTTACACTGAAAGTACGCCTGCTTCGTGTTCTCTAGGATAATGTAAAAATCTTATTTTAAACAGATTGGAAACAAAGTTTTGCTTTTAGTTTGTCATTTCACGGCAGTTAAAGCTTTCTGTTCTTTTCATTTGCCATGAACCATCTGGGCATTGACAAGTATTGTGGATCCTCCATAGCTTATCGGTAGCAGCCCTATATCTCACAGTTAAAACCTATAAGGTCTGTTTACGCCATCTACCGCCTACCGATCCACTCTGTGCATCAACACAGCTAATCCTAAAGAATAACATTATGAATGCTGCTGCCTATAATGCTTCATCGTTCCCATCATAGCATCTTGTTTTCCCATCTGTCAGCATTTCTCTGTCTTTAATCTCTCTGTCGCTTGTACCGGTGAATAGGCCTACTAGTAAACAACGAATGCTTTAAAACAATTATGTTTAGTTAAGCCTACTATTTCAGCATCCCGGTACTAGTTACAATCGCAATTGTAGACTAATCCTTTTAATCCCTCTGTTTCTGCTGGTTGGTTCACAATCATTACAGCATTACACGCTGACAGTAAACCTCGGTAACAAAGCGGTAGATAGCGTGCCTCTGTGTCATAGATAGAAAGAGTGGGATCAGACTTGTGTTTTTGGCGAAACAAATCCGCCGCTCAAACGGGTTATTCTCAAACAGCTTAAAAACGAACCTGTAATATCTTCATTTAGATCCAAAAATACAGTCTTTTAAAAGGGGAAGACATTGATGTAGACCTATTGTAAGTCGGTAAATTCGGTACAGTCAGGTAATTCGGAACACCCTAATTTCTAGGCAAAGGGAACTAATTTTGTTTAGTTGATTCCATGGTTGGTTACGGTGATATCCCTTGAAACAAACCACGTGACAACAATGTTTGTGCCTCCAAAGAGACGAAAGCTGTTAGTATTTTCTCGTTTTTTCCATTTCTCTTCTTATATTGATTTTTGATAAAGTGTTGTGATTTATAATTAGGACCAACTCATTCGAAACATCATTTGTTATTTTTTTAATGCATACGTTATGTTCCTTCAATTGCAAGTTCTGTGAAAATTAGATCGAAGTCTATTGCAGACTGCATGGCATAAGGTTCAGCTACTCGTAGTGCGGACAAATCGGAACACCAAAAGGAGGCTAAAGTGGAACAGTGTTCCAAATTACCCGCACTGTTCCTTATTTCCCACCTTGTAAAATCTTCTTCTTTTTTTTCTGCGCTGCAAATAAATGGACACCACAAGCTATGGGCAACGCATTGTCATCAGTTAGAAATATGGACATGGGTCTCCGGGCTGCCTCACGATCCTATGGGATACCTGTAATGACTCTGAACAGACACTTGGATGGAGGGAACAAAATAATACGCAATAGAGTGCTGCGCAGGCCATCAACATTACCACAAGAGCTGGAGGAACAGCTTTGTTCCCACATTCTCGAATCGGAAAGATATCCTTAGCGTTTGAAGTAGCGGAGCAGAACGGCTTGTCGCATATGTTCAACAAGGAGAAGAGAAGAGCAGGAAAGGACTGGCTGAAACTTTTCCTCAGACGGTACCCACAACTTTCATTGAGGCAGCCTGAAGCTACGTCACTGTCCAGAGCAACAGGATTCAACCGTGAAAGCGTGTGGAGATTCTTTGACATCTTGGAAAAGCTGATTGATGAGCATGGCTTTACCGCCACTTCCATTTATAATATGGATTAAACAGTCATTTCGACCGTGCAGAAAAAATGCCAAAGAGTGATGGCGAAAAAAGGAAAGCATCAAGTAGGCAGTGCGTCTAGCGCCGAGAAACGGTCCAATACAAACGTCGTATGTTGCACCAGTGCTGCAGGTCATTGGGTTCCGCCACTCATCCTGTTTAAGAGAAAAAGACTGCCAGCTAGATGTACTGAGAGACGGAGCGCCACCTGGAAATCTTGTGACAGGGAATGAAAGCGGGTGGATGGACAAGGCCATGTTTCTGATGTGGTTGCATCACTTTGTTTCCACCGTGAAACCAACACCAGATAAAAAGGTCTTGCTTGTCCTTGACGGCCAATTTCCCCTATACGCTTTTGTGTCCGGGGACGTTAATTCAATTAAAAAATTGACGGCCACACTTCCCACACTAGGTGCCTGGAAGCAGTTGACCTGGCCAGAAAGCATAGAGTTGTAATGGTGTCCCTTCTTCCGCATACAACCCATCGACTCCAGCCGCTGGACGTGTCGTTTTTCAGACCACTCCAGACTTTCTATTGTCAGGCACAAGAGTCGTGGCTCAGAAACCATGCGGGGAGAGCAATAACGGCATTCCAGATTTGTCAACTGTTCAACACAGCTTTCTCAAAGGCAGCTACCCTGGCTAATGCTGCATCTGGATTTGCCAAGTGCGGGATTTGGCCTTGTAACAGACACATCTTTGATGATGAAGATTTCAATGATGTTGCTACGACCTGCTCCCATTCTGCATCTGAACCAGTCATCTTACCTACATACAGACCTCGGATCCTCCCCAACCTGGAAACTCTTCATCACGATCTGATGTGCCAGGTGTCCATGATTCGTCAACTGTCATTGATCTGACAGTTGAGACGTCAGCTGTGTCTGATCCGCCAGTTGTGTCCTGTCCGCCAGATGTGTCTGATTGGTCAGCTGCCCCTGATCCTCCAGCTAATGACAGAAATACTCCAACCATCCCACCGCGTAAGCTTACTTACACGTTATCAACGCCACCTCCGATTCCACCACGTCCATCAAACACAGCTGCTTGTTCATCCAAGAATATGCATATCATTCCACAACAGCTGGCAGAATCTGTGGAGTCCACACACCCTCCTTCGTTTGCCCCCACGGCATCAACCACGCCGTGCTACGAGGTTACCCTCACCAGTCTGAACCTTTAACAATGACAGAGTTGTAAAAACAAACCCTGGTTGGAGATGTTTTTTCCGCAGCGTAACCTGTCCTGATGAGCAATCGGGAGTCCTTTGTTTTATTAATTTTTTTATTGCATAAGAATTGCGAATAATTTTGAGCAAGAGAGACAGATATGATAATATAATTTATTACCAAGCTATTCACGGAATTTTGGTTTGCTGTTAAAGTAAAAAATCTACCCAAAAATGTCAGTCATTAACACACAAAGCATACTTTCCCCACCGCTCACACTCGCATACAAGCAAGCACCGGTACAAATATCAAAATGCTCAACATTATACATGTATAATATACAATATGGTAGTGTTCCTTATTTCACCTCCCATCGTTCCAAATTTCCCTATCAGGGGCAATCCGGAACAATTTCAAAGAATTTTCGAACTCATCTGACAAAGCTACAATCAAGACCTGCCCTAAATCTTTATTACAGGATCATAGTTCAATTATTTCTGAATTCAACTATGCCAAAATCCGGTGTTTTTCTCTTCTGACGTGGCAGTTATTGACGTTTTGGCTTAAGTGTTCCGGATTTGCCGACCTTCCCCTATTAGTATGCGGAACTTTCAACCATCCTAGACCAATTTTGGTTCGATTTAGACGCGGTTTGAGAATAACCTGTTTGAGCGGCGGATTCGTTTCGCCAAAGACAGTCTCCACCTACTCTTTCTGTCTATCTACCTCTTTGCTATTGAAAACCCATTTTCAGCGTATATAATGCCTGTCTATGATACATAGGGCTTTGCACCGTTTACCGTTTTGTTACACAGGGTGCTCAATCAGCTTGTAATGCCCCTGTGCACCGGCCGACAAGCAATACAGTAGGACTGTCTGCCTCATTTCAAAAAGGTCATGCTGCAAAGACCTTCTACATCGGCATAGTTCATATGGGGCCAGTACGCTACACTAACTTGTGTTTTGCCTACCTGTACATAATATTGGTTCTGTAACTAATGTTGTTTTATTGTCTACGAACCATGTTGTATTTATTACGTATGTGTAGTCCTACGTGATTGTTTTTAAAATGGAGTATTGTTGCCTGTGATCCTTATAATGCCTGTAGCTTGCATGCCCGTTTCTTTTTATTTTAAATAAACTGTCCTGTGGAATTATTGATTTTCTGTAAACATCCACGTCATTTATTTTCCAAAAGCTAATGCTAAATCCAGATATGAAACCTTCGACGTCGTCATACGCCATTTCCAAAAATCCCAAAATAATTTCAAGATGATCTCTTTCAATAAACATTGATGTTCCCCAGGCCCCCGCGCCTACAATTGTGAAGGTGACGAGGGAGCCGGAACGCATGTACAAGGTGGTTCTGGCTGGGGACGCCGCCGTGGGCAAGTCATCGTTCATCGTCAGGTTGTGCAAGGGAAAGTTCGTCCCCAACCTCTCCTCCACGCTAGGTAAGTCAGCTCAGGCCACGTAGAAAACAGCATGACTTACTGGATTTTATAGGATACTACTGCTAGTAGACCTGCAACAGGTAGCAATAGACCTAGTAGACCTACACCACCATTCCACACGCCCACCCCATCCCTAAAGTCTCCCCAGAGTCAATGTTTTTAAATCTTTCAAGAGTACAGAGGACCGGGTTTAGTTTGTTATTCCGAACGTTTGAAAATGACCGTGTGCTTAAACGCAGCAAGCTGGCATCTTCCGGCGGGTCGAGTTTGATCCTGATCGAGGCCAGCGTCTTAAACAGCTCTGGGAACTGGTTAAAATGCACTATCTCAGAACAACTTTAAAAAAAAAGTTTTTATTATTTTTTTTTTTAACTGTACTGGTTGCGCAGGTGTGGACTTTCAGACCAAGGTGATAGAGTTGGACGGACATTCTGTAGCCCTTCAGCTTTGGGACACGGCTGGTCAAGAACGGTAACTCTTTGGGTTTACAATTTTTTTATTAACTATGGAACTTGCAGGTGGACAAATAAATATAGATAAATAACTGTCTGGTGTCGGTTTTCTTTTAAAAACTTGCTGTGATGATCCTAGGTTAAAGCTAACGGCACATACATTTGCGAGAGAAACTATTACCCTGCGATTAATGTACAATCATAGGCTTTACGAGTATGGTGTACTGATACTCTGGATTTTGTTTTTAGCTGTGCTTTTGGGATCATATTCATCATCCAAGCGAGCGAAATTTCTAATAGAGCAAGACATTAGTTTGCTGGTTCGTGTAATCTAGTTTCAATAATCTATCTATGACTAATATCTTAATATCTTGTTATTCTAACGAGTCTAATGTGGTCTGAATTTGTTTAAAAGTTATTTCAATTCTCATCATTTGAAATTTGAATGGTATACAATATTCTTGCTTTGTATTTTACCCCCAGGTTTCGCAGCATCGCCAAGTCGTACTTCCGAAGGGCTGACGGGGTGCTGCTGTTGTATGACGTCACCTACGAAAGGTCTTTCCTCAATATTCGCGAGTGGACCGACGCCATTGAGGTTTGTTGGCTTCCGGTAACATTTGTTTTCAGCAGCACCAATCATAATGTTTTTGGTTTAATTTTCGTAGGCGAATACAGAATCCCGTTTTTACAATATTCTTAGCACGCGCATTACCAAGAATGTGCTCAATTTGCTGTTAGGGGGTAAGGAAAAAGAAGACCAGGATGAGTAGGGAAACAACAATTTACACACGTAATTTGATTTCAAAAATATCTTTACGTTATGTACATTTATAGAGTAAACGTCACGCAATTTGGGTCGCAAAATACACCGCAACCGAATATAACGAGCAGGTAGGGAAAGTCTATCCTGTCATTGTATTTAAATGGACTGCATCATTTCATGCTCACACAACAAACACGGGGAAGGGATAAGAATTCGTGTCTGGATGACTTAACCTCCTTCAGTCTAGCACTTTATATGTGCGGAAGAAAGGACTGCATTATCACTCAATAATGTATGCACTGGGCTCATACATGACCATCTTGTGCACAGGACAGCTCCACGAAGAAGATCCCAATCATGCTTGTGGGCAACAAGACTGACCAGAGGGCGGAAATGCAGCAGCATGGACGCAGAGTGGTCAGACCAGAAGACGGACAAAGGCTAAGCCGAGTAAGTGCGCCTTGAGCCTATACGTTCTGTGGACACCGGCGCTAGACAATACAGGTTTTCTTTAGCATGATCCTCATCCTCAACACTTCCACCACCATCATTATCATCATCATCCGCACCGTCATCACCCACACCATCATCATCATCATTAGAAGCCCAAATCCCTTTAGCGTTAGGCTTACTTAGGATCCCACTCTCCTTACGTATTCGTATATACGCGTTTGCAAGGCGTTTCTGAACCAATGGCACAATCTATTGTTTTTATCCATCTTGAGACCGACAACTGTTCTTAACGTCTTTAGAGATCGAGGGGGCTAACGAGACGAAGATAGTACCATTTCAGAACTACGTCCGCTACATGTCGCACTATCGCCAGCATTATATTGTTCTGCCAGAACGTTCCTTGCCCTTAACACAAAGCAGAAGAACTAACACGAACACTTACAGGTCTTATTCTGGCAGCTTTCTGAAATGTGGCTGAAGCTGTAGAAAGCTGCATTGTGTGCAACATACAATGACAATGGAAAAACTGACTGTCACTTAATTGTGTTCTGTTGTTTGTTTCAGGAAATGGATGCTTTGTTCATAGAGACGAGCGCTAAGGACGGCTCCCATGTGATGGAAGCTGTCATTGAACTGACGAGGTAAGAACTAAATAATTATAATATTACATGACTAGGTTAGTTATTCATTACCCACAGGGTCCAGCGGACTGCAAAGAGCCGAATCAGGACCACAAAATCAAGATCACAACTTGGCTGAAAGAGGGATCACACCTGATCCGCATAAAATATCCGCTGAAACAACCCCAGTGGTAACACTGAAGGCACTCCACCAGCCGGTCACTTTACAATAAAGACATCCCACGCTGAGGACGCTGAGGCTATTCATCGAACAAATTCATCGAACCCCGTTTACAAAAACAAAATAGAATACAAAAATCAGTATAAAATATCAACAAAACACATACATATAAAATGCCTACATTGATAAATAATAATATCAAAGGAAGCCCTAGTGACCATTTGGCAGAAAGCGTCCAATATTCCAAAGCTCACCCAACAGACCTCGTACACAAATGAGGAGTTTTAGACGAGATTTCAAGAAAAAAGGAAGGGGTGACTGGTCTAGCGGAGAAGAAGATAGTATAGTAGATTGATAGAACTGATTAGGAATGAGAAAGAACAAAGGAGAAAGACAGCGACAGTGGGAATTTAAAGCACTAAATTTCCAGAAAGTGGGGATACTATTTATACAGAAAACACCGGCACCATCACGGGGGCTATATGACTAGGTAAGCTTATATTACGAAAGATCTTTGCTATGACCAAAGATTGAGTATCTGTGCATTTAACAGTGTAATTCGAAAGGACATTTACATGCATATATATTATTTATCTTCGCATAAATGTTTTTAATGCGCATTTTAAGTTTGATCTTCACAGTTTTGAAATAGTGAGTTGTTTTGTAATACTTACGATTTTTTGTATTGCACATTTTCGGTGGCTTGTAATTGTATTTGTCTAGCATATTTTATGAGCGTTGTTTTTTTTTTCTTCCCCAGACTTCTGCGAACCAACGAAGATCTGGAAGTGAAGTCAGTGGGAATGCAGCTGCAGGAAATGAAGAATCAGAAGAAATCAAGCTGCTGTGGGAATAAATAATCCTTAGATCGACCTTGACCCTGGGAAAGAAAAAGAAAAGAACGAGGCATAAAACAGTTTAACTGGCGTTGCACCTCAGATGTTTGGAAATATCTATCAACTAGTAGACCTAAAGAGGATTTTTATTGACCTTGACATGACATATCTGTGACCCCGCGGGCATTCGCGTAAACTTGAACATATCCCTGTAACCTTGAGTAAACTATGCATGTTCCGCTAGAAGAATATATTTGACAAGGTCTACAGACGATAAAAACGTATATTGCTGTTATTGTATCTGTAACATTGTGTGACTCTTCCCTCGAGTCAGCATTGAAGTTTCTTCGCGGTGGCCCTCACCTAGACGTTTGATCTCCAAAACAAGGACGTTCCACATCAATTTTTGATGGGTATTTTGATAATCTCGACTTCTGCAACATAATAGTGACATTGGCACAACGGAGGCCTTGATCTTTCAGATTATATCCATAAACAGGAACGGTGCATAGAACTTATGATCATGATCTTTTGGTCTTCATCTTTTAAGTCATATCCTTGGCCTGAGCTTTATTAACGTTATATAGAAACGGTGCATATAACTTTATGATTATGGCCTTCAATAATCTGTGTTGTCGTTTTTAATACCTGTGAATGTCTGGGCGGATATAGCGATAACAATGGCTGTGAGGAAAAGGACTAACAATGACTCATTTGTTCACAAAGAGCTACACTCTCCAGAAACAATTCTCGATTAAAAAAATTCGAGTGTTGGAACTGTGTGTAGGCACAGGTGGAATTTGTCTAATATTACAGATTTCAACTGAAGTTAAAATAAATAATGTATGAATAACTTTTTATTTTTTAAATCAGAGATGGAAGGAAACGTTTTTACCTGTGAACTCATAAAATTCGTTTTGTGAACATGTGCGCTGGACTGCGACTATAATCTATCGTGCCGCAAAAAAAAAAAAAAAAAAAAAAAAAAAAAAAAACAACATAAGCATTTTACGTAATACGAATGCAGCTCCTGCCATTTAAAAGATCTCAAATACATTGTTGCGTATCTCGTACCGTAGCCTACATTGGCATGCATGAGTCTGGTATCACTCAGCAGTCGGTGGCTAGCTACGGTACACATGCTTGCAGGTGTGCGTGCGTCTTGGGCGCCGTGTTTCTATCCTAACTTCAGTACACTATATTATGTTGAATACTGGACTTCGGTCGATTGAATCATTGAGCAGGACAGGTATCAATCACTGCATTCAGGACTGGATCTGAGAAGGAAAGGCGATCTCACCTTAGTCCCTTGTTCGATCAGGGTGCGAGGGGAGAACATGAGAGATGCAGCAGCAGACCAGTCCCCTCCACCGAAATATGGTCTGACTTTTGACTTTCCAACCAAAGTAGTCTGTCGAAATGCGGCTAGATATGGACAACCACGAAAGAGGGGTGAGGTGAGGTGAGGAGAAGGAAAAGTGAAGAAAGGGGGGGGGGGGGGGGGGTGAGTAAAGGGTTGGAGTTAGGAAAGGTGCAGGGGTCGGGGTGAAAGAAGGCAAAGGGGGGCGGGGGGTGTTGTATAAGATTGTCATGTAATGTAATATATTGATTTTGTGTGTCTCACACTCCTCTATCGTCATCTTGTTACTTATTTTAATGTGTGAAATAGAGGTATTTCCGCTATCGGGCTGCTGGTAAGATTATAGAGTCAGTGGCCTGAAAGTGACGGTGGCCCCAATCTCAGTGTCACAGACTGTGGAGAGCATACAGCTACACACAGCCTAAAGCTCGATAGTCACCCAGCCAGCATCATTGGGGTGTCGGATAGCGCAGTGGTTAAAGCACTCGCTACTGTGTCGCAAGTTAAGCACCGTCCAGTGTGGTTAGCACTTGGATGGGTGACCGCAAACCGTGAAGCAACAAATATCAACGCCCCCAGCTGACTCAACCGTGACTGAGTGCCTACTCTCTTAAGGGTGGGGAAGGTAAAGCAGCAAGGGAGAGAGATGGGCATCACCCTCATTACGCTGGCCCAAGATAAGTGTGATCTCCAACATCACGCTCCCCTACGGTCACAAGGCTATGGGACCACTTTTACCAGCATCAAGGTCGCCTGTTTAGTGGCAGCCGGCTTATTGCGCAATTTCCGCTGTTGAATAAGAAAAAAAGCATATATTTTAATTTTATTTACTTATTTATTTAAATTGCTATTGTTTTTGTCAGACGCACAAATAGTACTATTCTGGCTTGTTTTCTTTTTTGAACATCCTTTAACTTTAGGGAATACATCGTTTATGATGTAACGGTGAGATTCCTTAAATCTGTGGTTGTTAATGTACAGTGTTGAATTGTTCGTCAAATCATGTGGATCTTCGCGTTCATCTTGTCTTCCAAAAGATGTTAAACTGCTGATTTTCTTGAACGACTGATTTAAAATTAGTCTCCTCCCAAAAGGACTGTTTCTTCTTCTATGTTTGTATGTGTTAATCACGGAATTTCATATTACATGTGGTGTTAACCATCTATTCTACTTCTTAATTACTAGTTTGTCAATAGCAGACAATACTAGTGTTGTTGATGCTGTTGCTGCAGTTGTTCAATGCATTTTTCAGAGTGCAGTTATAAGTACGTTAGACAATGTATGACTAAGGAAATGAAATTTCTCTTGATCGTGTTAATATTGTTTATAATTTATGCTGCATATTTATTTAATCGCAAAATGTTGCCTTCCTGTGGGTGTAAATATTATTGTTTATCAGATTTACACCAAAACTTCATGTATAGTTTTGCTTAAGGTGAGAGTTATTGTGTCTTATATATATATATATATATATATATATATATATATATATATATATATATATATATATATATATATATATATATATATATATATATATATATATATATATATATATATATATATATATTTTCTTGAAAAATCTCACAAAACTCCTCATGGGGTCTGTTTGGTCAGCTTGGGAATATTGGATGCTTTCTGCCAAATGGTCATTAGGGCTTTCTCTGGTATTATTATTATTTAGCATTGTAGGCATTTTAAATGTATGGGTTTTGTTAATAATTTAAATGTTATATATTCTATTTTGTTTTTGTAAACATAAATAAAGTCTCTGCGTCCCCTGCATGAGATGCCTTTATTGTAAAGTGACCGGCTGATGGAGTGTCTTCAGTGTTACCATTAGGGTTGTTTCAGCAGGTCTTTTATACAGATCGGGGATGAGTCCTCTTTCAACCAAGTTGTGGTCCTGATTCGGCTCTTTGCAGTCCGTTGGACCCTATAAACAATGACTAACTAACTCGTGCCTCATTACAATGGGAATTGTTTTTTTAAGTAATTTTATTTAACATTGTATCACTGTTTGCTTTAAAAAAAATCTGATCAGGCCTTAATAATATTAAAAACAAACTGATATTATTATAAAATAAAATTTCTTAAAAAACAATTCCTTCTTAATAGTCCTTATTCGGAAATGGGAGATAAACTTGTTTTGTTTTTAGTTACCTAGAGTTATCCGGGCGGACTTCTCATGAGCATGTCGTCTCAGAACACAATGAAAGCTACCCCGAGCTGCAAAATTTTCTTTGGGAAAAGGTGGTGGTGGTTGCAGAGCAGTGCAAGGCCGAACTAGCGGAGCTAGCCAGGATTGCAACTGAAATTAACCCTTTGGTTGATCCGGAAGGTTTGATGGAGGACAGAGGAGAAATTATAGGCGAGAAACAGTGTTCGGTTCCAAAGAATGTCCGCCCAACGTTAGATAACTCTGGGCGCAACATGCGGCAAGCAGGCCAAAGTTGTTTCCCCTCGAATTTCCTAGCATGGTCTGTTAATAACATTTTACATTAAAAAGTATGTAATTGTTAATTCTTCATTGTAATACAATGTATCCTTAAATGTTGGTGTATTTACCACTTTTATATAATCATTATTTACATTTATTTACACACAATAATTTTGTAGATGACTTTTCCTGCATTTACGATTTTTAAGTTCATGGGGTTTTTTTTCCCTACAATACACATATGTTCGTGAATATTTATTTACTTTATTGTGATTTTTAATATTCGTTATTTATTTTTGTGGTTTTGAGTATATGAATATATAATATGTTGTTTTTGTTTGAGCAATTTTTAAAATCCTTTTTTGGGGTTGTTGTCTACTTCTGAAATATTGTCCTTATAGTGGTTGTTGCTGTTGTTATTCCTATCGTTATTACTGTTCTGCATTAATTGTCGAGTATCGTCTGGCCAGTGGTATTTAGGGATCGGACTTTGCATTAAATTATTTTTGCATAATTTGTGATGTTCACTAAAATCTAGTCATCATTATTTATAACATTGTTTTGAATGAATCCTGGCTCTTGTATTTTCTTGGCAGAATTTTGAGTTGATGTTAAACTTTTAACGGTTTATCATGAATTCTTCATAAATCTACATGTGGTCCTGATTCGGCTCTTTGCAGTCTGCTGGAACCTACAAGCAATGACTAGCTAACTAACAACGACTAACTACCCAAAAACGTCTTATTTCTCCTTTTTTGGGAGTCCGCTTGGAATTTGTTTTTACCTCTGGGCATGACATTTTAAATGTAATGAAGTTTAGGTATTACTGACACATTTGCTGGCACGACATGGAGCAAGTTCAAGAAATTAAAACGACAGAGACATAGGCATTAAAATGGCTGAAACAATGGAGACTGAGGTTGAGATTGCAAACCACACATGTTTAAAAAAAATATATTTATAGGATGCCTTCCCCACTTCGACAAAGTGATGATTTTGACTTGTTACGCGTTCTAAACAAAAACACCTAACTTGCATGAATATTTAGGAGTTGGAGAGTTGGAATAGGGCGAGTGGGAGCGCAATTGTAAAATGTATATCTTTGTTTATTGGGGCGTGTGCCTGTTCTGTTTATTGCTTCTGTATTCGGCATAGGATAACAGGGAATGGATGGGGCGCGTGCTCTCTTCTGCAGCACAGAATTATCTTCTTTTCATGTTGGGGTGCCGGGGGTTTCAGTATAAATAGTATCCCCACTTTCTGGAAATTTAGTGCTTTAAATTCCCACTGTCGCTGTCTTTCTCATTTGCTCTTTCTCATTCCTGCTCTGTTCTATCAATCTGCTATACTATCTTCTTCTTCGCTAGACCAGTCTCCTACCCTTTTTCTTGAAAACTCTTCCGGGACAAGACTCCTTGTTTGTGTATGAGGTCTGTTGGATCAGCGTGGGAATATTGGACGCTTTCTGCCAAGTGGTCACTAGGGCTTCCTATGATGTTATTATTTATCAATGTAGACATTTTATATGTATGTGTTTTGTTGATTATTTATAATGATGTTTGTATTCTATTTTGTTTTTGTAAACGGGGGTTCGATAAGTTGGGGTGAAGCCTCAGCCGTCCCCTGCGTGGGATGTCTTTATTGTAAAATGACTGGCTGGTGGAGGGCATTCAGTTTTCCCACTAGGGTTGTTTCAGCAGATCTTTTATGCGGATTGGGGGTTGTCCGGTCCTGATTTGGCTCGGAAGAGTCCGCTGGACCTAAAGCAACAATTATGTAATGTAATGTGATTATTTCTTCTTTAAAAACAAAAACAAAAAAAACAACACTAGGTTATACCAGACAAAATATTTCCGTTTTTAAGTCACTTGTTTTCGGGCAGAGGCTTGACTTCAGTCACTTGATTTCGGGCACGTCCTTTGGCGAACAATGTGAAAAGACGTCTGGGGCGTTATTAAGTTGACAGCTGATAAGGACCAGACATCCAAACATCTTACCCATACACAAAGTTTCTGAAGTGTTTAATAAAAACTTAGAAAACATTTTCTATCAAATATGAAATAAAGATGACGGATGTTTCATGCAATAGAATGATTCGTCTATGATTCTTGAATGAACTGGTGTTGTTTAAAATTAGAAGAATCTGTTTTGTCTGAAGGAAATAAACACTGTTCGCATTTCTTTTGCTGTGTGCGAATTGCCGCTTCTTCAATTATTGACATTCTACCACCAGCCCACCAATCACTCAATGATCAAATCAGTCAGTTATGAAATTCAACTAATCCTCATTCGAACACTCACTCCTATTAATTAACACAACGCCCGACACGTTTCATCAAGATGTATGTTGTGCAGCATGACTATAAAACGTTCATCATCACCCTCTTTCCTACACCACAGAGGTTTTTATAGTTAACTCTGTAGTATTGCGGGTCTTGAACTAAACTAGCAAAATCCACGCCGCCTACAATTTTTGATGACCTTGACCTTTACCTTCATCTGACAAAAAAATTCGGTTAGGAGGGAAAAAATCATTAAAACGAAGAACAAATATCGCATGAATGAAATAACTTCGTTGTGCTGATTGTTGTCAAAAGGCTTGTAATATAATCATGGCGTCATCTTACACAATATTTGAATATCAAAAAATGCTATATTTATCATTAATGTTTTGAAGGACGGCGCGACCCCTGCACCGAGGAGCAGGTTTTTTTCCAGCGAGGCTTGGTCTTCTTGCGCCTTAGGCTGGGGAGCAGGAGGCTGGCAGAATGGTAGAAGTTGGAATTCAACATGCCGTAAGCCAGGAAGTTGAGAGCTGAGGCCGTCAGGACCAGCAGGTGGCTGTACGCAAGCCCCTGCACCGCCACGCACCAGTCCATCAATACCAGGCTGGTGAAGTAGGGCAAGTAACATGCCAGGCAGAACACACCAGCCATTAGCCCGTAGATCATGTGGTCGACGCGGACCTTTCGTACTTTGGACGTTTTAGACCGCGGGCGGTGTGTAAAGGCACCCATCGAAATTTTCGCTCGGATTCCCTTCGGTTGTTTGGGAACTTCTACGGCGGGTATCCGCAGCAAAGAAAAAGAGGTCAAGGGACCACTGGGGGTCTGTGAAGAGGACTCGAGCGGTCTGCCTGAAGCGTTCGTGTGCTCCACTTCCTTCCCGGGACTGGCGTCGGCAGAGGTCGGGACACGGGTGGTAAAATCCTCTCCATCGACATCTTTAGGCGGTCGCCTGACGACAACACTTACTACGGATTCCTTTTGGCCACTGCCTAGGTGGACTTTGCTGTGTTCCAGCGAACCTTCGTGTGCATCACTTATAGGAATTACAGCTTCACTTCCTACCTTTCTGAACATAGCAGGTCCCGAGGAATCGTCCCTTGTATCTGTTAGGGGAATATGCACAATATCTTCACTGCCTGTTGACTTCAAGACGAAGTCTGTGCATATGTCGACGGCTGGCGTTTCCTCCTTTACCTCCAGCTGGATTTCAAGAGCTGACTTCCGCTTTCTACCGGAACGGCCAGTTTCTGCTCTTATTACTTTTCTTTTCTCCGATTTCCCTGAACGACCTGCGACTTTAGCCATTGGGCTACCGTCAGTGGCTTCTTTCGACGTTTCTCCTTCTTTATGAGCAGCCTTGTCGTTATCGCCATCGTCAGCAACGAAACTGCTCGCACTGCTTGGAACCAGACCGCTCGCACTGTTTGGAACGGGACTGCTCGAACTGCTTGGAACAGGACTGCTCGCACTGTTTAGAACGGGACTGCTCGCACTGTTTAGAACGGGACTGCTCGCACTGTTTAGAACGGGACTGCTCGCACTGCGAATATCGCATGTTGTACCTGGCACCCAGCTACTGCTATACGAGTCACTGACCGATTCGTCACTTATGCGCTCTTCAACACCACCCTCGGCATCGTGGGTCTGCATAAGGTTGAGACTTTGAGACAGTGTGTGCCAAAGGCCGGAGGTGATATTGGACACACCAATCACTCCACTTAACCTTCTCTTGATTGGTGTGCCCCAATCCAATGCAATACTGGATTTCCTGGTGTGATCGTCTGGCCCCACGGAAGGCTTCCTACCTTGTAACCACGGTAAAGTAAAATTCACTGCCGTTTTTGATGGATCCAGTTTGGTTGCACCGTGTATTACTTTCGGACAAGGAAGCGCATTCGATCCCTCGGGTGGAGCAGTAGGACCATGTGGAAACGTAGTAGTTGTGTCGTCTAGGCCTGTGGAACGCCGCACACTGCTATCATTGCCTTCCCCGTGTTGTAGATCGAGGACAGCGTGGTTAACCTTCTGGGTTTCGGCTTGCGGCAGGATAAGTTGCGCGGATGCACATACACTTTCGGAGCTTTTGGTGGACTCGGGAATCATTTCAAGAACGGGAGATAAGTCTCTCAGATACCTGTACGGCGATAGATTGCTAACAGCAGAAGTATCCATGTTGGATGCCAAGCTTTCCTCACCTCCACCCCTCCAACTGAGCTTTCTCCTGTTCAGAACAATAAGAAGAAAAACAAACAAACAAACACACACACACACACACACACACACACACACACACACAAAAGAGCGTGAACAAAAGAGAAAATAAAAAGAAAAAAAAAAGAAAAAAGAATGTGAATCTGTTTCTTCCCCAGGTATCCGTCCATTGACCGAGAGCACAGTCATGTCGAATTACCCCCTATCTCCACACCAACACTCTCTTTCTTCCTTTGTCGTGAATTTGTATAGGTTTCACACCTCTCTGTGGAGTTCACAATCACAAAGGAAGTGTCTGCTAATCATACCCCCCACCCCACCCATCCCCCAACTCACCCCCCCCCCCACCCCCCAAAAAAAAGTTATAAAGAAATAAAAACACCTGGGTAGTAGGTGTTAAAATGTTCGGTTTATTGGACTAAATCATACTATCCAGACAATGTCGTGGCCATGCTATACCCGATTTGAAAAAAAAAAGGCTAAAACAAAAACAAAATAAAGGTTAAGCGAACAGAGAGAGAGAGAGAGAGAGAGAGAGAGAGAGAGAGAGAGAGAGAGAGAGAGAGAGAGAGAGAGAGAGAGAGAGAGAGAGAGAGAGAGAGAGAGAGAACATGACCTTGCTCAAGCAGCACAGAACCATTATTTCTTCGGAAAGGGTATAAGCCGAGTTCTAATCTATGAACGCATGAATTCCACGGCATGGATTTTGTTTAAAGATCCTGACGCTCATGTCTTAGACGAGTGAGTGTCAGATACCCACAAGCACTAGGTCCTATCACACCCTCCAAACCCTCAAGCCCTTACATACACCCTTAAGTCGCTCAGGAGCGCTCAGTTCTTTGTAGAGTTGGTCGGTGCGTATCATGCAGCCTAGAGTGGCGTGAGTTTCCGTCCAGCACCTAGAGCAGCTCATTGAGCTGGGAAGAGGGCCATACAAGAACGTCAGCAATAACTTTTTTATTTTCTTTACTGTAGGCAAAAGACGTTATTAAGGTTAAGGCAGAAAGTGAAGTCGCTCACACCAGTGGTACCACTGCGGCAGGTTGGACAACAGGCAGTGCTGTAGCACACACAGAAGGTTTAGCTGATCTCTCCTTTGGAAAACGACAAACAAACATAAATTTATAGTAAGCTAAGTTCAATGTTTTACTCTGAAAAAGCTTCGGATGGTTGGTTTTGGAGAGGTAGGTTGGGTAACACTATAGATTAAGTACGACATTATATTCAGCAATGGTTTTGTCGGTCCCATAAACAGAAAGCTTCCAATACCCTCTATCGTGGAATTCATGAAACACCGATGTGCACTGTCATACCCATAACCACTGTTCTCGGTACGATAACTTTGATTTCAAGATGGCAGCCTTCGTTCTGATGTGCTAAAACTAAAACTGGTGAAGGCCTGTGACAACAATAGCGTGGATGGATAGAAACATAAAACAATTTATTTTTGCTATAATCGTCATTTTATTCACTGTTGTGGTTCACAAACAATGACGCAGAGTGCGGGATTAAAAAAAAAAATCAAAATGACGTCAAAATAATCGATGACGCACTGTCTCATGCGATGGCATCAAAAGAAAGGCTACCTCGCGAGGGCGATAGTAGCAGCGGGAAGAATTCACCGAAAATCAGTTGGTGTATATTACAGGACAGCCCATCGGACATAAAAATGACGGATTTTTGTCCTTGAAGTGGAAAACGAAACGTGCACTATGGTAAGTGGTGTACTTGATACACGCGATTTGATTGGTCATTCTGTCAGCTGATTAGCTGATTAGCTAAAGCTAGGTGCACACATCGCAACTTCGAGTGCAACAATGTTGAGTACATCGATGTATTGCAACAATGTCGACAAATGTGATCATGAGCGCAACTGCAAGTTCAACTAGTACAGCGTGTTGAGCCATGTTGCACTGTTTACTGCAGTGCGGTAAAATGTTGAGACTGGCTGCAACTAAGGTAGGTCAACTACCAATCGTAGACAAGCTTAGCCCTCACGTGACGTTGTTATTGTTGTAAAGAGGTCATCCGAGGCGAGTAAAATGGCGGAAGGTAGTACTAGTAGTGCATCCAAGCTTAGCGAATCCGAAAAAATATATCTAATTGAACTCTACCAAGGCCACGAGGCATTGTCGAATGTCTCGTCAGAGCTTTACCATAAGCGAGACGTCAGGGATGCCTGCCTTCGATCAATAGCGATGAATTTTGAGGCTGCAACCTCGAAAATCATTACTAGTAAATACGTTTGTCACTGTCACTTGTGTGTTTGTGTCATTGTGTGTAATCGAATCATCAATAAAAAAATCATGCAAAATAAAATGACATCCTGAAACAAATCTTGCAATAAAAATGTCACTGTTTTTTGAGACCATTATACACTTGCTTTGTCTTGTTGTGCTGAAGGAACATCAACGTATCCATAGCGCTTTGAAGTTTTGTCATGGTTTTATTGTTGAAATAGATGTGAAATCGTTGTATGTGTGCAATATGTGTTATGTATTACTTTTACTCTTTATTACTAATTGTGTCAGTATGTTAATTATCATAAAATAAGAATAATACTAACTGCTTCAAAATGCGAATCTCGACTTGACTTACAGCTTGAAGCTGTGCAGATCTAAACAGAATTAGATCTAGAAGCAACAGTTAAAAGTAGCGCTAGTAGTTTACTTACTAACTCTAGTACTGTAGTAGGCTTATGTTAGTATTAATATTGATTGCTTGATTGATTGTTGCTTTAGGTCCAGCGGACTCTTCCGAGCCAAATCAGGACCGGACAACCCCCGATCCGCATAAAAGATCTGCTGAAACAACCCTAGTGGGAAAATTGAATGCCCTCCACCGGCCAGTCACTTTACAATAAAGACATCCCACGCAGTGGACGGCTGAGGATTTACCCCAACTACTCGAACCCCCGGTTACAAAACCAAAATAGAATACAAACATCATTATAAATTATCAACAAAACATATACATATAACATGCCTATATTGCTAAATAATAACATCATAGGAAGCCCTAGTGACCACCCGGCAGAAAGCGTCCAACACTCCCAAGCTGATCCAACAGACCTCATACACAAACAAGGAGTCTTGTCCAGGAAGAGTTTTCAAGAAAAAAGGTAGGCCACTGATCCAGCGAAGAAGAAGATAGTATAGCAGAGTGATAGGACAGAGCAGGAATGGGAAAGAGTAAATGAGGAAGACAGCAACAGTGGGAATTTAAAGCACTAAATTTCCATAAAGTGGGGATACTATTTATACTGAAACCCCCGGCACTCCAACGGGGGGAAACTGTTGCCGCAGTGAATCGGTCTTGCCTACAAAGGAAAGACAGGTTTTCAACTGGGGCTTTCACTTTTCCCTTTATAGGTTAGAACAATCTACAGTGGCAAGATTGCTCATGACCCTAAGGGGTGTTAGTATTAATAAACACTATAAATTATAATAATGAATATTGATAATTATATTATTTACATATATTCTTAATAATGTTTGATGTTGATAATTGTCTATTCCTATAAGAGGAGTGACACTGTCTTTTATCTGCTGTTTGTTAAAAAAAATCAATTGATTTTAGTAAATAAATTTATATCATTAAAGGTGTAGAATGTTCATGGTCTATTTATCAATAGCATATTTTGAGTAATAACTCTTCATTTGTATCTAATAACAACAACAACAATAATAATAATAATAATAATAATAATAATAATAATAATAATAATAATAATAAAAGTTAATCTGATTATCTGATTGTTTGATGATTAGGGGAAGAAATTCTGTCGTTATTTCGCAACCTAAGAACACAGTTCACCCGGGAGTGCAAGAAGAAGGTGAATTCTTCTAGATCGGGCGCATGCACTGACAGTACATACAACAACACTTGGGTATTTTTTAAGGCCTTGGAGTTCCTTAGGCCACAAATTATCTCCAGAAAATCAACGACTAATTTGGTAAATTTATACTTTTCTACAGACTGTTATCCACCATTCGGCTAAAATACTCTGTATTAAGTCTGCGATAAATAAAAGTGAATGTATATATTAGTTTTAAATTTAAAAAAATAGTTTTGGATTAGCTGAGTGTTGTGATGAGTGTATTGTAGTATGGTCAAAGTAATGTTTTAAAATTGATTTTTATTTATAATATGAAAGGCTTTCAATCTACTGGGTTATATATGTATACAAACACACACACACACTAAAAAGTGTAAAAAAGGGAAACTTTAAGTCATAAGATGGAAAATAAAAAAGCACCATACAAAATTAAGGTTTTGATCTTGAAGACCTGAAATTTATGTAAACTGATGAAAAAATCATGCAAAATAAAATGACATCCTGAAATGAAACTGTTTAAAAATTACACCAGTCTCACTCCATGCCTACCTTTCTGAGTTTCTCTCCCAAACTCACATACTTGACTCTTCTTCATCTTTTAAGTGCAAAAATAAACATACAAAAAAGAGGGGAAAAAACATACAATTTAACAGTTTAGTAGTATATGTTAATTTTTTTTGTTAAGGTATAATTAGCAATTGATCTGTCTTGCAGGATGCATCAACATCATCCTCGCCCGAGGAGGAGGTGTTTGACGAAGCGAGAAATAGCCTGGCCAGCTGTAGTGGCTCACAGGATGATTGCATGATTATACCTGCGCAATCTGCATTACAAGCACCAGCTTCAAGGACAATAAAAAAAAAAAATTAGAGTCCAGCACAAAAAAACTCGAAGAGAGCCTTTTGAACTCTTGCGAAAATGCATTAAGCAATATTAGTAAACATGTTTGCGAGAAGAGGGCTAAGAGAAGTGTCGAGGAAGATACCCCTTCTTTAACCTTTGCAAAACATGTAGCTAATGAGCTACAAAGTATTAAATGTACTCGCCGTAGAAAAGTTGTGCAAATGAAAATTTTACAACTTATCACTGATGCACAGCTTGAAGAACTGGATGATGTATAAATTGCGTGCGTTTTGATCAAAGTTTTTTGTTGCAATTTTTTATTTGGTGTCACCCCTCTGAGATGGTGTCACCTGGTGCAGTCCGCACCCGCCTAGCTACGCCGTTGGCTGCTTACATTACATAGGATATTGATAACATCTTTGTGCATATTGGTATGGTAATGGTATGATTGGTGTTGATGGTTTTTTAGCTCAACAGTCCATGTGCAAAACCAAACAAATTTGTGTTTTTGATTACATGATCCAAAATATAGCTAAAAAGGCTTTTATTTTTTTTAAGAGATACATGATTTCTACATTTTGACAGACTTTCAGTTGTACAGTATTTAATAACATTACATTACATTACATAATTGTTGTTTTAGGTCCAGCGGACTCTTCCGAGCCAAATGAGGACCGGACAACCCCCAATCCGCATCAAAGATCTGCTGAAACAACCCTAGTGGGAAAACTGAATGCCCTCCACCAGCCACTCACTTTACAATAAAGACATCCCACGCAGGGGACGGCTGAGGCTTCACCCCAACTTATCGAACCCCCGTTTACAAAAACAAAATAGAATACAAACATCATTATAAAATATCAACAAAACACATACATATAAAATGCCTACATTGCTAAATAATAACATCATAGGAAGCCCTAAAGACCACCTGGCAGAAAGCGTCCATTATTCCCAAGCTGATCCAACAGACCTCATACACAAACAAGGAGTCTTGTCCCGGAAGAGTTTTCAAGAAAAAAGGTAGGAGACTGGTCTAGCGAAGAAGACGATAGTATTATTTGTATAGCAGATTGATAGAACAGAGCAGGAATGAGAAAGAGCAAATGAGAAAGACAGCGACAGTGGGAATTTAAAGCACTACATTTCCAGAAAGTGGGGATACTATTTTTACTGAAACCCCCGGTACCCCAACGGGGGTAGTATTTAATAAGTATTTAATGAGTCAACTAATACTACATTAATTTTAATGAAATGCAGTTTGTTTTGATAAAGAAATACTTAAAAACTAGACACTTATAATGTTGGCTAGCATATAGTTTTATTATTTATTTAAACTTATTTGACCCAAAGCCAATGAGCATCATCAATATGCCATCCACATCCTGGCTCCTCAGAAATAAAGTTTACAGTGTCAAGATAAGATAAGATAACAATTTTATTTAACAAGGGTAAAAGATTAAGCACTGGGTGTGCTTTTTTCCATCCTGCCCTTGGGGCTTGTAACAATAGTAATTAGTATAACAAAATAACTTCATAACAATAATATCAGAATGTAACAATATAATCAAAATATGCGCACGTGCACATCCCTTCCTCTCTTCCGTTCCACACACACACACAAACATACACACAACCTATGTAAAACAATCTAATGAAAGTTATGAAAGTAAGAACTCTGGCAAATTAGCTAATTAACTAATTTCAACGTGCTGTAAAAGATTGTGTCTAAAGGATGTGTATTTAGTGACTGCACTACGGAGAACTTCTGGAAAGTTATTCCATAAAGTGGAGCCTGAATATGACAATCTGGTTTTAAAAAGATCAATTCTTGGAAATGGGATATTTAGTTTGGTAGAAAATCTGGCAGTTTTCCTAGAAAAAAAAAGAAGAAAGAAAGGAGGGTGGTTTACCAGAAAGGATCTTGTGCATGAACATTCCTTTATTAAATTTTAATCTGTTGGCAAGAGGTAGTATGTTGATCTATTTGTAATCATTCAGAGAGATTTTGTTTTTAAGAATAACCATTTTAATTGCACGTTTGTGAATCCGAAATAAAGGCTTCATGGCATTGCTACTAGCAGAATCCCAAATAGTTGAAGAATAATCAATAAATGGTTGAATATGTCCCAAATATAATAGTTTACGAGACTGCAGATTTAAGTAATGTTTAATCCTTGATAATTGATAAGTCCTTCTGGAAATAGATCTACTAATATTTAAAATATGTTGCAACAAAGACAAATTAGTGTCCAATTTTACGCCAAGAAGTTTATGGCACTGAACTTCTTCAACTGTTTTGTTGCAAAGTTTTAAGGGAGGGAGTTTCATAGAACTTTGCCTTTTTTTATCTAGTTGTAATTAGCATGGATTTAGTTTTGTCTGGATTAAGCGTCATGTGATTGAATTCAGCCCATTCCTGTAGTTCATTTGCCCCTATTTGTAAAGAGGAGCCTAAATTACGTAGTTCTGTATCCTTGGAGTGTAACGTGGTGTCATCAGCAAAGAGTTCACAAGAAGTAGATATATGAAGGGGAAGATCATTTATATAGACAGAAAATAATAAAGGCCCTAAAATTGATCCTTGAGGTACTCCAGTAGTAACAGCCTGAAACTGTGATTTTTTTATTATTATTAATGAAAACGCACTGCTCTCTGTCAGAAAAGAAAGAGTTTAGGAGATCAAGCGGTTTAAAGCTAATGCCATATAATTGTAATTTGCGTAATAGGAGGTCATGGTCAATTACATCAAAAGCTTTTGCGAAGTCAACGAATAATGCGCCGGAAAATGTGTGCTCATTAATATTATTAAGCCATTGCTCTATCATAGATGTAAGAGCTGTATGACAAGAATGCTTAGCCCTGAAGCCAGATTGATTTTGATGGAACAGGTTATTTTTTGTGAAGTGGTCTAGAATATGGTTGTTAGTGTTTTTCAAGCGGTTTAGGTATGATAGAAAGAATTGAAATGGGTCTATAATTTGATGGGTCAGAACTATCACCAGACTTAAAAATCGGAATAACTTTAGCTTGTTTAAACATGATAGGAAAACATGATTTGTCAATGCATAAATTGTATATATAAGTTAAAGTTTCAGAAATAAGCAGAGCAGACAGTTTTAATATTTTACCATCTAATTCATCAACTCCTCATGAATTTGTTTGCTCAAGGTTTCTTAATGTTTTATAAACAAATTCGTTTGACAAAAAAGGAATATAGGTTTTGTTTTTATTTTTTTTCGACTGACAAAATTCAGTTAATTTATGTAAATTATTTTCTTTTGATTTGTCAACAGTTATAATTCTATTAGCTGTTTTGACAAAATGTAAATTCAGTGTATCAGGGGAAATATTTTTAATTACTGTAGATGAAGGTGATTTGTTTGTTAAATGATTAATTGCTTTAGAGAAAATCATCTTTAAATTTAGAGAATGATCTATATGTTACAATTTTATGATCTAGTTTGGGAATTTTAGCTCCCTTTTTTTCCAAGTAAAACATACAGGGTAATGGTCACTGCAACCATAAACTGGTACACACACTTCTGTAACATGAGCTTCATTACTTGCGTAAATATGATCTATGAGTGTACTAGTATCAGCAGTTACTCTTGTTGGCTTTGTTACTAATTGTTCAATATTACAAAGTTGAATAATATTTTACCAGTGTTCGTTTGATTTATACAGATCAATATTAAAATCACCCAATATAAAACACTCCTTGGATTCTAATAATACCGTTACGGCATCAATCATAGAATTGAAGTGATTAAACCAGTCAACATGTTCAGTTGGATGTCTGTATAAAAAGCCAATAATAATGGGGGCTGCATGTTTTATGTCAATTTGAATCCAAATAGACTCTACATGATGCTGTTCAAGAAGATAAAGATAAAGGTCTTGAGACACTAAGTATTTGACAACATTTGTAAAACTTAAGTTATAAAAAGTAAAACAAATGTACGAATAAAACTCTTAAATACATGATAACAAAACTATATAACTTTATTGTGTTAAGTTTTAATGATTAATGTACAGGCAAAGCCAAGTCCCACTGCCACTCCACTTGTCCACTGGTGTTAAAGTAGTCACAAATTTCCTCTCTGATCTCTCTCGCATGAGTTGAAGTCTTGTTACCTGACTGGCGGCTTAAGTCACAAGGCCAATAGAGATTGCTATTTTGAAGGTCTAAGAGAAAATCATCTTTAAATTTAGAGAATGATCTATATGTTACAATTTTATGATCTAGTTTGGGAATTTTAGCTCCCTTTTTTTCCAAGTAAAACATACAGGGTAATGGTCACTGCAACCATAAACTGGTACACACACTTCTGTGACATGAGCTTCATTACTTGCGTAAATGTGATCTATGAGTGTACTAGTATCAGCAGTTACTCTTGTTGGCTTTGTTACTAATTGTTCAATATTACAAAGTTGATTTATACAGATCAATATTAAAATCACCCAATATAAAACACTCCTTGGATTCTAATAATACGGCATCAATCATAGAATTGAAGTGATTAAACCAGTCAACATGTTCAGTTGGATGTCTGTATAAAAAGCCAATAATAATGGGGGCTGCATGTTTTATGTCAATTTGAATCCAAATAGACTCTACATGATGCTGTTCAAGAAGCTAAAGATAAAGGTCTTGAGACACTAAGTATTTGACAACATTTGTAAAACTTAAGTTATAAAAAGTAAAACAAATGTACGAATAAAACTCTTAAATACATGATAACAAAACTATATAACTTTATTGTTTTAATTTTTAATGATTAATGTACAGGCAAAGCCAAGTCCCACTGCCACTCCACTTGTCCACTGGTGTTAAAGTAGTCACAAATTTCCTCTCTGATCTCTCTCGCATGAGTTGAAGTCTTGTTACCTGACTGGCGGCTTAAGTCACAAGGCCAAGTATGATGAACATCATTCCATCATGTACTGTTTGTCAGTGGTACTCCTCAGGTAGTTGTGCAGTACCAAACTTGCTTTAGTGACAGTCTCACACTTTTCAGGTTCCAAATTAATTGGTTTTGCCAAAACAGTGAATCTCTTAACTAAAATCCCAAATGCATTTTCTGAGATTCTGCGTGCCCTGCTGAGCCGATAATTAAAAATACCCTCAAAATCAGTCAGAGTCCGAGCAGGATATGGGCGCATGAAATTTGGCTTTAAAGCGAAAGCTTCATCACCAATAAGAACAAAGGGTATCTCTCTCTTTCTCTGTGGCAAAGGCTGTGGTGGTGGTACATTGACGGTATTGATTTCATATGCTCTGTAGATTTCTGAATTAGCAAATATAGCTGCATCACAGACTCTGCCATTGGTTCCCAAGTCAAACATAACAAATCGATATGAAGCATCTACTACTGCTAGTAGAACAATACTGTAAAAGTGTTTGTAGTTATAGTAAATGGAACCACTTTTTGCAGGCGCTCTCATTTGAATATGCTTACCGTCAACAGCCCCCAAACAGTGGGGGAATTGCCACTTATTCTGAAAGTCATTGGCAATCTGTAACCATTCATCAGCTGACGAAGGAACCTATAAGTATAAAGGAAACAGTCTTTGTTATTACAATTCATAAATAAAACACTTTATTTAAGCACATTACTACAAACTATGGATAATCAGGGTCCCCAGTAAACTACTGTGATACAAAATAATAATAATAATAATAATAATAATAATAATAATAATAATAGATTATAATATTCTATTACACACTTTACTTCGAATGATTTTAAATTCAAACCGAGTGATCTGTATCATCATACCACATGCTACAAGCAGATTACAGACACACAACAAGGACAACAATATACAAGACATAACAATTGGTGTAAAAGAACAGCAGAGAGATTGCTATTAGGAGACCGATACAAAAATAGATTTTTTTAAAATAATTAAATTGGCTGCATCTGGTATAATTTTGAAGAAAGAGAGGAAGCCAAAGTATCAAGAGGGAACCCTCTGCTATCTGTAAAGTTTCATACTTCATGTGTGGGGATCGAACCAGTTACCCTCGGCATTGAAAACCAACGCACACCCACTATGCTATGATGCATGCTTACTTAATTAATAATGACATTTTCAAGATTAGTCAAAAGATTGCTAAACCAAACAACACCATTAACACCAAGGATAGGAAGAAATAAAGAGCAGTATTATGTGCAGTTCTAGCTAAAGCTGTCACATCATACTATGATTTGTCAAAATGAAATGATAGATTACTTGCCATTAAATATTCTGGTTGAAGTACATCATAAATAGCTGAACATGTCTCAGTAATAATAGCAGATATTGTATTTCTAGCCACTCTGTACAAATATTCCAGTGACTGGAAACTGTCCCCTGCAAAAATTATTTTAAAAAAATCATACTTATTATCTTGCAGCAAGATTTTTTTTACATTATGATTTACTATCCTATCCTATCCTGTCCCGTAACCCGAAGGTCGTAGGGGCATTACAGATGATAGTTTAACCAGCATACTCCATCTCTCTCTGTCCTTAGCAGCCCTGATGGCTTCGCTCAGTGTCAAACCAGTTCATTCTCGAATGTTGTCCTCCCACCTCTTTTTCGGTCTCCCTCTTCTTCTACCTTCTTGCACTGTGCCTTGCAGAATAGTCTTTGCAAGGCCTGATGATCTGGTGACGTGGCCATACCATCGGAGTTTCCGTTTCTTCACCACTGTGAGCAGGTCATCGTGTTGTCCAATGGCTTGTGTGATGGTCTGTCGGACTTCGTCGTTGGTGATGTGTTGGGTATAGGAAATGCCCAAACGTCTTCTGTAGCACCTCATCTCCATGCTTTGTATTCTTCGTTGGAGATCTGCTGTGAGGGTCCATGTTTCGCAAGCATATAGGAAGATGGAGATGACAAGGGAGCCCAGCAGTCTTACTTTGGAATGTAGACTGATGGTCCTGTCTTTCCAAATGGGCTTCAACCTTGTCAGGGCAGCAGTTGTTTGTGCGATCCTGGAGAGGACTTTATGTCGGGACCCATTGTCTGATACAATGGCTCCTAAGTATTTGAAGCTATGGACTGTGTAGAGGGATTGGCCTTGGACTTTGATGTCCGTGTTGATGCCATTGGTGTTGTTGGTCATCATTTTGGTCTTCTCTGCACTTATTTCCATTCCATAGGCTCTGGAGGTGGTGTCAAGCCTCTGTACCAGCTGTTCAAGTTCTTGTTCCTCTCCAGCCATCAATGTCATCTGCAAAACGAAGATTGGAGATTGCTCTATCCCCCTATGCTGACTGTGCCTTCATGGTCTGCAAGAGCATCTGACATGATGCGCTCTAGGAAGATGTTGAAGAGTGTTGGAGAGAGTAGGCATCCTTGACGCACACCGATTTTTGTTCTGAACCAGTTCCCGATGGCGCTGTTGTGGAGGACTGCACTGGTAGCCTTGTCATACAGGCTTGTGATGACTTCAATAATTTTAGGGCTGATTTTGTACACTTTCATTGTTGCCCATAGAGCTGCATGCCAGACTCGATCAAACTCCTTCTTGAAGTCTATGAAAACATGATATAGATGTTGTTGGTGCTGTAGGTATTTCTCACAGATTATTCTGAGGTTGAAAATCTGCTCAGTGGTACTTCGCCCTGCCCTGAATCCTGCTTTTTCTTCAGCTATGATTTGTTCAGCTTGGGGTTTTAACCTGTTGAGTATTATTTTCAGGAGGACCTTGCTGTGATGGTTGATGAGGCTGATGGTGTGGTAATTTTCACACTCCTGAAGGTTACCTTTTTGGGAAGAGTAATGACAAGCGACTTGGTCCATGGTATAGTTTGTCCACGTCGAACTTCAGTCTAGTGCACTTTGCTGTATTTACTCTCTTCAAGTAGAGCCGGAAAGACATCATCACGAGATCGTGGTCACTTCCGATGTCTGATCCTGGAAAAGTGCGTGTCCTGCCAATGTTGATGCTTGATCTGAAGCGTTTCTTGACCATGATGTAGTCTATTTGGTTGTGATGCTCCCAGCCAGGACTGTGCCATGTCCATCGTCTGGAGTTTTTGTGGAGACCAAGAGTGTTTGCCAGTACCAGATTGTTGTATCTGGCAAACTCCAAGAGTCTCAGACCCTTGTCATTTGTCTCGTTGTTGCAGTGGGGTCCACATGTGTCTCCCCAGTTGTGGTGCGCATCTTGGCCAACCTTGGCATTCCAGTCGCCTTGCACTATGACTATGTCCTTCTTCGGCACTTGGTCAAAGACAGCCTGTAGGTTTTCATAAAAATCCTCAACTTTGATTTATTTTTTATATGTTTTCATCATCTTTACTTTATTTTTTATATGTTGTCATCATCTTTAAAGTCATCATAATCACTACCAACACCATCATCATCACTATTACCACCATCATCACATCAACATCATCATCATTTACATAGTTGATTTATTTTTTAGTTATGATTCAAAATCAAATTTTATTTTGTACTCATCATGAATAGTTAGGCATATACACCAGCAAAGCCTATCGTGATATACACGACGAACAGCCTATTGAACTTGAAGGCTCTTGTTCCTAAGTTACACCACCACTAAAAGGCGTACTACTACTGAACTTCTAAAGTACTATTTAAGCATTTAATACGCACACACAGTTTGTGCTAACTTACCCGAAGCTAAGCGCAAAGTAATTGCCAAACTTTCTGCTGCGGGTATGCACTCTCTCATAACAGTGCTTTTCTTTTGAATAATCGGCGTTACTTTCTCCAAAACACGTTGAAACTGGTCAAACCCCATTCGTAAAAAGTTTCTGAATCCTTGTGGATCTTCATTGCGAAGCTCTGTAAGCAATGCATGGTAAAGCCATGGTCACACAGCCATTTACGGCTGAATCACGGCCAAAGCGCCTCCAAAATTTGTTACCCGTGGAGTGGACGTTGTTGTTCGCGTTGATGTCGAGGTTAAGACGAGCTACGGTCGAGGTATAGACGTGGCAGGACGCGGGGAGAAATCTGAACGGCATCGGACGCGGCAAAGATCTTGCCTCGGTCACACAGCACTCCACGTCTTAATCACGTACAAAAAGTTCGGAAAATCTGGTGGACGTGGTCGTACGTGGTAATTTTCGGTCAATTTTGGTTTGGCCGTGCTTTGGACGGGGTATGGCCGTCGGCGGCTGTTCCACTGCTGAAGCACTGCAACCACGTCCAGCCACGTGCAAGCCTAAAAATAAATTTGCACATGTTCACGAGAGGGAAAAAGTCGACACTGCACGTGCCGAGGTCTAAGAAAATCAGAAGTGATACAGAAGTGATTAGGCAGTGATCAGGACGTCTTTCGAACGTGTTCGAGACGTCGTTAGGTAGTGCTATGTACGTGGAAAAATCCATTTGTCAGTGATAAGCCGCTAAACACACGCTATTTCCCGTGATTCCAACGCGGTACATGCGTCCAATGACCGTGCTCTGGCCGTGACTGAACGCTAAACTTTCGCGTCTTACCGCGTCTCCCCAAGTTTTGATCACTGCCGTAACACGGATTACCACGCGTGTTTCACGTGTGTTGCACGTCTTTACCGCGTGCGTTACCCGTGGTTGTGCGCGGGCTAAAATTTTGAGCAGTTCAAAACTTCTTGCCGCGTCCGATGCCGTTCAGATTTCTCCCCGCGTCCTGCCACGTCTATACCTCGACCGTAGCTCGTCTTAACCTCGACATCAACGCGAACAACAACGTCCACTCCACTGGTAACAAATTTTGGACGCGCTTTGGCCGTGATTCAGCCGTCCAAAGCACGGCCAAACCAAAATTGACCGAAAATTACCACGCACGACCACGTCCACCAGATTTTCCGAACTTTTTGTACGTGATTAAGACGTGGAGTGCTGTGTGACCATGGCTTAAGCCCCAAAGTCCTGTCGCCTGCTCAACCAAGTACGTATCCAAATCTTTCTTCTTCTCCTTTTTTTCTTTTGACTCAGAGTCATAGCTAAACAGCTACAAACTGTTGCTGTGAGAAATAACATTTCATCCTCGCTGTCGTCCATTTTGTTATGTAGTCATAGGAACAAGATCACATGACGAAAACAAAAACTCCCGTTGCGTCGTCTGCACCTGGATGCAACTGCAACAACGCGCACGTTCAACTTTTCGCTCAACTTGGGTCAACTTGTACGATGGCGTGTTGCAGTCGTGGTTGCAGTTGCAGTTGCGATGTGTGCATTAACTTTAAAAGATTAGATCTGGCGGATTAAAAAAAGACAAACCGACTAGGCAGAGAATTTCGGTAATCAAAGATTATAGGGATCGTATGGGAGCCACGTTTCCATGGTATGACATTCGGTGGGATAATTCAGCGTTCAGCGCAAGCGCAGATGTACCGGATAGTGGAGTATTTCCTTTAATTAAAAATTGCTACCCTCCTCCCACCTTCTCCCTCCCACCTGCTAACTATTGGTGAGGCTGTCCGGTGCTTGTGAATAGCAAGAATTCTCGGACCGAGAGCTATCACTCACCGAGGCGCTTATCGAACGACTAACAATCTGGCCCCAGGCATAATATAAAAAATTCACTTATATGACGCACACATATATATTACAAAGAGCAGCACGAAACATATAAGGCCTGCTGGAACCAAGACGCTTTGGTGAGATGAGGAAAGGGAACTTTACATAATTATAATGTGCTAGTATAGCACTTATGGGCAACATGGAAAAAAAATCATACATTAAAATAGTTTTACCATGGACACCTTGCGATGAACCTTGCGAACGCGTTGCAAGGTATGGGAGTACAAGAAGATGAGGATGATGAAGCAGAACGCGTAACCACCAGCGAAAACCATCGCCCGCAACGGCAACCCGCTCCCCAGCAGCATGCAGCCCGGCAAGGAAGGGTCGTACGTGCTGCACACATTGACAAGCCACCTTTTGCTGCAATAAGCTTGCATACATATGTATATTACTATTGGTGCATCTTTCAGGAAACGATGCGGTAGACGAACCTGCTAAGCTAAGTGCCCAACACCCTTATGTAACAAACGGTATTGGACTCACTGTTGGCGAAACAGCGTCAAAATTGAAACAATCAATACAAGAGACTGGCTGCTGCCAAAGGCTGGATAGAAACAAGGATAAGTAGGCCTAATGAAGGCACATACTCAAAGTTACCTTCGGCTTAGATCCCCTTGTTTTACAGACTTTACCACTGTGAGTATGTCATCGTGTCGTCTTATGGCTTGTGTGATGGTCTGTCGGACTTCGTTGTTGGTGATGTGCTGGGAAAAGGAAATGCACCTCATCTCCATGCTTTGTATTCTTCGTTGTAGGTTCTGCTGTGAGGGTCCGGATTTCGCAAGCGTATAGGAAGATGGAGATGACAAGACTCAATTTACTATACTTTACTTTAACAACAGCGGTAGAGTTACATACCCTTTAGATTCTACATCAGCTATTAGGATCAGAACCCCACCAGTGAGGACAACAGCGACCGACCAAAGCGGTGTGGTGTACCTGGTAGAAAAACGACAGCAGTCGATAAACAATACATTTGTTGCCGAATAGCGATTTTACCAAACAACTGGCTATTCAAAGGGGGCCTCCATTATATCTAGGCCAGCTTAATGAGGGCGATGTCTATCTCCTATCACTGCGTTACCTTCCCAGGTTGTAAACAGATCCAGATACCCATTCACAGCTGGGTGGACAGGGGTGTGTGGTGCGCTCGTTTCAATCTTTTTGTGTGGTTTGGTGATTGCCTTCTACGCATTGTCACCCACCCAGGTACTAACCATCCCCGACGTTGCTTAACATGAAACATTGCTAGCGTTTGTCCAAACCACTGCGCTATTGCCCTACCCTCCAGGTAAGTCTTGAATTGAAATGAAAGAAGAAGAAGAAGAAGAAGAAGAAGAAGAAGAAGAAGAAGAAGAAGAAGAAGAAGAAGAAGAAGAAGAAGAAGAAGAAGAAGAAGAAGTCATTTAAAACTGCGTCTTTTGTTGACTTCTACATAGGCCTACTTGGTGAAACATTTGTTATAGACGCCAAGGCTGCAGAAGACTCGCGTGTAGCGGTTGACTGCGATCAACACGCTGTTGAGGATCGTCACCTCCATCATGAGCTGCATCACGCTTGCCGTGGCTGTGCATACGTGAGGCTTCTCGCTCGTCCAGTCACCATGCAGCTGAAACGCATTTTATTTAGTTAGTTAGTTATTTATATATTTATTTATTTTAATTATTTAGTATTAGAAATAGAAGCAAAATTGAGTGTGCTGTGTGAATTTTTTCTTCTTACTGCTCCTCCTCTTCCTCATCTTCACCACCACCATCATCATCATTATACTTCTTCTCAAACATCATCATCACCACTATCCTCATACTTCTCCTCCATCATCATCATCATCATCATCATCATCATCATCATCATCACCATCATCATCATTCTTCTTCTACTCTTCAGCGTGTTCAACTGACCAGAAATAAGATCTTGAAGGTTCCGATGACGGTGAGGTGAGTGATGTCACAGACGGCCTGGAAGCATACGAATACGTTGCTTGGTTTCCACAAGTGTCTGCACAAGATATTCATTTTCAACAGCAAGTCCTCTCGTTTCATTTTTAGTTCTTTATTATCAGTCCTAGTCCATGGTGTAAAGTCAAATGAGAAGCTTCGTTTATCGGTTCGTGTGCATGAGAGCCGTGGAGAGAAGTGAGTAGCCAAAACATCAGTGATACATCATTTTAAATGCCTTTTTTCTGCTCTTTCCAAAAATGCCGCGTCGTCTTTTCTACTAAGTATTCTAGACTATATAGTTACGGACACTACAACATGTAATTTTTCCATCTTTGTGACCAGTATTTGAGTTTTAAGGATAAGTTACTTGTTCAAAGAACTGTTATGTTAGTATACTAATGCACATGGCCTATCCTAGTGCAGTGTATTGCTTCTGAGAGATAATTGATTGATTCCTATTGCATCTGAAAGTTAGTTAGAAGTTCTAGAAGATGGACCACTAACGTTGGAACATTTTAGGTATCGTCGAACTGCGCTAGAAAGGTCTAGGGAAACGACGACCGACAAAGGCCACAAGCTTTAATTCAGCGGGAGAATGAAAAGGCACGAACACGGCGTTGATTCTTGGTCCACAAAGACATTCTAGCCACTGTAATGGTTAGTTCATATACCCAGCATATCACCAACGACGAAGTCCGATAGACCATCATAAAGCCATTAGACAACACGATGCCATGCTCACAGTGGTGGAGAAACAGAAACTCCAATGGTATGGCCACGTCACCAGAAAATCAGACCTTGCAAAGATCGTCCTGCAAGGCACGGTTCAAATAGAAGACAGAAAAAGAGGTGGGAGGACAAACATTCCAGAATGGACTGATTTGACACTTAGGGGAGCATGAGGGTTGCTGAGGATAGAGAAAGATGGAGTACGCTGGTTAAACGATCAGGTGTAGTGCCCCAACGACTTTCGAGCTACGGGATAGGATAGGATAGGATAGTCATGAGCCCAGTCTCCAGTAGACTCATTACCATCCATCTACCGCACCATCAGCCTCATAAGCAATCCCAGCAAAGTCCTCCTGAAAATAATACTCAACAGGTTGAAACCCCAAGCTGAATAAATCACAGCTGAAGAACAAGCGGGATTCAAGGCAGGGCGAAGTACCACTGAGCAGATTTTCACCCTCGGAATAATCAGCGAGAAATACCTTCAGCACCAACAACATCTATATCATGTGTTTGTAGACTTCAAGAAAACGTTTGACCGAGTCTGGCATGCAGCTCTGTTGGCTACCATGAGAATGTACATCAACCCTAAAAGTATTGAAGTCATCAAAAGCCTGTATGACAAGGCTACCAGTGCAGTCCTCCACCACATCGCCATCGAGAACTGGTTGAGAATACCAATCGGCGTGGGTCAAAGATGACTACTCTCTCCAACACTTTTGAAAATATTCCTGGAGCGCATCATGTCAGATGCCATTGCAGATCACGAAGGCACATTCAGCATTGGCGATAGAGCGATCTCCACCCTCCGTTTTGCGGATGACATTGATGGATTGGCTGGAGAGAAACAAGAACTTGAACAGCTTGTACAGAGGCTTGACACCACCTCCAGAGCTTTTGGATGGAAATAAGTGCAGAGAAGACCAAAATGATGACCAAGAACACCAATGTCATCAACACAGATATCAAAGTCCAAGGCCAATCCCTTAACACGGTGCATAGCTTCAAATATTTAGGAGCCATTGTATCAGACAATGGGTACCGACAGGAAGTCCTTTCCAGGATCGCACAAACAACTGCTGCCCTGACAAGGTTGAAGCCCGTTTGGAAAGACAGGACCATCAGTCTACACTCCAAGGTAAGGCTGCTGCGCTCCCTTGTCATCTCCATCGTCCTATACGCTTAACAAACATGGACTCTCACACAGACCTACAACGAAGAATACAAAGCATGGAGATGAGGTGCTACAAAAGACTTTTAGACATGACCTCTACCCAGCACATCACCAACGACGAAGTCCGACAGTCCATCACACAAGTCATTGAAAAACACGATGACATGCTCACAGTTGTGAAGAAACAGAAACTCCGATGGTATAGCCGCGTCCCCAGAGCATCAGGCCTTGCAAAGGCCATCCTGCAAAGCACGGTGCATGGAGGCAGAAGAGGGAGACAGAAAAAGATTGGGGAGGGGGGGGAGAGAATAGGACAACATTCGAGAATGGACTGGCTTGACATTGAGCGAGGCCATGAGGATTGCTGAGGACAGAAAGATGAACCACGCTGGATAAACGATCATCTGTGGTGCCCCAACGACTTTCGAGTTACGGATAGGATAGGAAAAGGTAGAAGATGTAATTATTGCCTGGCGCACACACATCTCGGGTTCGAAACTAGAAACACAAAAAAAGACCAAAACCCTGAATGTACCTACCTGTCGGAAGCAAAGACGATGAGCATAAAGGATGCGCCCGAACTGCCCAGCACCACCACCACAATATGCAGAGTCAGCAATAGCGTCGTTCCTGAATCAGAAATCGAATCCAGTGTTCCGTGTTCGTAGACCACAAAAGCACTGCAAGTTGATCGATTTTCATTGGTATCTGCATCCTCAAACATGTTTACGTCGCTTATGGTGGTTGTGGTGGTGGCGTTAATGTTGATGTGGATGTTGCTCCTGCTGTTCTCGTTGTTGTTGTGTTTGCTGTTGTTCTTCGTGTCTACATAAAGGCTTTTCAAAATCCGTTTTGTTGCATTTGTGCTAGTGTTGTTATTATCGGTGTTGTGTCTGTTTCTGCATACATCATTGGAGATTTGTTGTTTGTTTGTTTTCTTTCTTTCTTTCTTGTTGTTGCTGCAGTTGTTCAGGATTATTCTTCCTGTTTCTGTCGACGATGTGGTTTTGGGGGTGCAGCCCCTCTATTTGCCAGCGATGGCTTCCATGACGCCGCTGCAGATTGGAGAGGATGCGAAGACAATCGCAAGGTGATAGGAAGTGCTGTAGGGTTATGGTGTTGTTATTGTTGTTGCTTTTGCTGCAGTTGTTTTTGTTTACGACACTGATGCTGGTGTTGACACTTATCGTCAAAACGAAGAGGATCTCATTGCTTCATATCATTACTGCCAGAGCAAATGTAGAAAATCGAAAATTGTATCTTTCATCTATCATTATTGTCGTTGTTATTCTCCAGCAAAATACACATTGAAATACACACAGAGATTTGTTTGTTTATTTTTTTACGAAATCGAAACTCTCCCCCAAAAAACAAAAGGGATGTGACGTAATTTCCAATCGCGCAATTCAGAATGACATCAATAAGTATCCCCCCCCCCCCTTTTCCCTCCCAGCCTCCCCTCCCTCCAGCGACCTTAAAGAATCCACAAGTTTATACGTGTTGTTTGTCTTCTTTGTCTTTTCTCATTTGACTAAGATCCTGAAGCTAATTTCAGAAAATAAACAGTGAAAATCCGTAACATCACTAGACTGCACATGAAACCAAATGAAAACTAAATTTCCTCAAACAATTCTTTCTTGGAGATAGGCTTAATCATGGCGCACAGACAACTCATGGCCTGCTCACTCCCTCGATCTTTTCCCCGCAGACTACTTCCTATGAGGGTACATGAAGGAATTTACTACAACAACCCACAGACCATTGAGGCCTTGAAGACCAACATCCGTCATGAAATTCTTTTTTTTTTTTTTTTTATCAGTTTATGGTCCCCTCTCTTCCCGTTAAGGATTTTCAGAGAGGAGACCTTGATACATGCCGTCATGAAATTCGGAGAGTCCCACTTGAGATGTGTAGCAATATCATCACAAACTTCAATGGTGCAACTGTAATCCAGGGAAGAGGAGCGTGGATTGAGCATACCATCAATTATTTAACTGTGTACAGAACGAGAGAAAAAGGAAACCTTTGGTATCAAATGATAATGTGGTGTTTCGGTGACATTTCTGTGAAGAAAATTTTCGAAAACGTTTCCATTGTAAAACCTTATGTACAATTAAAAAGTGGTAACATTTTATTGGCCCACCCTGTATATCTTAAAATCACTGCAAGTTTCTCCATATTATATTCCAGCTAATATCCTGTCAGTGGGATGCGAAATCAATCTGACAAACAATGTCACGTTGAAGAAAATAAATAACTACTTTCCACTTGGATGCAGTCAGAAGGAAGACATATGCTGGATATCTACACTAGAATGTAACAACTGGTTGGTCCTTGAGGATTTAATGCGCATCACCCCCATGTGGGAGGGGGCTGGGTCGGTGCCATCGGGAAGTGGACAGCTACTGGCGGATCACCTTATGGAAAGTAACCTATGTGTTACACTCCGTTTGATGTTGGTGTTTTCTATCAGTAGTGGATTCAGCTCCAATGCTGAAGTACTGATGAGTGTAGCTCAGATTCGTTTATTCACGCAACCCGCTCAATCAGCATACAAGTCACAAAGTCGACGTATGAAGTTTTCACTTTTATTCAGCACACATCAACAACTGCATACAATCGCTTTCCACTTTCAACTTTCACTTCCAACTCACTATCAACAACTATCAACAACTTTCGAAACATTGCGGCACTTAAATAGTCTCTTGATACTCCCGAACACCCTGGATCAATCTCGTATGACGCAATTTAACCAATCGCTTCTAACTTCGTCATTACTGTCTTACGTCATACCTATTTCTTCTCCTTCCGGGAACATTCTCATACTTCGATATCAATCGGGAAGTTTCCATCGATAGTAAATACTCAAAATCTAGAGAATTCTCCAACAATATCGACCAACTAAAATTATCAACGTTATACAAAGCCTCTCCTAACAACAATGCAAACTCAAATCAAAGGTAAATAAACTCCATTATTGAATACTTTGCAAAACGAAACGATTAGATCTAACGTGCGCGTTTCACTTTCAGACATACTTTTCGTTCGCGTTTAAACGTAACACTATGTCTTTTGAACGACGGATCAATAACTAGATTCTCGGATTACTATAAGCACAAATCGACAGCAATCAGCTTATCAATGATCAGCGATAATCTGTTTGCCTCCACAGAATGGAAGTACAAGATGATACACTAGGGTCAGATCACTGTCTATCGATTAGTGTAGTTAAAAAGTACGATGATAACATTACAGATAAACTCCAGATCTGTCAGATATATGTCTAAAGTGCAGAAAGACCAGATGAAACAACAAATGCATCAACACGGCTCAAAGTCAAGGCAATCCAACACGGTAAAGCTATATTTAGGATTTATCAGAATGTAAAAGTACCAGGATCGCACAAACAATTCTCGGATTAAGCTAAAGACAAGGCCATCAGCTACATTCAATCAGCTGTGCGTTTGTCCTCACCATTATATATGGGCGACAAGGAACACAAGCTCACCCTAATCACACACACACTATCTCATGTACGAAGGTAAAAAGACAGGACCAATACAACAAACCTACAGAGGCTCCAACAACCACTCATAAATTCATAACCATCTTATCCAACATCGAATGATTATACAAAACACAAAGATCAACAAGATTTATACAAACCAATCCATAATCATCACCACAGAAACCGGTCCCGCACAGACACAACAACTGTGGCCTCAAGGGACATTGAAGACCAGTGTTCAAAAGACCATCAACTCTATATTTGGCTCGTTAACGATCAATCTTGCCTATCTCAAGGAGATGACAAATCACGCAAGAAGGATACACAAAGATACACAAGGAGAGAAGTATCGAGAGGTATTCCTTTAGAATCACCAGACGAAAGACACCAACAGAACACACATGAGGGTTGCTCACATAAAAAACGTTAAAAAAGTAGACATATGGTGTTACAAAGACTGGGTCAAGCATGAAGAAGATAAAAGCAGACCGGAAAAGTCGACATTCTACTACACTAACATGATGCGACAAGGATATACAATTCGAGAACAAGAGAAGCAATATATGGTCTTCAGTGGAGAGCAGCCGAGTATTAAGTGCACCAGTCAGATCAACATTATGAGTCTCACAGAAAATGAATACCACCAAACACAGAAAGTATCACAAAAACCTAAGTGGAAAGAGAAACGCAGTTTAACACAAGTAAAGCAATAAAAGAATGAATAATCAGAAAGTAACTACAATAACGTAAAAGAGACCAGAGTCCGGGACATAATATAATATTGGTCAAATGTACACAACAGGACACAACTACAAAGACAAAACTATATGGAGGAAAAAAAATCAAGAACATAAAACAAATACTGCCCTGCAGAACGACCTCTAATAATGTGGACGGCGCTAGAACTAAATCAGACTTTGAAAAAGCCCAAGTCCTGGCAGACACGTTCGCTAAAGCCAGTCAGACAGAGTCACTGGATCCTCAACTCCATCAACGCCGTAAAGAAGAAGAGATAAAATATATTGACCCTCAACCCGACCAGTAGATCTATTCTCCCCTGAACATACTTTAGCCTAACAGAATTACGATCCTGTATAGAAATGATCAAAAGTGTAAACAAAGCGACTGGATCAGATCCCATTTCATACCGAATGATACAACATCTTCCACAGCGTACGCCACAGCTGCTGCTGGACTTTTTTCAACAATGCTGGGACACGAGCGCGATCCCAAGCGCGTGGAAACGGGCGACAATCATCGCAGTAGCGAACCCTAGAAAACTCGCTAGCAGCCCCAACAACCACCGACCCATTTCTCTCTGTTACGTTGAAACGCGCACGATAATTCGTGTGTGACGCGCGCGATAGACCTGTTCGTTTTATTTTGCAAAGCATGCAATAATAGAGTGTATTTACCTTTGATTTGATTTTGCGTTGTTATTAGAAGTTTTGTATAACGTTGATAATTTTAGTTGGTCGATATTATTTGAGAATTTTCTAGAGTCAGTTGTTTACTATCGATCGAAGTGTATGGATAGTTAAAGTGGTAACCATGGAAGCATCCATTCCAAATAAGGTTGTATGACGTGAGACAGTGATGATGAAATTAATTTTGATTGGTTGTGGTGTTTCATGTGGGATATTCTCGCTTGTTCTGGAGTATGTAGAGACTATATAAGTGCCGCACTGTTTCAAAATAAGAGAGTTGAAAGTAAAAAGTTGAGAGTGGAAAAAGCGATTGTATGCAGTGTTGATGTAGGCTGAATAAAAGTGGAAAACTACATACGAAGACTTTGCCTTGTTGCTGAGTGAGCAGGCTGCGTGGATAAACGAACCTGAGTTACACTTTATCAGGTTTTAAGCATCGGGGCTGAATGAACTGATAAAAAAACAACATCGAGTGTAACACTCTCACTCCTCACTTGGGAAAAGTGCATGAGATAATAATAAAAATGCGCCTTGAATATCACTTAAACATAAATAACATCATTCCGTCCTCACAGGCTGGTTTCAATATTGCAAGAGCCAATACGGTGGTTAACTGCACTAAAGAAGAGTTGGAACTGGAATTTGATGAAGTAAATGAAGCCAGACATCGTGCAAATGGTAAAACGCCGCGAACAGAGAATAGACTCCTTCCTATCGCCAATTATGTCAAGAACAGGTATGATAGTGCCAGTGTTCACAGACTTTTATTTATATCTATCTATATATATAAATTGCTTAGCCGGAAGTCCTTCTTCGCCTCTACTATAAAGTTTGTCCGGTATGGACGCTGATCTGGGCAGGTGCTGGGCGCTGCGGATCGGCCTGCTGTGTGCTCAAAACCAGCGAAATCGTTATAGCCGACATTTCTTTACCAAACATTTAACCGTTTCTGAGATAAATAATAAACAAAATGTCCACAAACTGCAATAGCCTCATTCCGCGCGCTTCCATTAAAAATCAAATTGAGGTTTCATCATGTTTTCCCATATAGACCAAAAAATTGATGGTATTTATAGGAAGGCTTGGTAGCTTACTTAGTAAAACATTCGCCTACTGTGCAGGGAGACCCAAGTTCAAATCTCATGCGGGCCACATTTTGTTTTAATTTTTTTTTACACTACAATATGGATATTTTTCTTTTTAATGTAGGCTTTTTACCTTTACTTTATTATTATTATTATTATTATTATTATTATTATTATTATTATTATTATTATTATTATTATTATTATTATTATTTATAAACTAATAATAATAAAAAATTATTATTATTATTATTATTATTATTATTATTATTATTATTATTATGATTATTATTATTATTATTATTATATCTTATATCAAATTTTCTTTTAAAACCTTGGTGTTTTTTATGATTTCTATTTGTATTATTCTATATTCAATATTATTATTATTATTATTATTATTATTATTATTATTATTATTATTATTATTATTATTATTACCAAGGATCAGGATGGGGTGGTACGTGTAGGTAAAAGGGGGCTACGGGTAGGTTTAAAGGGGCATGGGTAGGCATAACGGGGATACGGGTATATATAAGGGGGTATGGTGATGGTCGATTCCTTTCATCCATACCAGCGAAAAGATCAACGGGGAAGTATCAAGGAGGGTACAGGTAGGTTACAAGGGGGGTACGAAAGGTATCAAGGGGTTATGGGGAGGTATCAAGTAAGTTTGGGGAGGTATCAAGGGGGTATGGTGAGGCATCATGGGGGAGACGGGGAGATATCAGGGGGGGGGGGTATGGGGAGGTATCAAGGGCGATATGGGGAGGTATCATCGTCCAAATGAAACTCGCAGACAACAGTTGTCTCTCTGTCTACATTTTAAACAGCAACGTGTGTACCCTGTACAAAACCACTAGTCTCTCTCTCTCTCTCTCTCTCTCTCTCTCTCTCTCTCTCTCTCTCTCTCTCTCTCTCTCTCTCTCTCTCTCTCTCTCTCTCTCTCTGTTTCTCCTGTCTCTTTGGTTTAAACATAATTTTATTATTCACCACGAGACAAATAAACAAAGCATGGAGAACATAAAGGCCACACAAGAGCAAAGCTTAAATAAGTGGTACACTTTGACAAATGACAACAATGAAATGTCTGGCGAACAGGAACAAGTACAAAGCAATCAAAAACTGTGTCTTTCTTAACCCATCTATTTCTCTGTCCCTCTCACTCTCTGTATTTGTCTACCTCTCTCTCTACCTCTCTCTCCCTTTCTATCTCTCTTTTTCCTTCCCTTCTTCTCTTCTTCCATTTATCTCTCCTCTTCCTCTATCATTTATCCTCCAATGAACACGCGGACAAAACGAAAACAACTCCAGGTCCTGGAGTTGTTTTCGTTTTGTCCGCGTGTTCATTGGGGATAAATGATATAAATCATCTAATGTAGGCCTACATGATACATTGTAACGTGCTCCATCACAACTCTGCGTGGGTGTGGGTGAATGTACGTGTGTTGTAAAATTGTCTTTATTGCTCGAGTCTATCACATTCGTTGTTTTTAGTGCTGATGTATTTTCTCCTATATTGTAAATGTTCTTGCTCTTTTATTATACTTTTAAAGTCTGTTTATTATCCTATGTCCATTTTAAAGGTTTTTACTGCCTAAATATTCATGACTTTGGCAGTTGAAAATAAAAAAAAATTACTACTTACTAGTACTCTTTTTGACGATGTGGCAATGCAAGTCTCTCTCTCTCTCTCTCTCTCTCTCTCTCTCTCTCTCTCTCTCTCTCTCTCTCTCTCTTTCTCAACCGGATGCCTTGAAAGAAAATAATACAAAATAGACAGTTGGGTGTGTTGTGGGTAAGAATGCTGGTGAACGAGAGAAAGTGATGCGAAATTTACATATATAGATGCGTGTTAAAATGCATGTATTTACTTGGTAAAATGGTTGCAAACTAGCCAGACGCTATGCCAAATAAAGTGTTTGAGAGAAAATGATACAAGACTGTGTGTTTAAAGTGTCACGTGGGGTTTATGGGCTCTGCACAATGGGATTATGGACCCTCACGTTTATTCGGTGGGAACTGCTAGTAAGTCACCCTATGAATTACTTTAATAAATTTATTTGTTTAGCTCGTTCTGTGTTAAGGTTGGGGTACAGAAATAGATAGAAAAATGGTAAAAGAATACTGTCACACTAGCTTTCACACGGCTATGAATCATATGTAGTCCAGCCACTTGATAACAGTTAAAATCACACATTTATTTCTTCTACTCTATACAAGATTCTCTAAGTACTAATCTAACTTAAAAAGTCTCAGTCACTGCTAATAGTTCGATCGCTGATAGTCTAGGCAGCTGTTATATCTTCCTCGGGCACTTGCTATAATGTTTCATGTAGATTTGGACTACTGTGGTCCGTTTTACAGTTTCTGACGAGTTGGACTACTGTGGTCCTGCTATGATCAGTTTAAGTGCACCTTCGCCTTATGCACTTAACTCATGTGTGGGGTGTTCGAAGTCCTTCTGTGAGGTAGCTTCTGGTACACCTTTGTCGTTGTGTAGTTGGGTTCCCTTGCCACGCTGTGGGGTCTGACAGGGTGTTTCTTCGGGTAGCTCCTTCCGTCTTGTGCGGGAGAGTCTCCTCGACCAACTAGTCGTTTCTGTGGAGTGGGGCACACAGGATAGCTCGGGATAGCTCGGGATAGCTCGCCTGCTCGTCTGGAATATAAGAGACGAAATTCTGCACAACCCTGAATAATCGGTTTGTGCAGAGCGTCTCACTGAAAGCCAAGTAGCCCTCAGTGATAGCTCCACATCTCTATACATAAGCGACGAACATTCTGCTACTTCCGGGTTCCACTGGAATCTCACTCTAAATTCCTATACATACATAAATATAAATCGTGTCTAACTATACACATACAGAATTAATAATAATATAAACATTCAGTGGTACAGCCACTGGTCTGCAAACATACATATAAGTTAAACAACAGTGGTTCCGTACGGGATACAACATGGCGGCGCAACCGGTCGTGTTTCACCTCGTGGTCGGCTCTTCCACATGGTCACGCAAATTCGGATTAATAATTCACATTTATGCATAGCAAATTCCACAAACATAATTTCAACAATAATATAAATATATCACGATGAAACAGAAGGGTGTTCATTTACCTGTTTGACAAGTTCAGGCCCGTTGTGACTTGATAGAATTCTATGCTTCTAAGTCCTGCTTCCTGGTCTAAGTGTGTAGAGATTTCTCTAGCTATCTAGCTGTTCACACTTCGGTGTATTCCTCCCAACTGACCAAAACTGTGCGTGGTTTGGACCCAGTCAAACTGGCTCCAACCACTTTGCGTAAGCTCCCATTGGTTCCAACGGTCCGATTCAAAACTTAAGTGCTGACGTCACTGCGCTGTGTGTGTGGCTCAGGCTCGCAGTGTGCTGTAATTTAATTGCTGCTGTGTAATAGACTGACTCTCTACTATTACAAAGACTACACAATGCTAAATAGTCAACAAGCAGAGTTAAAACTAGTCCTAACGCGACAGGCTCCCTCAACTGAAAAAAGGCGATGACTACTGGATTCGACCTTTTTCTACTACAGAGCCTAGTTTAACACTGCACTATCCTAGGGTCCTATTTACAAACTAATTAAGTTGCTCTACCTGAGCTGCAATGCTGTGCCAGGTAGCTATGGACACTAGTGACAGGGTATTACTGGGCGGGGACGAATTCTGGTGCTGTGGCCCTTAGTTGTGTTGGGTGGGCGACAGCTGCTGTGTCCTCCACGAGATGGCGACTGAGGTAGTCGGCTCCGTGGTTCTCTTTGCCGGGGATGTACTCGATTTGGAATGAGTACGCCTGAAGGGTGAGTGCCCATCTCATCAGGCGAGAGTTCAAAGACTTGGAGGCTGCCAGGAACGATAGTGGTTGGTGGTCCACCTGAACTGTGAAGTGGGTCCCATACAGGTAGAGTTGGAATTTCTGTATGGCCCAGACTAGTCCAAGACATTCTTTCTCCGACGTGGCGTAGTGGGTCTCGGCGGGTCTCAATTTTCTGCTGGCGTAGGCGACAGGGAATAGCGTCTCCGCATTCTTGGGGTCGCGCTGTAGCAGTACTGCTCCGAGGCCTAAGTCGCTTGCGTCGGTGCGAAGAACGAATGGCTGAGTCAAATCGGGTAGGTGGAGTACTGGCGCCGATGTCATTCTGTCCTTGAGTGTTTGGACTGCTGTCTCGCATTCGGCTGTCTATACTACTTTGTCCGGGGCGATTTTCCGGGTTCCATTTGTCAGTGGTACGGCGGTGCTGTTGTAGTTGGGGATGAACTTCTTCCGCGATGGCGATGGCCATCCATGTGTGTGTGCTGGGGGTCGCTGGTCGGTCCGTGTACTTCTTGAGGCGATCGATGTGGTGGTATCGGGCTCTCCCGTTCACCTCTACTTGGTAGACTGTCTTGGATTTCTTGGCAGTCACCCGGTACGGTCCTCTCCAAGCGATGTCCAGCTTGTTGGTTCCACTTGGAAGTAAGAGTAGCACTCGATCGCCGACTTGCAGTTCTCTGTCCTTCGCGTGGCGGTTGTAGTACTTCGCCTGACGGGCTCTTGCCTTCTTCAGTGCTTCACCAGCTTTCTTCCACGTTGCTTTGAGGGTTTCCTGCAGGTCTGCGACGTACTTGGTGGCACCTCTTGGTGTGTCGTCTATCTTGGCCTCCGTCCAACTTCTGCGTAGGGCTTCTAGCGGTCCGGCTAGAGGTCTGCCGAATAGCAATGTTGACGGGGTGTAGCCTGTGGCTGCATGGGGTGTTTCTCGGTATGCGAACAGTGCCGCATTCACGTAGGTGTCCCACGCTTCTGGATTGTCGTCGGCGACTTTCCTGAGGATGGTGAGAAGGGTTCCATTCAGTCTTTCTACTTGTCCGTTGCTGGCTGGGTGGTATGGTGGTGTGCGAATGTGATGAACTTGTATCAACTCGAACACGTCTTGCATCAGGCGGCCGGTGAACTGAGATCCGTTGTCCGTTCTAATGCTGTCCGGGAATCCGACTCTGGTAAAGATGGCGATGAGTGCATCTGCGATCTTCTTGGTGTCGATCGCTGGCAACGGGACTGCTTCGCACCACATCGTACATGCGTCGACGAGTGTGAGTAGAAATCTGTTCCGCTTCTTGGTCATGGGCAGTGGTCCTACTATGTCTACTGAGACTTGCTGGAATGGCACGCCGACTACTACCGATGGTCCTAAGGTAACTGGTACGGTGTGATGTCGCGGGGAATATCGTTGACATTGGTGGCAAGATTTCACGTAGCGCTTGACATCCTCCGTGATTCCTGGCCAATAGTAGTGTGCGCTGATTCTCTGCACTGTGGCTCCAATTCCCATGTGTCCGCTGAGTGGCATGCTGTGGCCTAATTCTAGTACTTGGGCTCGAAGGGTGGCTGGTAGTACTAGTTGGGTGTGATCTCCATCTCCTTGTCGATGTAGAACTCCCTCTTCCATGTAGAAGTCTCCCTTGTGCGGGGGTGTGTGCGCCTTGGGTAGCTTCTGGAAGCACTTCGCTATCGAGGTGTCTTCTTTCTGTGCTGTTTTGATCTCTTCGAGTCCTGGGTTCGGAGCGAACTCGGGCTGGGGTGGTTGGGTTTTAGCTTGGGCCCTGGTTTGCACTGCAGCTATCTCTACAGTTTTAGGGGGCGTGCCTAAGAACACATACCTACAACCTAGCACTAGATCATACAGGGGTTTCTGTAAAACAGCTGCTTGGATTCGTCCGGTGACGTACCTACTCTCTACTTCGATCCATGCTATTGGGCAAGTAGTCGTCGGTTTCGTCAAGTCTGCTCCTTGTAAGTCGACTGTCTTGTCTGTCAAGTCCGCGCGCGATACAAGAGATTCGCTAACTATCGCGTCGTATGATAGACCTGTGTCATACAGACAGTTCGCTTCTTTACCGTTGACCTTGACCGTGTCTGTCACCGATGGGTGATCTCCGATAGTGTGTGGCTTGTTACCGCTGCTTTGAGTTAGAACTCTGTGCGCTGGCCGGCTTTCGCGCTCCTCCCTACGTTGTGCGGCCAACTTGAAACATTCTGCGGTGGAGTGATTGTTTCTGTTGCAGAACGAGCAATACCGTCTCTGTTCTGCAGGACCTCTTTTCCCGAATTCCGTGTTGGGTCCTTTATTTTGCCCAGGTCTGGGGTTATTCGGCTTATTCGCGGTGCGCTCTTCCCGGTTAGGGCTTCGTTTCTGTGCCTCTTTCCCGTTAGGCTTTAGGTCTCGCCTGAAGCTCTTGGCTTCTCCGTGGGCGGCCACGTACCTATCTGCGACCTTGACCAGATCCTCCAGTCTTTCCGCGCCCTGTTCTACTGAGAATGTTCTCAGCTCGGGGGTCATGGTTTCCCGTAGCTGTTCCCATACTAACAGTTCTGTCAGTCCATCATACGTCTTAGCCGTGGCTGACTGGCTAATCCACTTATCCAGCGTTGTGGACAACCGATCCGCGAACTGCGCATAGCTCTCTCCTTTCACTCTCCGATTGGTGCGGAATTTTTGCCGATAGCATTCTCCTGTTAGTTCGAATCCCGTTAGGAGTGCCTCTTTTACTTTGTGATAGTCAGTCACTCTGTCAGTCGGTAGCTTACTGTAGATGTCATAAGCCTTTCCTCTAAGCCCTTGACTAAGCTTAAAAGACCAATGAGTGGGATCTAGTTTGTACTCTGTTGCTAGACGCTCAAACCTAGTCAGATAGAGATCTAAACCTTCTTCTCTCTCATTGAATGTTCCCAGTGGGAATGACATTCCTTGTACAGGGTTGGATGCTACCTCTAGCTGATCTGAGTGGGAAGGGGTTGAGGAAGAACTTGAAGCTCCTGATCCCAATCTCCTTAGCTCTAACTCATGCTGTCTTTCTTTTTCCTTTTCTTCCCTCTCTTTTTCTTTTTCTGCCCTTTCTTTTTCTTTTTCTGCCCGCTCATACTCCCATCTCCTAACTTCTGCTTCTCTCTCTGCTGCTAACGCTGCCTTCTTCTGTTCTCCTTCTAATTCTAACTTCTTCTGCTCTAGTTCTAATTTCTTTTGCTCTGCTTCCAATTTCTTCGCCTCTCTCTCTGCTTCTAACTTCTTTGCCTCTCTCTCTGCTGCTCTCTCTGCCTTAGCCTCCTGTTTCTCTACCTCTGCATTGATATACGCAATTAGGTCTCCCCCTGCTAAGTGTAAGGCTTCCCCTAATTCCTTGAAGCGCAATCTCAAGGCCACTGGGTCCGACATTGTCAAAAGTGTCTATGAACAACCTCTGAATCTCGTGGAATACCAAAACACTAGCAATATTGCAATTCAATAACAACAATGCAAAGACAATCAAATTCGTAATCAATAATAGAATAAAACAAGAGTCAAATGGCATACAACAGTTACTTAAGCAAAACCTGCAAAAGAACAATGCAACATACAGACACAAAAATAATTGAAGCAAAAAAGTTTTTAACTAAAGAATAGTGCACCACAACTGATCAGTGTTATATACCCTTACAACTATTCTAACTTATTCTACCTCTACTACTGTTATCTAATTTTATTGTACTTAGGTCCGGTTATACCCAATTCCTATTATCCACAGATCCTGGCAGGCTCGCCAATTAAAGTGTCACGTGGGGTTTATGGGCTCTGCACAATGGGATTATGGACCCTCACGTTTATTCGGTGGGAACTGCTAGTAAGTCACCCTATGAATTACTTTAATAAATTTATTTGTTTAGCTCGTTCTGTGTTAAGGTTGGGGTACAGAAATAGATAGAAAAATGGTAAAAGAATACTGTCACACTAGCTTTCACACGGCTATGAATCATATGTAGTCCAGCCACTTGATAACAGTTAAAATCACACATTTATTTCTTCTACTCTATACAAGATTCTCTAAGTACTAATCTAACTTAAAAAGTCTCAGTCACTGCTAATAGTTCGATCGCTGATAGTCTAGGCAGCTGTTATATCTTCCTCGGGCACTTGCTATAATGTTTCATGTAGATTTGGACTACTGTGGTCCGTTTTACAGTTTCTGACGAGTTGGACTACTGTGGTCCTGCTATGATCAGTTTAAGTGCACCTTCGCCTTATGCACTTAACTCATGTGTGGGGTGTTCGAAGTCCTTCTGTGAGGTAGCTTCTGGTACACCTTTGTCGTTGTGTAGTTGGGTTCCCTTGCCACGCTGTGGGGTCTGACAGGGTGTTTCTTCGGGTAGCTCCTTCCGTCTTGTGCGGGAGAGTCTCCTCGACCAACTAGTCGTTTCTGTGGAGTGGGGCACACAGGATAGCTCGGGATAGCTCGGGATAGCTCGCCTGCTCGTCTGGAATATAAGAGACGAAATTCTGCACAACCCTGAATAATCGGTTTGTGCAGAGCGTCTCACTGAAAGCCAAGTAGCCCTCAGTGATAGCTCCACATCTCTATACATAAGCGACGAACATTCTGCTACTTCCGGGTTCCACTGGAATCTCACTCTAAATTCCTATACATACATAAATATAAATCGTGTCTAACTATACACATACAGAATTAATAATAATATAAACATTCAGTGGTACAGCCACTGGTCTGCAAACATACATATAAGTTAAACAACAGTGGTTCCGTACGGGATACAACATGGCGGCGCAACCGGTCGTGTTTCACCTCGTGGTCGGCTCTTCCACATGGTCACGCAAATTCGGATTAATAATTCACATTTATGCATAGCAAATTCCACAAACATAATTTCAACAATAATATAAATATATCACGATGAAACAGAAGGGTGTTCATTTACCTGTTTGACAAGTTCAGGCCCGTTGTGACTTGATAGAATTCTATGCTTCTAAGTCCTGCTTCCTGGTCTAAGTGTGTAGAGATTTCTCTAGCTATCTAGCTGTTCACACTTCGGTGTATTCCTCCCAACTGACCAAAACTGTGCGTGGTTTGGACCCAGTCAAACTGGCTCCAACCACTTTGCGTAAGCTCCCATTGGTTCCAACGGTCCGATTCAAAACTTAAGTGCTGACGTCACTGCGCTGTGTGTGTGGCTCAGGCTCGCAGTGTGCTGTAATTTAATTGCTGCTGTGTAATAGACTGACTCTCTACTATTACAAAGACTACACAATGCTAAATAGTCAACAAGCAGAGTTAAAACTAGTCCTAACGCGACAAGAATGCAAGTGTTTGTTTAATAGAATGTTTTGCGGGTGAACAGATTGATGTCAGAAAACAGATGTGTATGAGAACGTGATTCTAATGGACAGATAGTTGTAGGTAAGAATGCAGATGTTTGCGAGAAAATGATGCAATGAAGATAGTTACATATAAGAATAAGGGAGAGAATACATATAATTAATTATTTGAGAGAAAAATGATGCTAGACCGTTCACTAACAGCGAGAATTAAAGCATGTAGACAAGAAACAATGTTCGTTTGCAAGGGATGTCCGCCTCAACTTACACATCTCTGGCGCAACATGCAGGCAAGTCGGCCAAAGTTGTTTCGCCTCGTATTTCCGAGCATTGTCCATTATTCGAAGAATTAGTTGGTCAACATCGTTAAAGGGAGAGAACACTGACCTTCTTCATAACCCCGCTAACAAAGCTCGCTTGTCTCCTTTAATGCAAAACACTACGGTTCACACTATTCAACTCACGAATTTCCTACTAGATTCAATTCCATATCTTCGACACTCTGACTATCGGAGACAGAATATGAATACGCTTCGTGCATTGAAATTCTATAAGCTAAATTTACCGCAATCCCCGTTTCCGAGTGTTTTACACCATTTAATTAATTAATTGATTTATTCATTAATTTTATCTTTCTGTGTGTGCGTATTTGCGCAAGCGCGTGTGTTAATGTTAGTGTTTGTGTGTGTGTGTGTGTGTGTTTGTGTGTGTGTGTGTGTGTGTGTGCGCGCGCGCGTGTGTTCAGGACATTTAACATGATCTATCTCCTGCCTCCATCCTTACAATACCTCCTCCTCTTCCTCTTCTTCTTCTTCTTCTTCTTCTTCTTCTTCTTCTTCTTCTTCTTCTCATTTATTTCATTTAAGGTCTGTAAACGTAGTAATTTTAGACCAACAACAACATAAAAAATTAAATAAATAAAAATAAAAATAAAAATAATAAAAACATTTTTAAAAATTGTAATTATTTGACAAGACATTAACATTGTAACAATTTCACCAGCTTGAACTCCTACTTAACATTTACAAAATTCTTGACATCAAACGTATTCTTTCTTACATGTGAAGGTACTACCAAGATATATGTCAAGCTAGGGGAATGGCAAACTCGATTTCCCCACAATGATCCCATATACACACGACAAACCTTACCTTGATCGCAACCCACCACCAACCATGCAGAATCTGCCAAAACATCTCTATACTTTCTTCTTCTTCTTCTTCTTCTTCTTCTTCTTCTTCTTCTTCTTCTTCTTCTTCTTTTCTCTCTCTTTCTTCCTCCTTCTCTCCCAGCCCAATCCTTCTCCCGTCCTTCTGTCCTTCGAATTCTCTCTCCCTCCACCACCACCCCCTCTTTCTCTTCTTTCCCTTCACCCCTCCCCCCTCTCTCTCTCTCTCTCTCTTTCTCCTCCTTTCTACCCTATCTCTCTCTCTCTCTCTCTCTCTCTCTCTCTCTCTCTCTCTCTCTCTCTACTTCGTCCTTGCATCCTACCCCCGAACCCCTTCATCACCCCAACCCACCGCTCCCCACCCCATTAGTCCTGTTTCTCTGTCAACTCGGCTTGATGGCGACAAAAGACTTATAAATATTCATAGACTGTTGAGCGAAGATTTGGCCCAGGACGCGCCCCTGAAATGTCTAAGTGTAAGCTTTTCTTCGACAGTCAGGAAGGACACCGTACACGGTACAGCTAATAATATTGCGATACAAAACTTACGACAGCAGCAATAGCAACAGCAACAAAACATCATCATTATCAACAACAACAACGACGACGACGATAATGATGATGGCAATGATAATGATTTTTGGTGATGGATTTTCATACTTGTAGTTGTGGTGATGATGATGATCGAGGATGATGATGATGATGATGATGATGATGATGATGATGATGATGATGATGATGATGATGATGATGATGATGGTGATGATGATGAAATTATGAATGGCTAAAAACTAAGCAGAAAAATTAATATTTTAATATAAAAATATTCGAGGACCTTTTAGTTCAGTTTTGTGTGTTTAGTTAACAAAAGGTTCCTCCTGAAACAACGGCGAACAACCCCCAAGAACAAGTCAGATCTGCAGACGACACCTAGACAGAAATTTGCATTATGGGAAGAAATCTCCTTTGGAACAGAAAAACTAGGTCAGCGTTACGACTGAATAGTGTGAACATTACGAGTCGACCCCAACACAATCAAGGATTTAATTTACAGCCCTTGGATTGGACTGGGGGGGGGGGTGTCACGTGGGGTTTATGGGTTGTTGGGCTCTGCACAATGGAATGCTGTAACCCTCACGCTTTATTCTATGGGAACTGCTAGTTAGACAACCGGTGAATTACTTTAATACATTTATTTATTTAGCTCGGTCTGTGTTAAGGCTGGGGTACAGAGATAGATAGAAAAATGGTAAAAGATCACTGTCACACTAGCTTTCACACGGCTATGAATCATATGTAGTCCAGCAACTTGATAACAGTTACAATCACACATTTAATTCTTCTACTCTATACAAGATCTTCGATGTACTAATCTACCTTAAAAAGTCAAGAGTCAGTGCAAATAATTCGATCGCTGATAGTCTAGGCAGCTGTTATGTCTTCATAGGGCACTGGCTACTAGAGTTCATGTAGATTGGACTACTGTGGTCCGTTTTACTATTCTCTGAAGAGTGGACTACTGTGGTCCTTTTGCTACCAGTTTAAGTGCACTGATTCCTGGGCACTTAGCTTGTGAGGAGCGGGTTAGAAGCCCTTTGTTGAGGTAGCTTCTGGTACACGCTGGGTCGTCGTGTAGTTTGGTTCCTTGACACGCTGTGGTGTCTTGGACTGTGTTTTCCAGGGTTGCTCTCTCAGTCCTGTGCTGTAGAGGCTAAACAGCCAACTCAAGTTTTCTGTGGAGTTTGGCGCACGGTATATCTCGCCTGTTCGTCTGTAACACAAGAGACGAAATTCTGCACAACCTTGAATAATAGGTCTGTGCAGAGCGTCTCACTGAAAGCCAAAGTAGCCCTCAGTGATAGCTCCACATCTCTATACATAAGCGACGAACATTCTGCTACTTCCGTGGTCCACTGGAATCTCAACTCTAATTTCCTATACATACATAAATATAACTCAGGGCTAACTATACACATACGGAATTAATAATATTATAAACATTCACTGGTACAGCCACTGGTCTGCAAACAGACATATAGGTTAACCAACAGTGGTTCCGTCAGGTATACAACATGGCGTCCAAACCGGTCGTGCTTAACACGTGTTCGGCTTTTCCACGTGGTAAGGCAAATTCGGATTAACACTTCACATCTATGCATAGCAAATTCCACAAACATAATTTCAACAATAATATAAATATATCACGATGAAACAGAAGTGTGTTTATTTACCTGTTTGACAAAGTCAGGCTCGTGGCTACTTGATAGAATTCTAAGATTCTCAAGTCCTGCTTCCTGGTCTATTCAGGAGAGATCTTACTGCTAACTGTGTAGCTGATTACTGCTCCTCGGTTCAAAAACGACTGCCGTTCTATCTCTCTATTTGAATCAGCCAGACCTGGTTGAGTCCATTATAACCTGTGTTCTCATTGGCTGGTAATCGACTCGCCTAACGTAGCTACGATGATGTCATTGCCTGCCGATTCAACCGTCAACTACCACTGTGTGTAAACGGCAGTATACCATTGCTACGCTTGATTACTTCCATCGTCTGCTGCAGCCTAACATTAACATTCTAAGATTACAATGACTAAACAAGGCTACAACGTAAAGTAAGCAGGGTAAAACTAGTCATCTTGCGACAGGGGGGGGGGGGGGGGGGGGGGGGGGGGAAGTTGGGCGGGGATAGGATGAGGAGCAGGACTGACTGGTTGGTGTATAGCGGAATGAGTAACGTTTGAATAGTGTATCCCCGAAGGAAAAGGCTTTCCTGTTTAAAGAGGGGGGGGGGGGGGGGGGGGGGGAGAATGGGGGGGGGGGAAGGGGGGGGAAGGGGGGAAGGGAAGGTCGGGGGGGGGGGGGGGGGGGAGGTGTGGGATGGGAGGAGTGGGGGGGGTGGGGGGGAAAGAGTGGGGGTGGGGGGGGAAGGGGGGGAGGGAGGAACGGGAAAGGGGGATAGGTATGGGGGAGCAGGAAAACAACCCAACGGATGACATTGGAGTGAAATTTGCGAATGAGTAAAACGTTTGAATAGTGTATCCCGAAGAAAAGGATTCTTCCTTTGAAAACGGCAAAATGTATTAACGTACTCGACTTTATTGTCAATAAACATTGCTTAATATTATTGTTCAATTATCGGACTTATTTAGAAAATTGTATTGAGAGCGAACAGTACCACAATAAACCACCTAATGATAAATTGTAGCCTACCACGTTATATTGCAGGGGTGGATGTAGAACACTGTTTACAATTGTCATACAATACACAGTGGGCGATCGAACTAACATTGAGGTTTAACGTCTATACCCACCATTGGCGATATGGCAGACGGGGATAACCATCCCAGGGAACAAGGAGTATGGAGGACCTGAATCCACACTGAACCACCAGAGCAATCATAATGCTAAAATAGACAGTGAAAATGGCCACATTTTATATCGCCCACCACAGGATACGAACCTGGGTCATCGGGAAACAGTGTGCCACACACGGGTGCGCTTATATAGCTGTAGTAGTGTGTGTGGAATAGCTTGGAGAGAGATTCAGATTCAGATTTAATATTTTATTCCAGGCGGAAATCATTTCAGCATTAATTTGCTAATCTTACCATCAGTCTTTCTTTCAGTTATTCACACTTTTTTAAAACATAGGCCTACATCCGAACTCGAGCACAGAAAAAACATAGATTTAAAATTTAAGGTTTAAAAAAAAGAGTTCGGGATCCTTTTAGGGGGGAGAGAAGGAGGAGGGATGGAGGGGGGAGAAGTTCCCTCGCGTGCATTTAGGGGGCTGGGGTCATTTAGAGATTCATCTGTTACGTTCGAGGTTCGAATCCAGTACGCATGGTGTTGATTTCTCATGTTGTTGCACCCAATACAGCTCACACGTCGGCCCAGGCTCTGTCGCCTGTTATGCTTCAATAAATAATCCAAAATGTTCTTTTAAACAACAAATGATTCCACACTGCTCCTGTACTTCACCTATTGCATCGTCTGTATAAATGTACTAATTAAATGAGAGTCTGGATGGTGTGGAGAGAGAGTGACGACACAGTGTGCGTGGATTCTTTGGACGACTAAACTGAACTTGCAAAAAAAGAATTTGAAAGTGTTAATAACTAGGATTTTAAAGTTTATTTAATTTTATTTCATATCTGTGATGTCCACCGCAAAATAATATTCATGTGTCCTATTCCTATTCCTATTCTATCCCGTAACTCGAAGGTCGTAGGGGCACCACAGATGATCGTTTAACCAGCGTACTCCATCTTTCTCTGTCCTCAGCAAAATTCATGGCTTCGCTCAGTGTCAAACCAGTCCATTCTCGAATGTTGTCCTCTCAACTCTTTTTCTGTCTCCGTCATCTTCTGCCTTCTTGGACCGTGCCTTGCAGGATGGTCTTTGCAGGGCCTGATGCTCTGGTGATGTGGCCATACCATCGGAGTTTCCGTTCCTTCACCACTCACCTCTGTGAGCATGTCATCGTGTTGTCCAATGGCTTGTGTGATGGTTTGTCGGATTTCGTTGTTGGTGATGTGCTGGGTATAGGAAATGCCAAGAAGTCTTCTGTAGCACCTCATCTCCATGCTTTGTATTCTTCGTCGTAGATCTGCTGTGATGGTCCATGTTTTGTAAGTGTATAAGAAGATGGAGATCATAAGGGAGCGCAGCAGCCTTACATTGGAATAAAGACTGATGGTCCTGTCTTCCAAATGGGCTTCAACCTTGTAAGGGCTGCATTTGTTTGTGCGATCCTATAGAGGACTTCCTGTCAGTTGTCATTTTAAAAAATTAACAGCACGCAATCTTTAAGGACGGACCCTAAAATACTAGTACACAGTTAGCAAGTGCACTTGTTAGATCTAAATTAAGTATGTCCAAGAGGCTTAATTTTCTGCCCTTATATGCTACATAAAGAAAGAATTTAGACATAAGCCCTATAACATAGCCTTGGAATTCCTATAACACACAAACACAGGCGTGCGTATGCAACGGCGGGAGCTTGTGTCTTTAGATGAATGTACAAAATTATCGTGTGCAAAATATGTTATCCGAGTAACGGCAGTAAATTTGAGAAACGGATTTGTATGTAACAAGAACATATTGTCACCAATACCTGTATGGGAATTCAGAAAAGCTAACTATAACTTTCAGATTAACAGGCTAATAATAATTGATGTTCGTATCATTCTATAAAAAATATTCAACACAACAACAATGCACTGGCGGATCGGTGTTAAAAGCAATGAATTTAAATTACAGAATCATATTTAGGAAAAGATATTTAACCCTGCAGAATTGATAGCAATAATTGATGGCAAAATAGAATAAATAAACCATTAATTTTTTTTAGTGTAGTTATATATGTTGACTCAAAATCAGTTTTAGAGGCACTAAATTCTAATACAGTAAAGAAACAAAGGAATAATTATTGAAATTAAGATCTTGATTCCCAGTATTATAATTAATGGAACACAAGCCGTAACTTTTGTTGGGTTCCTTCTCATGTGATATTCTCTATGACTGGGCTGACCGAGTTGCAAATAATGGAGCTGAACAAAATAATGCAGCAGATACACCCAAGCGATGACCTGTTACAATAAAGGTGTAGCGATAAAAACATTGTTACAACAATTTGAACACCATGTCTGGAAATTCCAAAGTGACGACAGCTAACATAGGATACAGATTACAGAATCAATCTATACAAGAACTAAATATTGTAAGAATATCAAATGTATATGTAATGAAATAGTTTTCTTTGAAACATGTTTCAATGCAATAGTCTTCTCACAATGTACAACTCTGGCCATATTAAGATGTCTGCATCATATTAGCCAAAACGTTTGCTGGTTCGTCAATTGGGCAGATAATAATTAATTGATTAATAAAAATAAATGATGTTTTTTTAAAATTTTATAATGTATAAAACGGATTAAACTACTGTAATTATTAACTAATACATATTATTATAAACATTATTATATTAGCGAACATTATTATTATTATTAACATTATACATCATTATTATTAGTAATTTATTAATTTATTTAGATTATTATTATTATTATTAAACAACATATATTGAAAATTTTTATTGTATTTTAAGAATTATTATAGTAATTTTAATTTATTTAATGAATTTACAGTTACATCAAGAATTATTAAAATAACTGTATTTTATTAACAAATAAAATTTGTGAAACAATAAAAGTTCTTAATTAACCAAATTTTTAAAACAAATAGACAAAAAAAAATCAAATAATTTGTAAAAAAAAAAAAAACTAAAAGAACCAAACAATAAAACGTACCAATACTATACCATCTTGAAACAACAAAATAACGTAATTTGAGGATACAAAGACCGACACCATAAAAACAAGAATACGACAAGAAAAGATTCAGGCATCTACACACTGCAGTCTAACTACATACGAAGTTTAAAAGAATTTTTTTTTTTTTTACCAAACAAACAAAAGCACATAATGACGCCTAGATAGTCCGGATACAGGCGCTTGTGACATATGCACACACGAACACACACACGCACACACACACACAACCGTGTAGAAACGCCGTTGTGATGACATTCATGAAACTCTACATACGTTACTTTGACATTTTTACAAATTTGTCCATTTTTAAGCTAACCCTAACCCTAACCCAAACCCTTACCCTTAACCTAACCCTAAGCCTAACACAGCCCTAACCCTAACGGAACACTGTTTTGACGTCAAAATAACGGGGTCCGTAAAAAGAAAGTACCTAGAGGTTCAAGTGTATGTCAGAATAAAGGCGTTTCTACCTAGCCACACACACACCCTGACACACACACACACACACCCTCTCTCTCTCTCTCTCTAATGTGCCATCTAATTTAACATTGTTTTGTAATGAAAGAATTGGTACAGAAGAATCATTCATTCTTCCACTTATGACACTTCAAGATGTAATACAATATGTCACTGATCTACCTAACAAAAAATCTTTGGGTACAGATAACATTAACTCATTTTTGTTAAAACTTGCTCTTCCTTACATCGCTTAACAATAAAAAAAAACCCTTAACCTACATCTACAATTTAAGCATAGTAAAGGAAACATTCCCTGATGAATTAAAATGTGCAAAAATTATTCCTCTCCCCAAAACACAAGATCACACAAACCCAAACAATTTTTCGACCTATATCATTATTAAATGTCTTATCTAAGCCCATTGAAAGACACTTACACAAACACATATTTGCTTTTCTTGAAAATCATCTTCTCCTTCATAGGTATCAGTCAGGTTTTCGCACCCATCATTCTTGCCAAACTGCTCTGATCAGGCTATGTGACAAGTGGCTCAATGCAATGAATTATGGTAATATTACAGGAGCCATATTCATGGACCTAAAAAAAGCTTTTGATCTAGTCAATCATTCCATTCTCTTGCAAAAACTTTCTACCTACCTCAAAAATCCCAATGTCGTCAATCTTTTCCAATCATACCTATCACAAAGAATCCAACGTGTATATGTTAATGGAAGATATTCTTCTCCAGGTACCATTTCATGTGGTGTACCCCAAGGCTCAGTTTTAGGTCCTTTACTATTTTGCATTTATATAAATGATCTACCACTCCATATTACTAGCAAAGATACAAGTTGTGACCTGTTTGCCGATGATGGCTCTTTGCACTGCTCTGGTAAATCTGTAAATAAAATACAAACATCTTTACAGAAGAGTATACAAGAAATAACGGATTGGTGCAGCCATAATCGTATGATTCTTCATCCACAAAAATCTAAAAGCATGGTCCTCACATCACGGCAAAAAGCGACAGCATGAACCTTTAAAATTAAATCTGAATATTAATGGTTCACAGATTGAACAAGTTTCAGAGCACAAAGTATTAGGTATAATTATTGATCAAGATTTTACATGGCACTCCCATATAAATAATATATGTAAGAAGTTATCCAAAAATCTCTTTCTTCTTGCTAAACTAAAACCTTACATTGAATCTTCTGCCAGAAAAATTTTCTTCCAAGCCCATTGTCTATCACATATCAACTATGCCTCTGTGGTATGGTCTAATGCTTCAGCAAATCAACTAAAAAGACTTAATCATCTGCATAGACGTGGGGTTAGATTAATCTCAGATAATCGAGAATTAACAACAGATGAAAAATTAACAGATCTTAAAATACTGCCTTTACAAACACAATTCAAGTATAATTTAGCCATACAGATGTTTAAAGTAAAAAATAATATAGCGCCTTCTTACTTACGTGATCAACTAATGTCATTTCCTACACAATACCATTCTGAAACTACCGACTTCCAAAACCACGAATTGACATTTTTAAATCTAGCTTCTCTTTTAAAGGCCCCCTGTTATGGAACACTCTTCCTTTAGAACTAAAAAAATGCACATCGTTAAACAGCTTCAAGTACAAGATTTACAACATATTTCTTAATAATTTCAAAAATCATACATTCTAGCATGTATCACTTGATTTTCCTCTTTCATCCCCCCCCCCTCTCTTCCCACTCAGTCCGTCTTTCTCTCTTTATTTATTAAATTAAATGGTTCCAGTTAAATATGTTATATTTAGTATTGTTAGTTTCATTGTTATGAAGTTAGCTTGTTTATTTCAAATCAATGTTTGTCTTTACATGAATGCGGATGAATGATTACAGTAAATGTGTGAGTGATTGAAAGAAGGACTGATTGTAAGACTAGCAAATTAATGCTAAAATCATTTTCTTCTTGTAATAAACTATTGAATCTGAATCTGAATCTGAATCTGAATCTCTCTCTCTCTCTCTCTCTCTCTCTCTCTCTCTCTCTCTCTCTCTCTCTCGCTCTCTCTTTAGCTTCTGTATTACGGCGATGCAGTTTAGACCTGTTGCTTTAAGTGAAAAGTTATGTTGCACTATACATGACAACAACAAAAAAAGGTATAGGAGCCAAGCCTACGTGCACTGATTGACGTCACGGACATGCAGCACTAGCATTATCGTGCCAACCATCCCTGAGGCTGTGTGCGTTACAGTCTAAAGTGTGTTCAAACTTTATAAAAACCTGCCTCATTATAAACACGAGACGTCGCGAGAAACGTGCTGTGTGCTAAAATTTCTAAAGACCCACGCCCACTAAACTCTTGTCCCCCCCCCCCCCCTCTTTCGTTAAACATCGATGCGTGCTTTGCTGACTGCAAATAGCGAGGACATGCACTGCAAATTCAGCAACGTCATGATGTCATCGAGGTTCTGGCTCCTTTTTCCTCTCCCTCCCCCCTCCCCCTTACCCATTTTTCCTCCCCTTTCTTCCTCTTGCTGATGAGAGCCGTTCATCTATCAAACGTTGGTAAGAGCGCGATCGACTTTAGCGTTAGTTTGGGGCTATCAGCTGACTTCCTCATAAAGTTGTTCTTGTTTTAATGACTTTACTAGACTAGTGAAATTGTTTCTTTCATTTAAAGTCTGCTCGTGGTTTATGAAAGAAGTAACCTGCGTGATTTTAGATTTTACTAGCTTTCAAGGTGGAGAGTTTGCTACCGAACTACCCTATACTGCTAAAAAATAACTCGTATCCTTTCGGAAGATGGTAAGTGTGCTACCGAACTACCCTATACTACTAAGAAATAACTCATATCCTTTCGGATGATGATAAGCGTGCTACCTATATTCTATACTGCTAAGAAGTAACTCATATCAAGTAGGATGATGGTAAGTGTGCTACCGAACTACCCTATACTGCTAAGAAATAACTCGTATCCTTTCGGACGATGGTATTATTGTAATAATCATTCTCGACAGTGAGCTCTTCAGTTTTGGGAATGAATACATTTACCGCTCTATTCAGGCAAACCTGAAAAGATCGCGTCTTGGGTAAGTGAACATTTTAGTATTACTTTCTGTGTCTCTGCGTCTGTCTCAGTGTCTGTCTTTCTGTCTTTGTATCTGTCTGCCTGCTATCTGTCTGTCTGTCTGTCTGTTTGTCTGTCTGTCTGTCTGTCTGTCTCTCTCTCTCTCTCTCTCTCTCTCTCTCTCTCTCTCTCTCTCTCTCTCTTTCTCTCGATTAGTGTAAACTTAATAATTACTGACTTTAATTTCGCTATCCTTTTAACTGTCACGAATATACATTATAACCCTTGAACATCAAGCGACAAATGTTTTTCTTTTCTTTTCACATGGAAGAATATGCTTATTCCTTTTGTAGAAAAGGGGTTTACCCTAAAACTGGCATTGCTATTACGTTAAACAATCATACAGTGGCCTTTCTTTGCTCAAACCTACCGCTACATTTAAATTTTCTATTTCTGTTCACACTCTTTTAAAATCATGATCTTGGGGGGGGGGTGGGGGGGTGGAGGGGGGAATCTAATCTGAATGTTAAAATATTAGACTCCAAGGATCCATAACACACAATCTTCTTTCTTGCGAAAATAGTGGGATTGGAGTTTAAATAATAATGAATTAAAGGGTTAAAGCAGGCACATTGAACAATATTAACAACATTAATTGCAAAAAGGCGTAGCCTTCTTTGTGATAACAGTGCGTCAGAACATCATTTCTATTATCATCACACACACACACACACACCCACACACACACACACCCACACTCACACACACCCACACACACACACTCTCTCTCTCTCTCTCTCTCTCTCTCTCTCTCTCTCTCTCTCTCTCTCTCTCTCTCTCTCTCTGTTTCTCTCACAGAGCAGACACAAAAGACACCCAGAAAATTCTCTCCCCCTCCCTCCTTATCTCTCTCTCTCTCTCTCTCTCTCTCTCTCTCTCTCTCTCTCTCCCTCTCTCTCTGTTCCAACGCAGCCTCCGCTTTTTTACGAGTATCTATTCACATTTTCTCATCATCGCTGTCAGACCCTTGACTTTTCTTGGCTTCGCCAGTTCTGTACACATCAAGGAGGATAACCGCAGATGAGACTGAAGGGATTACGTCCCCTACGTCACAACAAATCTGAAACGCAAAAAAAACCCAGTTTGATCGCGACAACTCGACATAAGGCTCACAGATGAACAGACGTTGTATTATTGTGTGTGGAATCGTGTTTTTGGCGAGGTTTTCTCTTTGGAAAGGTATGCACATTATCTCTGTGTACATTTCCTAAAGAAGGGGAAGTGCAGTGTTTGTTTATTACTATTATTATTTTTTTATATTTCAAGACTTATCTGAAAATACTTTGGAATAGTCAGGGAGGGAGGAGGAGGGAGGGATCAGAACGAGCAAAATGTCGGTCTGACCGTGGGACGCCATATCTCAAGACCCAGTGAACGATTTTGACAAAACTTCATAGGAACATTGCCTAGGTTAGTGGCCTGCCATCATATTTGCTCTGCCGCTAAGGTCAAGGTCACTGGAGTCATTTTAGTATTTTTATAGCGCTTTACCCGCTCAAGAGCTGCTCAAGGTGCTGGTCGATAAAGAATCTAACTCATGCGGCCCAGGGCGCCAACTTACTGTTTTATTCGCATCGTCCTTACGTCCTAAACAAATAAGCAATCATGGACGACTGGGAGGTGTTGTGTGACGGTGGTGAGGGAAGGGGATGTAAAGAGAATCAGGATCTTAAAGTACGCGCGATAGGATCATGCATGAGTGCACAAACTAGACCTCGGTTAATAAGTAGCCCAACATTCGCAGAATGGAAAATTAGAAAGAACATCAAACTATCGATCGACATTTTCTACAATTTTGTTGTTTAAATATCCACCCCAAAACAAAATAAATTCGATTCGATTCAAAGAGATGATTAATCGTTAAAAGGGCTGTGATGAGGTAGGTCTAATATAACCTGGAAGATTTTATTCAGATTTGATCTTCGGAGACATAACACCTTCTATGGGCCCAGGCTCCTGACAACGAACATCGTTAGAAAACATCTAATCCATAGTTTATCTTTGACTTGTGTGAGTGTATACCAGCCCTGAGGACTATCGTTCGCTCAGTCTCATCTAGTGATCCTCCTACTCAGAGGGACACGGATGTAGTTTGAGTCCACGATCATCGTGACGTTGTATTTCTGGTTGGCTATTTCTGTCTGGGTCTACTAGGGGTCGGAAATGACAGCTTTACTCATCGTTCTTTGTTATGTCTTTTGTACAGTCTGGTCACATTGCGCACGTGTATGTCTTCTTCTTCTTTTTCTTCTTAATTTTTCCTCCTTGAAGAGTAAGGTAATATTGCGAATTTGTTGGTCTTTTTCATCCTCAACTTTCTTCCTCTTCTTCTTTTCATCATCATCATCATCATCATCATCATCATCATCATCATCATCATCATCATCATCATCATCATCATCATCATCATCATCAACTTTCTTCCTCTTCTTCTTTTCATCATCATCATCATCATCATCATCATCATCATCATCATCATCATCATCATCATCATCATCATCATCATCATCGTCGTCGTCGTCGTCGTCTTCATCATCGTCGTCATCATCGTCGTCATCGACTTATTCATGACTGTCATACTTATCATCGACTTGAAAAAGCTTAATTGTATAATAAGTGCCTTCAAAGTATACGTTTTATTTCAAGCGTGCAGTTTTGGGCAGACCAACGGATCTTAACGTCTCCGCGGACCACTGAAATCCTTTCGGTGCCCGCATTTAACTAGCAATCCAAGTTTATAAAAAGACAAATACATGCAGTGCCTGTGAGTCGATCCTGACGTAGGTCTCGTTGCATAAGTGAAACCTTCTGCGCCGATCTGGTTAAACCATCGTGCATGAGTGAAACCTTCAGCGCCGAATGGGTTAAAATCGTGCGTGAGTTAAATCTTCAGCGCCGCAAGGGTTAACCTCTAAAACGCAAAGTCGGCTGCTTTGCTGTTTCCCATTATTTGGTTTCCAGTTGACATCAGTATTAGTCTTCTGTACTGAAGTCTACCTGGTGGAAAGCTATATTCGAATGGACATGAAACCTCTGCGCTATATGCAAAAGTGGAAACTAGTCCTCTGCGATATAGCGGAAATCAAATCGTGTAAAGCTCCCTGTGTTTTCAAATTAGCATGCTTAGGACCCCTTGGGGTCATGAGCAATCTTGTCACTGTAGATTGTTCTAACCTATAAAGGGAACAGTGACAGCCCCAGTTGAAAACCTGTCTTGCCTTTGTAGGCATGACTAATTCACTGCGGCAACAGTTCCCCCCGTTGGAGTGCCGGGGGTTTCAGTATAAATAGTATCCCCACTTTCTGGAAATTTAGTGCTTTAAATTCCCACTGTCGCTGTCTTCATCATTTGCTCTTTCCCATTCCTGATCTGTCCTATCACTCTGCTATACTTTCTTCTTCTTCGCTAGATCAGTGACCTACCTTTTTTCTTGAAAACTCTTCCTGGACAAGACTCCTTGTTTGTGTATGAGGTCTGTTGGATCAGCTTGGGAGTGTTGGACGCTTTCTGCCGGGTGGTCACTAGGGCTTCCTATGATTGTATTATTTCGCACTATAGGCATTTTATATGTATGTTTTTTGTTGATGATTTATAATGATGGTTGTATTCTATTTTGTTTTTGTAACCGGGGTGTTCGCGTAGTTGAGGTCAACCTTCAGCCGTCCCCCGCGTGGGATGTCTTTATTGTAAAGTGACTGGCCGGTGGAGGGCATTCAATTTTCCCACTAGGGTTGTTTCGGCAGATCTTTTATGCGGATCGGGGGTTGTCCGGTCCTGATTTGGCTCGGAAGAGTCCGCTGGACCTAAAGCAACAATAAATCAATCAATCAATCAAAGCATGCTTAGGAAGGCTCGCCCATTTTCTTTCATTTGTTTCCTTGTCACTCAAACAATTACCACAGTCTCAGTCACATGTGTCGGTTTAGGTGTGTATGTGGTGGAGTTGAGTCAGCTAAACACCTGCACACCTGCCGTTGTGTCTGGAAGACTTAATCTGAAAGACAGGATCCAAGGAATAGTGTCTATAGCAGGGATTTGTTGTTTGTTGTTGTTTTTGTTGTTGTTGCAATGAGTTTCCAATGGGAGTTTACATTGTTATTGCATAAAACTATAATACCGCGGGCGCTCGTTGCTCACATCGACCATTGAAATTTGCTTCTTTCAGTTTGCTTTAAGCATTGAAGAAAAAAAAAACACACATCCAACAATAACATCAACACTGTTTACTACTGCGGAAAGCAAAAGGAGCTAGGTGACTGTTTTGACCCAAACTCAAAACAGAAACTGTGGTCTCTTATGCTATGTTTAGATTATGGTGTTTTGTGATTCGTCTTGTTGATTGAATTTATTATGTATTGATATGTATTGATTTTTTTAAAACAGTTTTTATTTATTGATTTATTTATCTAAAAACCTTACCTTTGACAGAAGTTAGTTTGGATTTCAGCAGTTTGTCTTAACTTTGAAATCCTTAGAGTGAATGCAACAACAACAACAACAACAACAACAACAACAAAACCGCCTTTTTATTATCATGGTGCACGACAACAACAAATTATCCATTGCAGGCTTCGGCTGGGTGTAAGCAACCTTAACTACGACATGTATCGTCGCCATTTGATAAACGACCCGATTTACCGTTGCGGACACCCGGCCGAAACGTCTGAACATTTCCTGCTTTTTTGTCCTTTGTTTGACGATGCCCGTATTCAAACGATTGGTCTTCTAGATCCTATCCTAGGGGAAGTTAATACCTTACTCTTTGGAAATGCAGAATTGTCATTGCAAGAAAATGCCAAGACGTTTTCAACTGTTCACACATTTTTACTTTCATGTAACCGATTTTGACCGCATATTATATTATATTATATTATATTATATTATATTTTCAAATGTTATTTTCAACGACTCTCCACATACTTCGCTTTCTAACTTTGATCTTTAACACACTCATTAGTTTCTTCCCACAAGTATAACTCTCTCACACCCGCCCCTCCCCCTCCACGCCCTACCCCTCTCCCCCACCACCATCATGCACCCCCCTATTGTTTTTTTTTGTCTTCCCCTTCACTTGGAAATCTTTTTTTGTCTAAAATTTCCTTTTCTTTTTATAAAAATTTCTTTCTTTTTTTTAAATTTCTTGTATTTCTATCAATGTTCTGTTGTTGTTTCCTGTCGTCCGCCAATGATATTTTGACACATTATTATGATTTGGGTAGTACTTATTTAAGCCTTGTGCTTTTGTGCGCCCTGATGTTTTGCCTTGTAATAATATCTGGTTTGTTTGTTGAATAAATTTATGTTAAAACAACAACAAAATGATCTGTAACATTTAAATTCACGAAATCTTGTAACTTTAAGAGTTCCAAATCGCCTGAACATCTGCCTGCCGCTTTATCTGACTGGATTTATTTGTGCTAAAACTCTGAAAAAACGTAGTCTTTGTTCTGTCTGGCCAAGTAGCTGAGATGCTAGAAAGATAAGCTCATGCAAACAAACTATTTTATTTCGGTGCATCACTTGTTCTGACCAAAACATGTTTTGGGTACATAATGTTTTTGGTATGACAGGCTTTACTTGAGGCAAAGACAGAACAAAGAAACACTTGTATCTTAGTTCAAAGTAACTAGGAGTGCGGAAAAGCAGATAGGTAGGAATACAGCCAGTCAATTAGCATAATTTATTTCCGCGCACCAGGTGTTTTAACTTATGTACATTTCAAAGCTTTATCTGAAGAAAAAAAAAAAGAAAGGAGGCAGGATTTATCCCTCTTCGGACATAGCTGAGATGCTAAAAAGATAGGTAGTATACAGGGAAAGGATATTTTTATTTCCGTACCGCGGGTGTTTTGGGCTGTATCCAACCTGAGTTGCCAGTAGTCTATCAAGAATACTACATAGGCTTGATAGACATTTACCTAAGCAAACACTGATACTAGGATTTGAATGAACTTTTGCTCTCTTGTAGTTGGGTTTCACCCTAATACCCCCCCTCCCCCCGTCCCACACACACACATTATTCTTCACTAAATTTCTTTCTACAGTTTTGCTGTTATCAGGCAGTGGAAGGAATGATTAATCTTTCGTACGAACATTGTGGTTACGTTCACCTGCTTAAAAAACACAGTCAGGCTGAATTAAACGTTTCATCGCTATCAATGATCAACAGACATACTCCAACGCGTGTGAGCTGTCCTCACATATACGAGCGTTCTAGTTCCCTTCAACACTTTAAGTAACATTACCGGGTTGATTCAGAAGTGGTAATGTTCATCCGCATTGCTCGGAAGCATTTTAATATTGTTGTGTTGTCAGCACTGGCCGTTGTATGGTATCAGTATTTAGTGATTAGCTGGGTGCATGTTGGGTGAGGTTACTGCATGTGTATGTTAAAATTAGGATGGTGAGCTGGTGAGCCACCACGGCCACTGTTCGCTTCTCATTTCTCTAGGATGGCATTGCATTGCGGCTTCTGCGTGCTTTCGCTGAGAAAACGACCTCGAACTGCATCAAAGCAAGAATTACACCCGCTGGGCTCCGATGCATCCAATATAGACTACAGTAAACAGTCTGGAACACAACCATCATTTACAACACATTTTGAACTGGGCAAGCAATTTATAGTCTAGGACTGTCTAGGACTGCTTCAGGCCAGGCATCAACATTGAGAACTTTGTTTACACTGAGAACTTTGTTTACACTAAACTAATTTTTTTCTCTCACCAAAACCCTAAACAATGGACGTGGCTACCATATATTAAATAACCTTCATACGATTGAGTGTAAACGCCTATGGGGGGTCTGTACGTGATATCCCTTGTCGTAACGCGATATCACCAGCCGAGTGGCAAAAGCGATTTAAAAATCCATCACACCGGACCCGTAGACGACAGTATAGGATTTAAGAGGGGGTACTATTTCAGACGGCCTTGATTCGTCATCATGATTTGTTTCATCATCATCCTCATCCTCATCCTCATCCTCATCATCATCATCATCATCATCAATTGTATTGCTTCTTCCCCAATGTCGTTAATATAATGTGATTGCAGGGTGGGCATATAAGCGCTGATGGTTTGATGCTGGCAAACAATAGAACCTCTGTGTTAGTCTTGAATCGATAGGAAGACTAGAACCTTTTGGTGTGTGTGTGGTGTGTGCGTGTGTGCGTGCCTGCGTGTGCGTGCCTGCGTGCCTGTGTGTGCGACTGTGTGTGTGTGTGTGTCCATGAGCGCGCGAGCGAGAGAGAGAGAGTGTGCGTGTGTGCGTGTGTGTTGACTTGTGTGTGTGTGTGTGCGTGTGTGTTGTTTTGTGTGTGTGTGTGTGTGTTGTTTTGTGTGTGTGTGCTTGTGCACATGTGCATGCGAAAGTTATGTGTGTGCGAAAGTTGTATGGGTGTACTGTATGTGTGTGTGTGTTGTGTGCATGCGTGTCTGTTAGCGTGTGTGCATGCTAAAGTTATGTGTTTATGTGTGTTTGTTTATGTGGGCGTGTGCGCGTGTGTGCATGCGAAAGTTATGTGTATCGGTTTTTTGTTTGTTTTGTTTTGAGTTTGTACGTTTGAGTGCGTCTCTCTCTCTCTCTCTCTCTCTCTCTCTCTCTCTCTCTCTCTCTCTCTCTCTCTCTCTCTCTCTCTGTGGGTGGGGTGGTTGGGTGTGCGCGACGTGCTAGATGAACAGGTGTGGAGCTGTTGACGAAACAAACACATTACATGACACCACTTGTTTGTGTGTTGGCGACGTGAGGGCAGCGCTCTCAGTTAAAAGCAATTGCCAATATGACAATAACCTGAAGCTAGCCAAACATACGAGAAAAGGCAAACAGTATTACACAATTATTCTCCGTAATAATAATAATAATAATAATAATAATAATAATAATAATAATAATAATAATAATAATAATAATAATAATAATAATAATAATAATAAAACAACAACAACAACAACAACAACAACAATAATAATAATAATAATAATAATAATAATAATAATAATAATAATAATAATAATAATAATAATAATAATAATAACAATAGCAAACAAATAGCAAACAATCCTTTCCTATTCTATCCTATCCCGTAACTCGGAGGTCGTAGGGGCACCACAGATGATCGTTTACCCAGCGTACTCGATCTTTCCCTGTCCTCAGCAACCCTAATGGTTTCGCTCAGTGTCAAACCAGTCCATTCTCGAATGTTGTCCTCCCACCTCTTTTTTGGTCTCCCTCTTCTTCTACCTCCTTGCATTGTGCCTTGCAGGATGGTCTTTGCAAGACCTGATGATCCAGTCTCTGTTTTTTCACCACTGTGAGCAGGTCATCGTGTTGGTCTGTCGGACATCGTCGTTGTTGATGTGCTGGGTATAGGAAATGCCCAGAAGTCTTCTGTAGCACCTCATCTACATGCTTTGTATTCTTCGTTGTAGATCTGCTGTGAGGGTCCATGTTTCGTAAGCGTATCGGAAGATGGTGATGACAAAGGAGTGCAGCAATCTTACTTGGAATGTAGGCTGATGTCGTTCCAAATTGGCTTCAACCTCGCCAGGGCAGCAGTTGTTTGTGCGATCCTGGAGAGGACTACCTGTCGGGACCCATTGTCTGATACAATGGCTCCTAAATATTTGAAGCTATTCACTGTGTTGATGGATTGGCCTTTGTGATGCCATTGGTGTTGTTGGTCATCATTTTGGTCTTCTCTGCACTTATTTCCATTCCATAGGCTCTGGAGGTGGTGTCAAGCCTCTGTACCAGCTGTTCAAGTTCTTGTTCCTCTCCAGCCTATCCATCAATGTAATCCGCAAAACGAAGGTTGGAGATTGCTCCTCCCCCTATGCTGAATGTGCTTTCGTGATCTGCAAGGGCATCTGACATGATGCGCTCTAGGAAGATGTTGAAGAGTGTTGGAGAGAGTAGGCATCCCTGACGTACACCGATTGTTGTTCTGAACCAGTTTTCGATGGCGCTGGTAGCCTTGTCATACAGGCTTTTGATGACTTCAATAATTTTAGTGCTAATGTTGTACACTCTCATGGTTGCCCACAGAGCTGCATGCCAGACTCGGTCAAACGCCTTCTTGAAGTCAACGAACACATGATATAGATGTTGTTGGTGCTGTAGGTATTTCTCGCAGATTATTCTGAGGTTAAAAATCTGTTCAGTGGTACTTCGCCCTGCCCTGAATCCTGCTTGTTCTTCAGCTATGATTTGTTCAGCTTGGGGTTTCAACCTGATGAGTATTATTTTCAGGAGGATCTTGCTGGGATGGCTGATGAGTAGATGGTGCGGTAATTGTCACATTTCTGAAGGTTACCTATTTTGGGAAGAGTGATGAAAAGCGACTTGGTCCATGGTGTAGGCCTCTCCCCATTCGGCCAGATCTAGTTACAGATAATAGTGAGTGCGTCAGTCATCGCTTCTCCTCCTGCTTGAAGCAGTTCCGCGGGTATGTTGTCCATTCCCGCTGACTTCCCTTTCTTCAGCGATTGCACTGCTGCCTCAACTTCTTCTCGGATAATTGGGAGGATTTCTTCTTCTTCTCTGTTCATGCTAGAACTGATGGGTCTCCGTTTGGTGTGGGGTTGTAAAGGTTTTATCTCTTTTTTTCTATTTCCTGGCATTGATCTTCTATCCAGTTCTCCTTTGCAGTGCGCATGCCTTTTCGGATGTCATTGTTGATTTTTCGGTAGGCATCAGCTCCATGTGAGGTGTTCTTTTTTTTCATCTCTCTTCGTTTATCACACAGGTCCAAAAGTTCAGATGTGATCCACAACTTTTTATTTTTAATAATAATAATAATAATAATAATAATAATAATAATAATAATAATAATAATAATAATAATAATAATAATAACAATAATAATAATAATAATAATAATAATTGTTTTTTTGGAAAGCGCGGTACCTTAACATAGTAAGCCCGAGGCGCTGACTCTCACTCACACGTAACTAAATATTTATCGAAAAACACAAAAAGTATACATACGTGATCTAGCGGTGTTGGGAGGGGGAGCGGGGAAGAGAGTTCCAAACTGAAGGGGCTTGATATTGAAAGGAGAGAGAACCAGCAGTTTTCAGTTTGGTTCGTGGAAGACGCCGAAATTTCCCTCCAGAGGATCGCAGCGATCGTGAGGGTGTTTACGTTAGCAGTACAAGATGCAAGGTACAAGAAAACTGTATTATCTCACTCTGAGAAATTAAGACAGTAAGAATTACAAGCAGATTTATAAACATTTAACAAACATAAGATTGGGCAAACATAATGATAATCATTGTATTATTCTGCAGGCAAATATATAACAGTATAATGTGTAGGCAAACATAATTATTTATTTCATTATTGTGCAATGAAACTTATACCAGACAACACACGTAATTGTTGTTTTGTTCTATACAGGCAAACATACAACAACAGACAAACTTATAATTTGTTACACCATTCTGCCGACAAAAACCAAATCAAACATAATTATTTAATTATTATGTAGGCAAACATATAACAGCAAATAAACATATTCATTGCATTGTTTCTCCAGGCAAACATACGTCGAAAAACAAACATAATTATCACGCTATTCTCAATTCAGGCATAACGATCACTAACAACAATCCCTCGCAAGGAAACTGGCATTACCTAAGACAAAGCTGAATACAGCCCTATGCAAAATATTACATAACAACCAATTCCCCTTTAGAGTACTTTCGATATTACTATAGAGGCACTTTGGCCAAACTTTCGCCCTGGAATTTCCACAAGCTTAAAATGTGTGCGCGCAAATTCATAAAATGTGTAATTAACGCTAAGAGATGACAATTTGCTTATATATAATTATTCATGCATCTATGCATGTTTTGTGTCTAATTAAAATTATGAAAATTTAATCTAAACTTAAATTCGCATCAGTCCAACAGGTCGCGTGTTGTAGGCAGTGGGTGACTTACCGCCCTTATAATTTATACACAGGCGAGGAAAACCTGGATTTATAAAGTGAGGGACTGCCCGCCATTCTACGCTATCAGCGGCTTTGCTTTGAGCTGTTTTTACGCGACTTTGTTCTCAGCTTTTTTGACGCGTAATGACCTCATAGTAGGAAACTGGCGAGGTGACATCATAATAGCGACGGAAAAAGTCTGTGCTGAGCTGCGTACACGCTTATTCGAGACCTTTCACCTCCATCCTGTGCTTTTGTAAACTCTTCTGTGATCATGCTATCTGGTGTAAAAGTATGAAACATGTGTCTTCAGACTCACTTTTAAGCTCAACCCTCATGCTTAATGCGTAAAACTACAAGGTTTACTGATTGTGCATGAAGACATCATGTTAGGCAGTCATGTATCAAACAATTTTTGTATTGTGAATCAAACTTAACCCCTAAATTCAAGCATTCTCTGGCCTTTAATCCTATTCCTTGTTTCCAGTATTGATCTAGCTGTAAGGACGGGGGATGTGCCAGAAGGGCTGAAGTAGGCATCGCTTGGGCTGTAGCCTAGCATGCACGACTTGGAAGGGAAGGAGAGTGGGGAATAGTGATGGAAAAATAGAGAGTGTGTGAGGGTGAGATAGGGAGGGAAGTGCAGACTATTTAGTAGTAAAGATTTCAAATGGGTATACATGTGAACGGCTGTATGTGGAAGAGGGGAGGTGCCGGAAGCAGGAAGCCCGATGCGACTGGCAAAACATGCAACTTGACTACATACTGCGACGCTGGGAGCGTGGTTGTGAGGACCTTTCGGGAGGCGCCGCCACAAATATAGCGTAGCTGAAACTTGACGCGGTATGCTCCCTCCTAGTCGCCCCAGCAGTCGGGTTCAGATAAACTGCCTGGCCGCCTCGACGGCTTATTGATCAGCAACTATCCCAGACTCCTTGCATGCTCTCGTTTAAGTTTCTAAAACGTCCCGAACGGTCGTTACGCTTCATTGGCATGCGATAATTATGTTAAAAAACGTTTGCTCACTGAGCAAACGAGGTGTGGCATGGCCAAATGTAAATCATCGCCGATGGTTCCGCGCATACGTTTACTTCCGTCATATGTCGGAAACGGAAGTCAGCATCTATATCTATAATTTATATCTATATCTATATCTATAAATATATAGGGGGTGGCCTCGTGACCGAAGGTCGCGGGTTCGATTCCCGCAAGGGGCGAACGTATGTGACTTAGTATTGTGACTTAGGTACGAGACTATTGAGGTCACCGAGGGTTTTCTCCGGGCACTCCGGTTTCCTCCCTCCCTTCAATAATGGTACAGGATGCAGTCAATATTATATAAAAAATTTCAAAAATAAAAATTCGATTTTCTTCCGTCTTCTAATAGCGATCTTCCTGCCTTTACACCACCTGTTTGAGTGATTTATGTGTATTTGGTGTGTGTGAGGGTAAATGAGATAGGTGAGCGTGTATGTTGGTATAGATCGCCGCGCTTTGAGCCTTGGGGAAAGGCGCGTACATAGCATCGTCGTCCCTTCTTTTTTTCTATTTATGCGCAGAACTTGACAGAAATGACCTCCGAAAGTTCACGCATGCGCAGAATTATCGGCGATGATTTACATTTGGCGATGCCACAGAGGTTTTGCTGTTTGTACATTATTAATTTTTCTTCTTTAGTAGATTAACTTAAAGGTTGCATTGATGATAGGCAAGGATGCGTTTGAGAGACAAACAGAATTAAGTCAAACATTAAATTGTTTTTATCTTGATGATGATGATGATGATGATGATGATGATGATGATGATGATGATGATGATGATGATGATGATGATGATGATGATGATGACGACGACTTATATAGCACTGATACTCCAAGCTATCATTGTATGCTCAGTGCGCTTATAATGAAGCGATTTTCAGTTTAAGAAAAATATGCCGAATGTAAGCTATGTTTACATTGTAAGTAGGTCTAATTCAAGTTTCATTTCCAAATAATTCGTCTGTTTCATACGAGGACTGCCTTACCGTATATTTGTTCACCTTGTCTGATGTATCTGTTTGCAAACGATAGCAATCGCAAACGGCGAACGTTAAGAGGCGTTAACGCTACCCTATTCTGAGGTCTTATCTCTTACCTACTAACATCGTCGTCAGTATGCTTGCCTACTGGACAGACTCATTATTCTCTCTGTCTCTCTCTCTGTCTCTCTCTGTCTCTGTCTCTCTCTCTGTCTCTCTCTGTCTGTCTGTCTCTCTCTCTCACTCTCTCTCTCTCTCTCTCTCTCTCTCTCTCTCTCTCTCTCTCTCTCTCTCTCTCTCTGTGTCTCGCTCCCTCCCTGAAGAAGAAGAAAAAGAAGAAGAAAATACCTCTCTACCTTCCCTGTCGAACCCTCTATCTGAAGAGTTGTCTCCTCGTCCTCTCTCCCTTCCCCTCCCACCTCCCCACACTCTCTACAACACCTACTACTAATACTACTACTACAACTGCTGCAACTACTACTACTACTACTACTACTGCAACTATTACTACTACTACTACTGCTACTACTACTACTGCAACTATTACTACTACTACAACAACTATTACTACTACTATTACTACTACTACTACTGCAACTATTACTACTACTACTACTACTACTGCAACTATTACTACTACTACTATTACTGCTGCTACTATTTCTAGTACTACTACTACTACGCCTCGTGGCGCAGTGGATAAGTCGCCGGTTTCCTATGCCGAAGGTCGCGGGTTCGATTCCCGCAAGGGGCGAACGTATGTGACTTAGGTACGAGACTATTGAGGTCACCGAGGGTTTTCTTCGGGCACTCCGGTTTCCTCCCTCCCTTCAATAATGGTACAGGACGCAGTCAATATAAAAATTTCAAAAATAAAAATTCAATTTTCTTTCGTCTTCTAATAGCGATCTCCCTGCCTTTACACCACCTGTTTGAGTGATGGATGTGTATTTGGTGTGTGTAAGGGTGGATGAGACAGGTGAGCGTGTATGTTGGTATAGATCGCCGCGCTTTGGGACTGATTGATTTGGGGAAAGGCGCGTATATAGCATACTGTATTATTACTACTACTACTACTACTACTACTACTACTACTACTACTACTACTACTACTGCTACTTTTAAAAAATAATAATAAAACAGGACGCTATAAATAAATCAATAAATTAACAAGCAATCAAAAACACAAAATAAATCAATAAATCTTCTATAATCCTGAATCAGCACAAGCGATCGATCGCCATAAGTTGTAGGTAGGCTATATGCTGCTACCCTGTGTATTTTCACGCTCCTATGCTATAGCTGTCCCCGACGATTCTGCCACAGTGTCTGCTGCATGGTAGATGTTCTTGGTTAGATCTTTATTGGTATAGGCCTCCGGTAGGCATATATCTCTTTCCTCTTGCTTCGACAGAATGCATTAGTATTCCTGGCACAATCGATATATCTCAATTGAACCCTTTCAGGTCCAGTCTGCATAAGCTGCACGCAGTTCCTACACTTACCATACAAACCTTGACGAGTTCTCTTTGCCAAAAAGAAAAGGAAAGAAAAAAGAAAATAAAAAACAGCGTCAGCGTTTAGGACTTGACTTATAAAAGGGAGGCCGCGCATGTGGTTGAAATGCGGGGAGTTTCGATGATCAGCCTCATCAACGTATTTAAAGTGAAACGTGCTTGAGTGAACGCAGAATTCTGGGGCAGCAGAGAACAGGTTCTGGAGTATTGGCCAGCACCTTGGGCAGCTCTTAAGGTGGAAGAACTCTATGCGAGAACGATTAAATACATATTTTAAATAACACACATTTGTCAACAGCTGCATTTTTGGTGTTCATTTGCAGACTAGTCAGTTGTCCATTGTTCAAACACGCGTTTGTTTGTTGTTGTTTGTTGGGTAGATTTTTGTCTCTGGACACACTGGGCGTATAAGAGACGGAGATACGAAAATCGATGAATAAGAAGTCAAAGTAGTAGATGTTGACTGAAGAGGTGTATAGAGTCGGTGCGCTCGAGGCTACATCTGGAATGAGGTGGACTTGGTGCCAGAGGAAAAGAAGGGTCGCAGGCGGCAGACAATCCAGAATCTACCAGGGAGGAAGGCCAGAGGTGGGACAAAAATATGGAATATGGGATAGGGTACTATTATTTTTAAAAAGCTAGAACAGAGAGGCAGACCAGGTCTGCCTACCAGGGTTAAAAGCCGGTTAAAAATAAAATCCTACAGGACCACAGTTAAAAACCTACAGTATGTACAAGTAAGGCTAAAAGAAGGCGGGTTAAAACTAGTCCAAGGGCTAGAAAACAAGAGGCCAAAATAGGCCAAATAAATGTAATATAATAATAGATAAAATATTGATAAAACACCGAGCCGAATCGGGGAGCAAAACGCAAACATCCCAACCGACAATCGGCACCGAGCTAGGAGACGGCCCCACTCCGAGACCTCTCAGCCATTCGATCACGGACAGCGCTCTTGAACCCGATCATGTAATAAAACATGATATCTTCCAATTCTTTATGACTAACGTGGGGACCAATCTTTACGGTGATCCCCTCCGTAATGCTGAGCAACTGCTCCTGAATGGATACCGGTATTTCCGAGGGTCGCACCCTATTCGGCTGCTCGGGAGAGGACTGGACCGAAACATCGATCGACTCTTTGCGAAAATCGCGAAGAAAAGCAGAGCCGACCTGAACACCGATGTCGGATCCAGCCAGACTAGGCGACGAGCTAGCCGCAGACATCTTTCGACCCGCCAGGTTACTAACAGTGTCCGCCAGACCGGCTACGGCAAGTGTGAGTTTCTCCACCATGGTTTCTAATCGGCTAATGGCCACCCAAGGGTCGCCGCCGCCAGCAAGCGGCGCGGACGACGCCTTGTCAGGGTTCGACATCCCGGGAACCACGGTGGACACCGAGGGGAGCCGGCCCAGAAGGCCCGCTGCAGGAGGCGGCGGCATAGTGTCAGCCACCACAGTGGTATCCAGAGCACAATGTGCTCTAGGACCTGAGACATTTGAAGTCCGTGTAGCCCCCCAGGTAAAGTGAGATCGCGCCGGAAAGGTCGCGGAAGAAGTGATTTGTTTCCGTGCAAGGCCTAGCGCCTGCGCACGGGGCATGTATTGAGCGGCCCTGAGCTGGTTCGCGAGAACGCGCTCCCTCAGGGCCGGACAGTTAGGATTTGAGGCCGAGTGCTCGCCTAGGCAATTAAGGCATGAGCATTTCTCGGCCTTACACTGGGCGCCGGAATGCCCGGAGACACCACAGAACGAGCATGTAATGGCAGATCTGCAAGCCTTTCTAGTGTGACCGTACCGCTGGCACCGATGGCAACGAACCACCTCCGCGACGTACGGCCGCACAGAAAATTCCCTACTATTGATCAGAAGGGCAGACGGTAAGACAGGGGCATCCACGGTAACCCTGACCGACTCAGATAAGGAGCCATCGGCACAAGACAGGCGACGAAAACATCGTATCGCACAAGGCGACACCAAGCCATCAGGGCCAACGGACCCCTGACAACCAGACAAAATCTCTGCGTCAGTCACCGCAGCGGGAATACCCTGCACTACCCCCTCTACAACAGGACAGGGGACCGTGCAGACAACGCGATGTTGGGCCAACGTGGTAAGGCCAACAAGTCTCTGTTGCTGGGTGCGAGACACGCAACCCACCAGAAAGCCATCCGCAAGCGGGCGAACTCGCTCGACCGAGCCAACTGCTGTACGCAGTATCCCGGCCAACCGCCAGCCGAGCGACTTGAGTTGAGCTGGGTCGAAGTTCTCAGAGAACTTCGCCACAACTGGAAAGCGACACAAAGTGTGGCTAGGCAGAGGAGGTGGATGCAAAGGCACCCTGTTACGATTTCTCCTCTTGCCGGTCACATCAGTCCAGTTTTGCTCTCCCGTGATTAACGGATCGGGCGGGGCAGACCGAGGGGGAGGCACCAGGTGCGTATCCCCACCGGGCTGACATTCCGTCACGGTAGCTTCATCCTCCGGGACCAGGTCCGAGGAGGAGTTAGCATCGGCTTCGAGCAGGTCCTCAGACGAGGAGCCGGACGAAGAGTCGGTCAGGGTTTCAAAAAGTCTCTTCCTGTTAGGTGTGGTCAAACCCGCCACCGCAGGGGCGACCAAGTCGCCCGCAGCGGAAGCAGACGCGAAAGTCAAAGTTGGCACAGCGGAGCCGGCCTCTAAAGCACCGTCGGCATCAACACGACTCAAGACGGCCGGGGAGTCGCTTCTAGGCGCACCGAGCGCTCTCCTAGCTCGGCGGGATTTCCCCATGATAAACGAAAAAACGAAAAAGGGCGACCGACCGCCCTCAAATTTAAAACCAAGTCCAAGAACTTGAATAAGACAAATAAATGAAAAATAAACAATTAAGAAATATAACAATTAGGGCCTAACAGGGCCTAGGTAAGATTCACACTGTAAAAAGTGTTTAAGACATTATAAAAATGTACGAGTCCAGGACTCAGTACTAAAACGTTACAGTAAAAGATCTAAGACCCACTAGGAGGGGACACAGCACAGCAGGCTATAAGTCCCGCTCCTATGGGGTGAGACAAAGGTCTCAGGGCCTGAATAATAAGTATTCACCAGCAAAGAGAGCTCCACACAGGTCGCAGACAACAGGATCCGCACGAGTCACTGCAGAAATGCATACAGACAGGAGCTCCGACCGATGAAGGTCAACAGACGAAGGACGGCCAAGTCGAGCAGCGACAAGACCGCCAAGACGCCAAGACGCAGACAGGTGAAGTGTGGAGACAGGGCAACAGCAGAAGCCCGCAGAGATCGAAAGCCGAGCAGCCACCCTCGCAGTGAAGACAGGGAGCGGAGAGGAGGCAAGACCTGTCTCGACCAAATCCCAACCCTTTCTGTTGTAGTCGAGTCGTTGGGTTGGAGTGAGTCGAGTGTTGGAAACACGCGTTGTAAACCAAAGTTTTAATACCAGGTTTAGTTCCTGTCTTCGTCTTGCCTCAGTTTGTCCATCATTCATTGGTGGATACAGATGATTAGTGTCTTTTTGAAGTGATGCGCATTATTCTGTTTTCGTTGCCAGCCATTTCGATCCTGAGCAAGTGTGTGTATGTGTGTGAGTGTGTGTGTAGGTGCGTGTGTGTGTGCGTCCTTGTTTACACAGTATTATCTGGACAAAACAGTGAACATCTACATAACTTGTATTGACATGCCTACTTGTTTTGACGTCAGGACAATGATCCGTTAGGGTTAGGGCTGGGTTAGGGTTAGGGTTAGGATTTGGGTTAGGGTTAGGGTTTGGGTTAGGGTTCGAACACTGCAAAGTACTTAAAAATGGGGACGAAATATGACCCATTGTCAGCACAACGTAGGTGGCGTTTCGGAAAAGTCATGATAATACTGTGTAACCTCGGCTGTGCGTGTGTGTGTGCGTGCGGGTGTGTTGAGTGAGTGCGCGCGCTATCGATAGATCTACATTTTGAAATTTTAATTGACTGCATCCAATGCCATTATTAGCAAAGGAGGGATGAAACTGCGGAGCTTAGCTCTTTGGATTCGGTTGTTATTATTCAATGTGTTCCTCTCCCCGTTTTTTTATTTCAAGAATCGTCTGGTCTCCTTTGTTTCTGAACTTGACCTCCCTCAGACATTATTCCCCCGCGCACCCACCCGCAGTTCAACCCACCAGCTTCCTTCTCAACAGTTTCAACTGTCCCAGAGCTACCCTACACTCTCGTTTTTCATCACGACGCCCTTGCCTTCTCCTTTGCCTACATTCAACCTCTCCAACTCGACCCCAACTATCCGTTTATCTCAACCTCCTACCCTCGTCTGTATCGTATTTACGTGCAACCAAAGACTATATAATACTGTACTCGGTTGTTATTTTGTGTGTGTACCCATTTTTCTTCCCATAATTTCCATCTGTCATACTCAACATTTCCTTGCAATGAATGAACCCCTTTCCCAATGAATTCCCCATCCCTCCTACAGAAACTCATTTCTCTCTCCCCTCCAAGTCCTGTCCGTTCTTTTATCTCTCACACAGCAGCAGTCTCCAATGAGATGTAGAATCGCGAACGCTTTCAAGGCAAACGCTCTCTCTCTCTCTCTCTCTCTCTCTCTCTCTCTCTCTCTCTCTTTGAGCCGTCGAACAAGCAACGCTTTCTTTTTTTATAGAGTGATAAAAGTAACCAAGAAGAAGAAGAAGAAGAAGAAGAAGAAGAAGAAGAAGAAGAAGAAGAAGAAGAAGAAGAAAAAAAGAAGAACAATTTTTTAAAATTATTTTTAATTTAATTTTTATTTTATTTTTTAATTAAATTTTTTGTTTTTAATTTTAATTAATTCAATTTAATTTAATTAATTTTTTTAAATTTTAATTTTTACAAAAGAAGTTTGGAGAGAAGAAGAAGAAAAAAAAAACTGATGCTATAAGCAGACCTGTGCACATCTACGGATTTTCCGTATTTTCTCCGATTTTCATGAGCAGAATACGGAGCTACGGATTACTTATTGAAATTCCGATTTTTTTACTTTAAAATTTTTTTTACAACCTTTTTTCTGTTTTAAGATGTTTTTGACTAGTTGTGCTTAGAAGATGTTTTTCGAACCGGAAGCGCGCGTTTGTTTCTAGTTCGTTCAGCATTTGTGTAATTGCAACTTCATACTTGTGATTAAAAAAAAATATGGAGCCAGCTTTGAAAGATAAAAAAAAGAGTGAGAAGAGATAGTGAAGAGGATTCATCTGACCCAGCTCTGTCACCAAAAAAGAAGAGAACGGCACAACAGTGCTGGATATCAAGTTAAAATCATTATTAATCTGTCCAGCCATACATTTTGTTAAATAAAATACTGTCCTAATTTGTATATTTTGATACTCTGCTAATAAAGGCTTTGTTAAACAAAAAAAAATGCATCAGTGTTGATGTTCAAGCTTGGCTTGAATAGATTGTAATTCCCATTCTACTGCCTCGTAGTGTTTCAGTTTGTGTGCTTTGTGAGCAAAATTATGTCTTGAACTGTCGTTACAGCTTGCTACTGAAAATTTTTAAAAACTACTGAAGTTTGGTTTGTTTGCTACTGATGAGCATTTTGAGTGTGCACAGGTCTGTATAAGCGCGTTATTCGTAAATCAGTCTCAAAACGTGGCGATCTGTAAACAACATGCACGCTCACAAGTTTCCTACATACACCACACACAATACAAAGATGGTATAGAGGGGGGTTGGTATGGATTGGAAAAAAAAAGTGCCAAATAGCGTTTCTTTTTAAAAAAAATTTCAATAATGATTAGTCTAGTTGGGATTAGATATTGGTTTGGGTTTTAATCTGGGATGAACCGACATAAATTTCCCAAGTATCTCTATATCTAGTAACAATTTCAAACTGAGAACGGAGGGAGCGTATCACACTCAACGGCTGTTTACCACCCTCCTCTTTTTCTGCCTCTTCTGCACAACTCTGATTTGGTCGATCATCTCTCTCTCTCTCTCTCTCTCTCTCTCTCTCTCTCGCTCTCTCTCTCTCTCTCCCCCCCCCCCCTTCTCTCTGGGAGAGAGTTTGACTGTTCGCTTCTGGCGAGATCGGTTTTATGCTTTCTCTCCAAACTTCACTGGCAGATTAAAGTACAACGCTCGCCATTGAGGAGTTCAGAGTGGTCAACTCAGCATCTCGCTGCCGGTTTTGGAGTTGTTTGTAACGCAGGCTGAACTTGCAGTAAGTCTTGTGCTTGAGAATTCATCTGTAAAGCACTTCGTTACGTTACATTATAACTCATCCAGAATATGATTACGTCGAAGATCTGTTGCGAGAGTGCCATTAATAGTTTTTACTATTTTGCGTGCCAATGAATAAACCAGTTTTGCGAATTACAGGCCCACTGATAGTTCTGGAATATTTCATTTTAGAACTCAATATGTTGTGGGTTTGTTTTGTAATACGCACATGATAGTCAGTATTGTGTACCATAATCGTAATTTTGTCATATAATAATAAGTTAGAAGGATAGTTCGATTGTTCAAATTCATAAATAACCCACTTCAGTTTCAGTGTTTGATGGCTTAACGTTTTCAGTTGTGTGACAGGAATGTTTTTACAGAGATAACTTTGGTAATTACGTGGTAGACGGATTTTGCTAATGATAGGTTTAGCTTTACGAATGAATGAATGAAAATCCATTAAGCACCTAAACGTTTCCATACAAAAAGCATGATCACAGCGCTGTTTGATTGACTATAAGTTCAACTTCATGAATATTTCAGTTTCAGTGTCTGATAGTAATATTGATGGCTTATAGTTCAGTTCAGTTTTGTTTCAATATGTCACGGTGTTAGCTGACACTTCAGGCCTGTTTCATTATGTGATAGTAATGCTGGCTTGTTTCAGTTCAGTTTCAGTTTGTGATGGTGCTAGTTGGTTTCAGTTTAATTTAAGTTTGCACGGTTTCTGAAAACCATCTCACGGACTTTAAAGATTCTCAAGCTCATGTCGTAGACGGGTGGGTGCCGACTACTGCAGAATGGCTTGCTTCACTGTTGCAATGTTTAGATTGTGTGGACAATACCATAATTATGTGGTTTCACTTCAGTTACATACAATGTGTGCAATTTCTGAAACTGACCTCTCACTCGCAGCCGCTAATTTTAGTTTATTTTTCAGCTTTGTGGAGTTTTTGAAATAAGGGGAAACCTCAGTCAGTGCCATGGCTCAAGTTCAATTCTGAGCAGTCTTTGACTGCAAAATGTCGAACACAACACATGGCTTGTTTTCAGTTAAATCGCGCAGTTTCAGTTGAAATTTTAAGTGCTTGTGTGTATGTGTGGGCGTGTGTGTGTGTGTGTGTGTGTGTGTGTGTGTGTGTGTATGCAGTTTCTAAAAACGCCAGTGCAGCACAATGGTTGTTGACATATTTTAAGCAATGTATGAAAAGAATACGCAACGCACAATGGATTGTTTTCTGTTTGATTTCACTTGTCAGTACGCGCAGTTTCAGTTGAAATTTAAGTGCTAAGTGTGTGCAGGTGCTGAAGACAACTCCAGCACAGCACAAGAGTTGTTCAATTTGAGCAGTCTTTTGAAAACAATACGAAGAGCACAATGGTTTGTTTTCAGTTCGTGCAGTTTCAGGTGAAATTTTAAGTGCTTGTGTGTGAGTGAGTGTGTGTGTGCAGTTTCTATAAACGCCAGCACAGCCCAATATTTGTTCAATTTGAGCTGTCTCTTGAACACCATACGGACAACACAATGGTTTGTTTCTCGTTCAATTTCAGTTCGTGCAGTTTCAGTTAAAATTTAAAAGTATTAGTGTGTGCAGTTTCTGAAAACGCCAGCACAGCACATTAGTGGGTTGTTTTGCTCAGCTAAATTAGAGACTATGGTTCTGCCTACAGTGCACATCGTGTTTGAAGTAGGATGTTCCCTGATGCGTCCTCTGCCCGCGTTCGCTGAATTGGTTTTAATTTTGAAGTGGCCAATTCTGATCTGTAAATGGAAGAGAGCTCCGAGTGTTTCCGCCAGGTTCCCGTGTAGAGAAGACGATGATAGTCATGATGAGAGTTTTATACATTTTTAGCATTAAGTATACAGCAAAACCACATTGTTGTACGGTTCTTCTTGGTCAAAACGTCATGAAAAGGCTCGGCTGAAGTCTGTTAAGTTCGATCAGTGAGTGGACTCGTTTCTTCGATATTTACCAACCTTCCTACAATATTAATTATGGGTCGGTGTATGACATGCAATAATAAAACACTACCTAATTTGTACTCGTACAGACCTGTTACATTAGTGGAACAGGCATAGGTTTGTAAACGTTCACTTTTGCATTTACCAATGCTAGCATTTAACATGTAACTAAATCTGTATTGTTCTATTAACGATGTAAAGGTATTACCGTTATAACCTTTCGGTCGTTGAGAAAGGAGGCGTTTGGTACTTCTCTTTACACAGGACCAGTTTCGTGAGCTGGCTACTGCGTTAAAATTCCTTTTGAGGTATAATACAGCATTTGTGATCACAAGCTCCCGTCGTTTTGCAGACATTGAATTATATATTTTTGCGTGTTTGTTCGCTGCTGTGTTACAATTGAATCTTAATATACAGTATTGTACAGTCCAGTATTGATCAACCTACAACTGTAGGTATCAGAGTGAGTGCGCTGTGTATTAGAAGGACGTTGTTCTCATCAAAATTTTGCGGGGGATACATGGTCGTACAATACCTTAATTCTTGATTCTTTTGTTGACAGATCGGACATTTTATGTATTAATGAATAAAAGGGAAACTATAAATGAGAGGCGCTACCTATATGGTATTATGACTATTTGTGAAAACTGCTTTGCATAAGTGGGCTATAATGGACGTCTTCTGTCTTTTTACCTGACAGAAATACTAATTGCTCAGTGGTACTATTTATGACGACTGTTTTGTGTTCTTATGGACTTCGCAAATAACTATTGGCCTGATGACCAACATTCTTGAGTGTTTCCTTTGTGATCATCATCTACAAACAGTGGACATTTTTTTTCCTTGTTCATGCAGTTGGCAAATTTCGAGGTTCTTCGTGCTTTGATTTAGGTAAAGTATTTGGGCGTTGTTTTTAGTGTGACTGTCGATTTGTAGTGGTGGTAGGGATGATGACGACGACGACGATGTTGATGATGATGATGATGATGATGATGATGATGATGATGATGATGATGATGATGATGATGATGATGATGATGATGATGATGATGATGATGAAACCTAGAGTGAAAACTGGAGTCTATACAAACGGCTCTCCCTTCTTCTTCTTTTTCTTCTTCTCCTCTTCATCCTCCTCCTCCTCCTCATTTCCTTCTTCTTATCATCTTCCTCCTGCTTTTCCTTGTAGCTGATAAGGATTAAATGCAATCATAGGTTTGTATCTAAAGAAAATTTGTCTTAAATGCTTCCAATTCTTTTCCTCTACTACTACTACTTAGACTACTTATATTTTAAGTGTTGTGCACAAACCAGTTTTTTACACAGATATAGACCTGTCTACAATGACAGTTTGCACCCGCTTAGCATGCTAAATCTCTTAACCACGTGGGTGGATGTGTGTGTGTTTGTGTGTGTGTGTGTGTGTGTGTGTGTGTGTGTGTGTGTGTGTGTGTGTGTAAGGGATAATTCTTGTCCATCGATTAGCTTGACCGCTAGCGGCGCTGCACGCCACAGGTCGATGAGATAGTGACCACGCCTTGATTTCAGACTAGACCATCTTGTACAAGAATGCTGTCTACAGCATGCAGAGCATATCTACCATAGACACTCAGAAATCTCTACTCCTTCTACTACTATTTTTCTCTGTCTGTCTGTGTGTCTCTGTAGCTGCTTATATCAAGTCAACAACGCCTTCTGCTGCTGCATAGCATTTACCATAGAACCTCCGACATCTCTGCTACTACCACGTCTATCTGACTGTATGACTATCTCTCTGTCTAACTACATCAAACCAACAAGTGCTGTCTGCTGCACAAATAAAAGTTCACAAATCTCTATTACTGCTACTCCTGTCTGAATATCTGTCTGTCGGTCTGACTAATTGATTATGTCAAACCAAAAATGTAATGCTGTCTACTGCTCAGCATCTACCACAAAAACTCAGGAGACCCTACTACCCTCCCTGTCTTGTCTGTCTGTCTTTGTCTCTCTCTTTCTCCCCCTCCCTACTCTCTCTCTCTCTCATCCACTCCACCACCACCATAATCATCATCACTTCACTACTATACACACTGAAATGATAAACTACATGGATGTATTTTGTTTGTGGCGACAGATCCGGTTAAACTGGTCACACTCATGACATTTACTGCACGGTACTAAGTGTCAACTGTTTGAACAAGCACACATTGTTCATGTAGGTCTGCTGTAGTTTCGGATTTTTGGAATGGTGTGGAAATTTAGAGAAGGACTAATTAACAAGAACGCCGATTTGGGATCAGATTTAACGCATTACTGAATTTGTTTTCACCCTTTGCAGTCTCCGGTTTCTTCTAAAGCTTTTTGGTCAGTTAATTGTATTTTTCCTATAAATTGTGTGAGTTACCCTCCCCCCTCCCTTCCCTCTGTCCCCCCCCCCCCCCCCATCCCCGCCCACCCCAAGGATAGGTCTACTACAGTTATAGCCACGGGTCTTTAACACAGTGCAGCGTTTGCAAATACACGTACTAGTCTTGTCCACAAGGACGGGTATACAAACGCGTGCATGAGCACACACACACACACACACCCATACACCCACACACACACACACACCTACATGCAAAACACACTCACTCAAAAACATATGCATATACCAACACTCTCTATCTCTCTGCCTCTCTCTGCCTGTCTCTTTCTCTTTCTCTCTCTCTCTCTCTCTCTCTCTCTCTCTCTCTCTCTCTCTCTCTCTCTCTCTCTCTCTCTCTCTGTCTCTGTCTCTGTTTCTGTCTCTGTCTCTGTCTCTCTCTCTCTCTCTCTGCCTGTCTGTCTGACTGTGTCTCTCATTTTTTAAATCTCATTCCTCCTTTAACCCTCCTTTGCTCGCACCCAACCCCCCAACTCCACCGCAGCTCCCTACAAAGTCAATAATCAATAACATTACGGGAGAAACATTTCATATAAACGGTATAATAATAGAGACGCACTAGAAAGCTCAGCCTACATAGCATGCTTGCCAACCCATCTCTCTGCGTTCCATGACAGTCAATAATTGAATTACGTGTGTGCACTAATATCATTGTCAAGTCAGTATGTGACAGCTGCCGCGCGTACAATGGCAGCTTGAAGTGACAGACAAATCACCGTTCCGCGACATTTAATCACTTCGCGACATTTCATCATTCCGCGGTAATTCATCAATCTGCAACATCATTCGACGATAATTCCCCGTAACACGATATTTCACTATTCTGCGATAAGTCATCGTTCAGCGATAATTCACAATTTCGTAATAATTAATTCACCATTCTGTGATAAGTCACCAATCTGCGACAAACTCATCATTCGCCGATAATTTTACCGTTCCACGACATTAACCATTCCGCGACATTTAACCATTTCGCGGTGATTCACCGCTCCGCGATAATTCACAGTTTTGCGACCATTCGCCGTTTTTTGATAAGTCGCCAACCCGCGATAAACCCATTCGACGTTATTTCACCGTTCGGCGATATTTGAGCGTGGTTTTTGTTTGTTTGTTTGTTTGTTTGTTTTAATATAAGTCACCCATCTGCCACAACGGATCATTCGACGAAAATTCACCGTTCTGCAATAATTCACCATTCTACGACATTTCACCATTCCGAAATAATTCTGCAATCCGCGATAATTCGCCGTTCTAACGATCCTATGCTCTGATCAGCAATAACTAATCGCAAAACCCACGGACAACCGACTCTCTTAAAGGAACCCACGTTGACCCATCGCAGACCCTGTTAACATTCACAGTGAGTGTTGCCCCACTGAAAAAATAAGCTTACCACAAAAAGTAACTCTTTCAAAAGTACGGTTATTTTTAAATGAATAAATTCCGTAGTTGTTGTGCCCATTAATAGCAAAAACCGTTGGCTAGCAAGTCATCATTCTGGAGCTAAAAATAGCAGCTATAAAGGCTGGTAGGAGATAGAACCCATAGAAAGAATAGCTCGTAAGGTTTTATCGTTTAAGGTTAATAAAATAGACCCTACAGCTTTGCTATTCCATATACCGGTAATAAGGGGAAATCATTCCCTGTCATAACCGAAATTGAAATTTTAACCTTTAGCGGTTGGTTTGAGCAGCGACAGCCCACTTCATTATTGTGTAATGTGATAACAATGCGGAATTTAGGGTCAACCCGTTCTCGCCAAAAGTAAACAAAGCCTTCGAATTGGGGCCTTTAAAATTTGTATTTCATGACAATCTATATATATAAATTGCTTAGCCGGAAGTCCTTCTTCGCCTCTACTGTAAAGTTTGTCCGTTATGGACGCTGATCTGGGCAGGTGCTGGGCGCTGCGGATCGGCCTGATGTGCGCTCAAAACCCGCGAAATCGTTATAGCCGACATTTCCTTACCGAACGTTTAACCGTTTCTGAGATAAATAAATAAACAAAATGTCCACAAACTGCAATAGCCTCATCCCGCCCGTGGTTTCGATTCAACCCGTGTCAAGAACGTGCCGTTCCGTAATACCGCAAATTTTGTTTTATTTCCATTCAAAACACTTTTGCACTCATGTCACCAATCTTACAAAATTTTGTGTTTAACTAATTAAATTTGATTAATTAAAAATCGAGGTTTCAGCATGTTTTCCCATATAGACCCAAAAATTGATGGTCTTTATACGAAGCTTTGGTAGCTCACTTAGTAAGACATTCGCCTACCGTGCAGGCGACCCAAGTTCAAATCTCCCGTGGGCCATAATTTTTTATGTTATTTTTTTTTACACTACAATATGGATTTTTTTTTTTAATTTAGGCTTTTTACTTTTAACTTATTTATTATTATTATTATTATTATTATTATTATTATTATTATTATTATTATTATTATTATTAAACTAATAATAATAATAATAATAATAATAATAATAATAATAATAATAATAATAATTATTATTATTATTATTATTATTATTATATCTTATATCAAATTTTATTTTAAAACCTTGGTGTTTTTTATGATTTCTATTTGTATTATTCTATATTCTATATTCAATATTATTATTATTATTATTATTATTATTATTATTATTATTATTATTATTATTATTATTATTATTATTATTAAACTAATAATAATAATAATAATAATAATAATAATAATAATAATAATAATAATAATAATAATAATAATAATTATTATTATTATTATTATTATTATTATTATTATTATTATTATTATTATTATATCTTATATCAAATTTTATTTTAAAACCTTGGTGTTTTTTATGATTTCTATTTGTATTATTCTATATTCAATATTATTATTATTATTATTATTATTATTATTATTATTATTATTATTATTATTATTACCAAGGATCGGGATGGGGTGGTACGTGTAGGTAAAAGGGGGCTACGAGTGGGTAGGCATAACGGGGATATGGGTATATATAAGGGGATATGGTGATGGTCGATTACTTTCATCCATACCTGCGAAACGATCAACGGGGAAGTATCAAGGAGGGTACAGGTAGGTTACAAGGGGGTACAGAAGGTATCAAGGGGGTATGGGGAGGTATCAAGTGGGTTCGGGGAGGTATCAAGGGGGTATGGTGAGGCATTATGGGGGGGGGACGGGTAGATATCATCATCATCATCATCATCATCATCTTATCATCATCATCATCATAATCATCATCATCTTATCATCATCGCCATTATCATCATCATCGTTATCATCATGCCTCCCGGTAGGGTGCCCGGGGTTTCAGTATAAATAGCATCCCCACTTTCTGGAAATTTAGTGCTTTAAATTCCCACTGCCGCTGTCTTTCTCCTTTGTTCCTTCTCATTCCTACTTTGTTCTATCAATCTACTATACTATCTTCTTATTCGCTAGACCAGTCACCTACCTTTTCTCTTGAAAACTCTTCTGGGACAAAACTCCTCATTTATGTATGAGGTCTGTTGGATCAGCTTGGGAAAATTGGACGCTTTCTGCCAAATGGTCACTGGGGCTTCCTATGATGTTATTATTTGGCAATGTAGGTATTTTATATGTATGTGTTTTGTTGATACATGTATTTTATAATGATGTTTGTATTCTATTTTGTTTTTGTAAACGGGGCTTCAATAAATTAGAGTATAGCCTCAGCGTCCCCAGCATAGAATGTCTTTATTGTAAAGCGACCGGCTGGTGGAGTGCCTTCAGTGTTACCACTAGGGTTGTTTCGGCAGATCTTTTATGCGGATCAGGGATAAGTCCTCTTTCAGCTGACCCTGTAAGGAATGAATAACTAATCATCATGATCATCATGATCATCATCATCATCATGATCATCATCATCATCATCATCATCATCATCATCATCCGATAGCGCGATCTTGCCATGGATTTTACTGACAAAGGATATTGTTCAGTGTTGCTGGAAGACGAGGGCATATTCACAATGAAAACCCAGCGAGTCTGAGGACGATCGATTGGGTCAACACCTCGTGTGCCGTAGCCCGCTGTAGCTGTGGGAATCAGTCCACTCGAGCTGTGAGGATGTCTATATATAGGTTGAGGCCGTCTTACTAATCTACGATTAGATATACTTGGAGGATAGCTGTGTCGGTTGTCTCGGTATCTAAGGTCATCTAAGAGAGGTGGCTGCTTAAGCCATTAGGAATCAGTCCATCTTGCTGCGAGGATGGTGGAATATAAGCTATTTATGTTTAGGCTAACTGTATCCACATTTGCTGTTCAGATATAATTATGCTTTCTTGACACCTAAGATTTGTTGTGCTGGGGCGTCTCTATTGGTTACATAAGCTGTCTTGGTATACACCTACTGTAAAGATCTGCTGTAAAGATATAATCTTACTCTTTCTTGCAATCTACGATTTGCTGTGAGTGGCGGGCGTCTATATACATGGGCTGTCTTAGCAACTAAGATGTCCTGTGAAAATGGCAGAAGGTCTATAGGCTGACTTTCTATTTTCATTTAATTTATTTATGTAGTCATTCTTATATAGCGCTTTTCCATCTCTAGAGCTGCTCAAGGCGCTGGCCAATACAGGATCTAACTCGAACCGCCCAATTTCTACCATCCTCTGTGAGCACAGGTGTATGCTATCTTTGTATCTGTCAGTATCACCTATAATCTGTGTGAACAATGTGACGATGGCTGTGTGGTTTGTCTACCATGTACAGGAAACTACAATATTGTTGTTCCAGCATCTAATCTGTGAGGACGTAGTAGCATAGATCTATCTCCTTCGGTGTTCACTAGCAGACCAGTAATTTAGTGAGCAATCGACGACCATGACATGTGAACATCGAGGGAAGAGGTAAGTTTTTTTTTTTGTGTTTCTCTTTCTGTTATGATTATGCTAGCTGACTACCCGTGGGGTTTCCCCATTGAATGCTTGGCATGAACCCCACATCCATCTTTATCCCGTTCCTACCACCACCACTACCTCCCTTCCCCATCTCTCTTAAACGTTTGTGGGTGAGTAACTTGTCTGCAGTCATATTTAAAGTACTTATATACCCCCCAACCCCACTGCCTCTCTTCGCTCCCTATAGCCACCCTATCAGAATACCTATAATTTATAAGCTGTCCTAATATATTTGCAGTCTTTTAGTAGCTCTTATCGCCATCTGCTTGCACTGTCATCGTATTAATGTTTACTTTCCAATTGCTATCAGTCATGGGTGTTTCTGTGAGGTCGCATCGCATTTGGCATTCAGCAAGTGCCAGGAGGCTTTGTCATGGCAGTTAATTTACTATCATCATTGATATTTATACTGGTCTAGTTGTTTCTGTGAAGTGTGGCCTGTATGCCCAGTGGCAGTTGTCAATCAAAGGGTGTGGTGTGGTGAAGGAATACTACACACTGAACCAACTCCCTTCATGTTTGTCCATCTTGAAAAATTCATACAAAATTATGATGCCTTCCTTCTTTCTCTTCAAATTCAGCTTTTATGTTCAAAATGGACTGTCGACATGTCCATAAAAACATTCGATTTTGTGATTGTACTCCAGCAGCGTCATAGTAATAGCCCGGATTAAATAAATCAAATTAAACGAAAAATGTTTACCCAAAGAACGATTTACCTACACGTTTTGTTTTAAACCAGATGTTTGGCAAACTACTTGAGATGTTTTATTAGACATTTCCACAAAGTCAGGCGGCACAGTGTAGGCCTACATAGCTTCGGAACCTGCAGCTTCACTTTCCGGGCCGTGTCTGTATACTAAATAATTATCGAGGTAATTTTCTTCTGTATTTTAGACATCATCGCCGTCGACCTCATCATCGTTGTCTTCATCATCATCATCGCCGTCGCGTCATCGTTGTCATCATCATCATCATCATCATCATCGCGTCATCGTTGTCATCATCATCATCGCCGTCGTTGTTGTCATCATCATTATCATCAAGGGTAGTGGAAATTGACTCATCATCATCATTAGTACTGGGTATTGACACATCATCATCATCATCATCATCATCATCATCATCATCATCATCATCATCATCATCATCATCAGTGGTACTGGATATTGACCATATTGCCATGTTTTCTATACCAGTGATCAGTAACACAATCAACAGATCGATCATGACCGTCACTATGACGATACTTCTGTTTCCTTTGGCCACCGTCGTCAGTCATTCTATCATGCACTCTCCATGCTTTGTTCGCTCAGTAATAACGAAGGTTTGATGTTAAATACACATTAATTAAAACTTTTACTTTATGATACCATGCTAAATAAAGTTATTGATGTGTTTTAATTAATTAATACTGTACAGAATTGGCACTATGAGTGTTCTGTTTTTCCACGAACACTGTTAATGATCACCCCTTCTCTCATGCGCTCGTCATGCTTTGTAGACCTAATATGTGTTTAGTTGACTGAGGTTGTACAGATAAAATTAATGAAATTTTAAATGAAGATTTAAGTTATTGTAGAATAAAGAAAGTGGTTTGTTTAAGTAACACTGTGTAATATTCAGAGAGGTAAACGAATTGAATTCTCTCTCTCTCTCTCTCTCTCTCTCTCTCTCTCTCTTTTTTTTTTTTCTTTCTTTCTCGCTCCCCCATCCCATCTCCAACAAGAACCTCTCTTGCAAGGTTCTTATGGGCTGAAAGGTTATACACTGTATCTTATGCCCGTCAAATTAACGTCATAGAGAGCGAGAAGGAGATGGTCGCTCGTGTGAGAATGCACAAAGCAGTGGAAAGCTACAGAGACCTATTAAAGGGGCTCATTAAAACACACGCCCTGAAGCGACTTGTAACAAACCCTCTGATTGGTACGCTACTCCACTTCCGGCATGAATCAACGGTGCTGATTGATCGTAAACATGCCACTGATTAGCAAAGGGGCTGTGTTTCAAAATTGAGAAGAACCTTCGTCTTCCTCGTTCGTGTTTCCTCCGGCAAATCGCCATTTTTACTCACAAAGTCGTGAAAGAGGAAAAATCGATAGTTCGCTTCAGTGTGCTTTGGTATACAGCCTAACCGAGAATCAAGTGAAAACGTTTCAAGAGATTTCAACTATCAAGTTTCATAAACTGTTCAGCCATTTGGAAAGGAAGCATCCAGAAACTGCTCCTGCAGAAAGGTTTAACCTTTTACCATAACCATAATGTAAATTCATTGAGCACTGGACTAAAAGTCTCATCTAAGAATCCGTGCGCACCTCTAAAGTTGTGGACATTATTCTTCGTGTTACCGGAGTATCGACAGTATCCAGAAGTAGAAGAAGAAGAGAATTGTTTTTTTTGTTTTTTGTTTTTTTTTATTTACCGTCTTTAACTCTGAAAGAAATTACTTCATACTTCAAGGCAACGTTTTCACGTCTTTCAAGAATGCTCGAGATCCGTTCATAGTTTTAATTGAAAAGATCCACTTCAACTTCAACTTCAACTTCAACTTTTTATTGGCTCCAAATACATAGAGAAATTGCTTAGCGCATAGAAAGAACATATAAAAACCCGTTACAAATGTAAAAGACATTCAAATTTTTAAAAGACATTCACGCAACATCGACTCGCACACCGTCATTGTATCACAGCAAAAGAATATCACACTGCTACTTATTGTATCACATCACTCCTGTTTTCCTACTCCTTCGGATGAGAGTATAAACCGAGGTCTAGTCTGTGTGTCGCATACATTCCATCATAACGGACTTTAAAGATCCTGACGCTCATGTCCTAGACGGGTGAGTGCCGGTAACAAGAACACACCCAGCATGCACTTGGTCCTTCTCCCCCATCCCTGGCTGCCCAGGATTGTGCTCAGTTGTCCGGGCGTCATACCATGCGCCAAAGGCTGCGGGTGGGCGTCTCGGACGGTTTGAGTTAGATCCTGTATCGGCCAGCGCCTTGATCCTTAGGCTAAGGCGCCTTATAAATGACGAACATTAATTTACGGCTAGCTCTGAAGGTTCCGACCCAAAGTTGAACATGTGTAGTGGTGATGTGGTAAATGCAAAGTTTGTGGCTCTTAAACGATGTTTAATCTTCCTTTCTTTCGAATTTCAAGGCTGACAGAGCTTTTCTTCCAGGAATTCATAGGTCTACTATAGGCTTATGACACTGTCTGAATTTCTTCTATAGCACAATATTATGGAGTACAAAAGATCTGAATCTGGATCTGAAAAATAACGTTGCTAACATCCATAAACTGGCATAGGCACAGCGGTGGGATGCGATGCTGCAAAGGGTTTTACGGCTTTTGGCAGAAGAAGAAGAAGATGAAGGATGGGAGATGAAGAAGGATAAAGGGAAGAAAAATACAATAAAACGAAGTGTACAAGAGGACAGCGTGTTTATGGACTTCTGGCGAGTACGGCAATTAATTTGTTAAGATAGAAAGAACGGAAAGGAGATGTAGAAGAAGAAGAAGAAGAAGAAGAAGAAGAAGAAGAAGAAGAAGAAGAAGAAGAAGAAGAAGAAGAAGAAGAAGAAGAAGAAGAAGAAGGGAAGGAAGAAAGTGTTCTTCGAAAATACCAATTCATGTTGCTAAAAAAGCTGAAAAATAACTTGAGGGAGATGGGAGGGAGGGAGGAATATGGGGTTAGGGAAGGAGCAAGGAAGGAGAGGAGGAGGAGGAGGAGGAGGAGGAGGAGGAGAGAAGTCTGAGTAATTATCGGACGCCTTCTAAGAAGTTCCTTCAAGTGATTCTCATGGAATTATTCAAGGCATTTTCTCTCTTGGACACTAATGGAATTTATTTTGAGGGTTTTTAAATTCACTGGGTATTTAAATTTTAGAGCATCGCGTCTACAAATGCCCCGCGCGCGCGCCCTCACACACACACACACACACACACACACACCACTCAGGCAACAGAGATACCCACCCCCACAAACATCCATCCACCCACCCACCCACCCCCCACCATCCTCCCACACACACAGCGCGCCTACACAAAACCACATATCAAGTGCAATAAAGCTATCGTGTCAGTACAACCTCCAAACTTCAAAATAATTAAAAGTTTAATAAAGTTGTTTGGTCTTGTTGGTTTGTTTTTAACGACTTCTTCGCCGAAATGATAGGACAAAAGGTCTGTCTATTTAAATATAAATGTTACTGAATGATGGTTGTGATGATGATGATGATGATGATGATGATGATGATGATGATGATGATGATGATGATGATGATGATGATGATGATGATATCCTCGGCCCTGTCGTATTGGACTATAAATTCCCAGCACGTGCAAGCGTGCTGTAGTCCCGTATCCGAGGAGTAGTCCCGTTGATAACAGACATTGATGTCAGCTGCAGAGGCGGCTGCCCGTGACAACCACAAAACGGACAACAAAGTAATGACCGTCATTGTGGTATGCACCTCTCCTTGGCAATCGCGCACTGGGCCAATCGTGCTTTGGATATTTTGGGGAGCTAACTCCAGCCGCCCGAAGGTTCAATTGTAGATTAGAGTCGCACTGGTCACATTATTCTGACGCCAGCGGACCAGTGGAGGGTAAAGGGAAAATAATATGGTCACAGGTTGGCCAATCCTTGATTCGAAGCAGGGATCTTTCGGTTACAAGTAAGCCGCTCTACCAGTTGAGCTACCTGGCCACATTGCCGCCCGAAGGAGCCATCTTGCTGCCTTGAGCACAACTTCTGACCTCAAGACTTCTTAGCACAATTCTGGGCGACCGGTATAACATCGCAGCTTGACCGAGTATCATTTTTTTTGGCCGGGTGACTTTGCGCATGCGTTAGGTCAAGTTAGACCGGCCTTTTTAAGATGATATTAGGCGTCGTAACCTTAGCCCTCATCCTAAACTCTAACCCTAATCCTTACTAAGACTACGATAGCATTGCGCGCATGCGTCGAATTTTGTAATGCATCGATCAATCAGAAAGCTCCCAGTCGCTCCCAGTCCAAATAAGATACTCGGCCATTTGACGATGTCACACCGGGGAAATACAGTTTTGAGATGGGAAGGAGGGATGAGATTGGGAGGGTGTGGGGGGTGGGGGAGGCCTCATAAGTGCTTGCTGGGAGTATTTGGTAACTGGCATTCGCCCGTTTGGGACATGAGCGTCAAGATCTTTAAAGTCCGTGCAACGGAATGCGTACACAGAGTAGACCTCGGTTTTTGTTCTGATCCAAAGGAGTAAACGTGACCTCATTCATCCGTTGTGCGAGGGAAGTGTTCAATTAAAATATGATATCCATGACAACAGTTCTGACAATGTCTGAGCATTCGGCAATAAATGGAGAAATGCGCATTACAAATGGACACCATCTTCATCTTCAACACGTTTTTTTTAATCTGCCCTTCTTGGCCAGGTACATATCAAAATGGTAGAATGTCACTATGTCCACGTACCTATCCTATCCTATCCTATCCCGTAACTCGGAGGTCGTAGGGGCACCACAGATGATCGTTTAACCAGCGTACTCCATCTTTCCCTGTCCTCAGCAACCCTGATTGTTTCGCTCAGTGTCAAACCAGTCCATTCTCTAATGTTGTCCTCCCACCTCTTTTTCGGTCTCCCTCTTCTTCTACCTCCTTGCACTGTGCCTTGCAGGATGGTCTTTGCAAGACCTGATGATCTGATGACGTGGCCATACCATCGGAGTTTCCGTTTTTTCACCACTGTGAGCGGGTCGTCGTGTTGTCCAATGTGATGGTCTGTCGGACTTCGTCTTTGGTGATGTGCTGGGTATAGGAAATGCCCAGAAGTCTTCTGTAGCACACCAGGTTAAGGAAAAAAATATGTCTGTTTGCAGTAACATAGAAATAAAATAAGGTAGGTACTAGGTAGGTAGTTTTTTTTTCTTTAAAACCTTTTCCACCTTGGATGCGTTTTTTTATGGCTTTTTTTCAGATTTTTTCCAGACGATCCCCAGAAAAGTTAAGGGTCGGGCCAAAAAAATTAGTGTCGGTCGGGATACCGTAGACTTTTTATTTTGGCATTAACGTCTTCGACGGTCATTAGTTGAGGCACATTGCCTAGCTGAGACTTACTACGTTAGCCTCTCCCGAATCTCTGCCGTTAGTTACAAAATAGATTTGCAGGTTTTCTTGAAGTATGATGTCATCGCATATCCTGTCCCAAACTGAAAAAGGAAGAAGGAACTTAAGGGTCCACCTACATTACGTCACCAGGCGTAGTAGATAGACTTTACGACCAAACAGTAGAGAGTGGTGGTGAGACCAACATAAGCCTCGGTCAATCTCAGCAACGCAGTGCGCTTGCAACTGGAGCACTTCTGCGAGCACGTCTGCCTCTGGGTATCTATCTTATCATATCCCGTAACTCGAAAGGCGTTGGGGCACCACAGATGATCGTTTAACCAGCGTACTCCATCTTCCCCTGTCCTCAGCGATCCTCGTGGCTTCACTCATTGTCAAGCCAGTCCATTCTGGAATGTTGTCTTCCTACCTCCTTTTCTTTCTCCCTCAACTTTTGCCTCCTTGCACCGTGCCTTACAGGAGGGTTTTTCATCTTCATTTCATTTGGTCTTGGGCAAAGAAAGACCCAATTCTCTCCAGGCTGTGGGCCACAGCCGAAATCCACGAGTACAGTGTGGCTCGCCTTGGCCGTTGGTCGTTGAACCTATTGTAACGTGAGGTTCCTCTATGATACACTTATTATAGATACCCAGAGCAGGGCATGTCACAGTTACAAGAGAAGAGGCGTCACAGGTATAGGCGCTCGGGTGTCTAGATACAACGTGGGTGGATACGAACGTGGGTTCGATTCTCGCATGGGGCGAACTAATGAATTAATTAGGTATGAGGTTTATCAGGTCACTTACTACTTCGGGTGAGAGGGGTCAAGTTTGTATACCCATGCACTGCTCCGCCCGATCTTTAGAAACCCTGACGCTCATGCCCTCTACGGGTGAGTGCAAGAAACCCAACTACCCTTGTCCCGGGTGCCGCTGCCCTTGCAGCTGCCAGCTTTTTTTGCTGACAAGGTAACCCGAATTTCGCACGCTCGAATGACGAATAAAATTAAAATAATAATTACGCAACAAATTATGACGTCACCGGATATGCATTCCTTTTTGTCATCTGGTAGGGTTCATTATTTCCTAACTAAATACCAAGTTTACAGAAATTCGTCCATTAGTTTCAGCCAAAAGTGCGCAAATGTCATCTCCTGACGCCGGACGGACGGACAAGTCAAAAACAATAGTTCCGGAGGTTTACATCTCGGGAACTAATAATAAATAGTGTGTTGTTTTTTTAAACTAAATTTCCCAAAGATTAGTTTATTTAAGGAACCGCGGATTTCGATTAGCCGAATATTGCTTTTGGATTGGAGAATCTCTATGATGGAGAGGGATCAGAGAGAAGGTGTTTTTATCTAAAAGAATGGGAACCTTTTGCAATGCCTCTTTAACCGCTGGTTCAAATTCACCCCCAAGCCTAACTCTTTTTCGCTGCAGCTGCTCGTTAAAAGCCCCGGTCAGTCTGTCAAAATGGGAAGGTGACAGACTCCAATCAACACACATAATTCTCATCATAGTCCGTGGACAGTGCGCGTGATGTAAAATGTTAGCGGCTTGATCCTGATTCGTGCATCTCCTTGAGCAAGCTCTTTAACCTGGTAATCGCGCTATAGTATAAGAAACATTCCCTTACTTTTGGTTTTCATTGTGCGCCGTGCATCAGCGCGATTTGAATCAGCTGACCTCGTGCATAGATGTTCTGCTCCATGATTGCGAATACTTTATATGCAGAAGCTTCGCCAAGAATACTACGTTTCGGCTATAGACTTATATATCGACCAATCGCTTCTGTGACGTGCCAGAGCCCAATTGACATTGACAAGATGGCACGTGCAGTTAAGGGTCTCTGTGCTCAAGCTTGATTATAGTGGACGACCGCACACACTGAGGTACAAGGAGATGGATGGCAACTAACGCTCTCTCGCTTTGACCGAAATTATCTAGGCCAGCTTCAAACTAGAGAGATTTCATTTGCAGCGTAACGAGTATTATTAGGATTCGAGCGCGAAATTCACCTGCCCTCCTAGTCGTACAAATAGCTGCTGGAATATGTGAGCTGTCAGACCCTGTTTTGTTTGTTCATTTGTTAGTAGGAAACCTCAACCTAAACAATCATCTTCCTGCTTATCTTCACGTTCTGTAACCGTGTATTACTACGATAATAGTTGCAAGTATGCTCATTTTTTAATGTGATTGGGGCAAGCGGTATCCGCAGAAATAACGCTGCAGAGAACTGCAAAGATAGCAAGCAGCTGCTTTGAGTGAAGTGAGAGAAATATAGGCTTCGCAATAAAGGAAAGAGTGTCACTCCATTCTGTAATGTCATTGGTACAACAAAACATCCACCCTCTGCAAGTTCTATAATGGGCAATAATTTAGGATCGGATTTTCTGTGTCAGGATCAGACTGAATACGGTAAAGTAGGTCGGATAGTTCTTATGTAGAGCACTTACACAACTGGAGTGCTGCTCAAGGCGATGGCTTAAAACTCAGATTGTAGACATTTACGTGACGAGGTCAAATACAAGTCAGTTCAACAAATCTTTGTTACCATCAAATGAATCATGTACAGCCATATGTGTCCCAATTGAATAGATCAAAGCGTGCAAAATAAACGACACTTCTTATTAACATTTTCGTCAACAAATATTAATGTTAGAAATCTATTCATTTTTATATACACCCCCCAACTTTCCGTTCCTTCTGCTCATAACAACATATTTTGACTACACAATTTCCAGAAGCCACTTGACCTTCTCATTTTTGAAGTAAAAACCGACCTTGTTACCAAGTCCTTGCAGAAGTTACAATTGAGTAGACTCTGCATGAGATGGGATACAACTCTTTAAGCACCAGTAAAAGTCCGTCAATAAAGGGAGACAAAAGGTTTGTGTACAACTCAAGTGATAAAGCTGTCTGGCCTAAAGGGAATGGACTGGAGCATATTGATAGCATCTTGGATATCATTCCTATTAGGTGCTGTCCTCCGTGGAATGAGAGCGTGATAGGAAAGAGTTGTCTCCCCTTCTCTGCTGTCAATGGTTTGCATTTGCGATGTGTACCATAGATACAGATGGCCATTTGTGATGTGTGCCATAGATACAGATGGCCATTTGTGATGTGTGCCATAGATACAGATGGTCATTTGTGATGTGTGCCATAGATACAGATGGCCATTTGTGATGTGTGCCATAGATACAGATGGCCATTTGTGATGTGTGCCATAGATACAGATGGCCATTTCGCTGTGTTCCCAGCTCGTCAGTGTATCGGCTGTGGCTAGCTGAAATCAAGGGACTGATTTTCAAAAGCATGAGAAGGACACCTGAATGCAGTTCTCAGAGGAAAAAAACAAACAACATCTTCGTGCGAAAAAAAGATTTTTCCCAATTTGGCTGGTTGGCAATGAAACTGGGAAGGAACAACTTTGTGTGTGTGTGTGGGGTGGAAGGTGGAGTGGGTTGGCGGTTCAAAATAGTCCTAAAATGTAGGGCTGCAGTGTTGGTAGTTTTTAATAAGGTAATGGTTAGAAAGTGACTGAAGACGAACTGATAAAAGGGAGTCAAAAAGGTTTGTGTATAACACACGTGATAAAGGTGTCTCGCGTACCAAGATAGGACTGGACTTTATTGATAGTGTTTTGGATATAATCGTTATTAGACCTATTAAACATAACAGTCAGCAAAGCAGACTAGGCTAGGTACGAAAAGCGTGATGGACAACTTGATTGCAGTATACCGCCATGTCCTAAAGTATAGCGACTGTGTAAAACAGGCCAAGTCTTCAAAAATCGCTCACGTCTGGTATTTGGCCTTAATTCATGACCAGAACCAAACCTTCCGGAACTCTTCAAGTTCGGTTACGGATTAATGTTTGTTAAACCCTTTAACTATCTGAAATTGGGTACTTCTTCAGGCAGTGATGGCCGGGGAGAAGTGAGTGGGGAAAGGAGAAGGGAGATGCATTGGTGTGAGTGTGTGTGTGCTTGTGTGTGTGTGCGTGTGTGTGTGGGTGTGTGTGTGTGTGTGTGTGTGTGTGCATGTGTGTGTGTTTGTGTAGAACTGGAAGTTTCCAACTTGTTTACAAAGAACACAATAACTACTACTACTACTACTACTACTACTACTACTACTACTACTACTACTACTACTACTACTACTACTACTACTACTACTACTACTACTACTACTACTACTACTACTACTACTGCTGCTGCTGCTGCTGCTGCTGCTGCAACTACTACTACTGCTGCTGCTGCAACTACTACTACTTCTACTACTACTGCTGCTGCTACTACTACTACTACTGCTGCTGCTGCTGCTGCAAGTACTACTACTACTACTATTACTACTATTACTACTACTGTGCATAGCTTCAAATACTTAGGAGCCATTGTATCAGACAATGGGTCCCGACAGGAAGTCCTCTCCAGGATCGCACAAACAACTGCTGCCCTGACAAGGTTGAAGCCCATTTGGAAAGACAGGACCATCAGTCTACATTCCAAAGTAAAACTGCTGCGCTCCCTTGTCATCTCCATCTTCCTATATGCTTGCGAAGCATGGACCCTCACAGCAGATCTCCAACGAAGAATACAAAGCATGGAGATGAGGTGCTACAGAAGACTTCTGGGCATTTCTTATACCCAACACATCACCAACGACGAAGTCCGACAGACCATCACACAAGCCATTGGACAACACGATGACCTGCTCACAGTGGTGAAGAAACGGAAACTCCGATGGTATGGCCACGTCACCAGATCATCAGGCCTTGCAAAGACTATTCTGCAAGGCACAGTGCAAGGAGGTAGAAGAAGAGGGAGACCGAAAAAGAGGTGGGAGGACCACTTTCGAGAATGGACTGGTTTGACACTGAGCCAAGCCATCAGGGCTGCTGAGGACAGAAAAAGATGGAGTATGCTGGTTAAACGATCATCTGTGGTGCCCCTACGACCTCCGGGTTACGGGACAGGATAGGATAGGATAGGATGGGACTACTACTGTAGACAAGAAAAAGGACGGTGGAGAAGGAGGAGGAGGAGGAGGAGAAAGAAGAAGCAGGAGGTAGGGGAATACGAAAATGGACAACAGAAAGATCGATTTATTGCGATTTGAGCTTGAGTTCCTTCTAGAGGACACTGACAGGATTTATTCAGAAAACATTGAACCAGACACATTTGCTGACGCAAGCACAGAGAGAGAGAGAGAGAGAGAGAGAGAGAGAGAGAGAGAGAGAGAGAGAGAGAGAGAGAGAGAGAGAGATTCAGATTCAGGCATTTTTATTGACAACTAGACGTAGGGAAAAAGAGAGAGTAGGAAGGGGGGATGTGGAATGAGAGGAGTTGGGAATCCTGTAACAAGGCTACAGATTTCTAAGGTGAGAAGCTTAATCTGCCAATCTTTCGTTCTATCAGTCATCGATCACACTTGGCGTTAATCAGATCCGTGGCTTTAATCACTGTAGCCAGAGAGAAAGAGAAAGAGAAAGAGAGAGAGAGAGAGAGAGAGAGAGAGAGAGAGAGAGAGAGAGAGACATACAGACAGAGACAGGCAGACAGAGAGAAAGGGAGGGACAGAGACAGATAGAGAGGGAGGGAGGGAGAGAGAGAGAGAGAGAGAGAGAGAGAGAGAGAGAGAGAGAGAGACTTTTTAAATATTTAAATTTAAATGCAATCTGGACATTGGCATTTTGTGTAGGTTGGGCGCAAACATGCGCAACAACAACACATCCTATACCCTCCCTTCCTTTATGCTCTGGGGCGAAGACGACGCACTGAGAGAGAGGGAGAGAAATGGGGAGCTGGAGGTGCAAGGGGTTGGCGAGAAAGAGAGAAAGATAGAGTGAGGGAGAGAGGGAGAAAGGTGACTGGAGTTGCAAAGGGTAAGGGAAAGTGGGGGGGGGGGAGCGTGAAATAAACAGAGGCATATTTTGTTTCAGCTCTAATGGAGGTTGTTGTTTGTTCTTTTCGATCACTTGTGATCACTTGAGGAATAACATTAGGAGGGGAATCATTTCGAAGGCGCATGTGTTTTTGATTGCATTATTATTTATTGTATACCGTGCCCAGGGTGACGCAGTGACATCGTGCACACGTTAGCATTATTCTTTTGCAGACGTTAAAAGCATCGGCGAGTCATGTTTACTGTTTTGGATGGGACCAAGTCCATGAGCGACATTTAGAACTGGGAATGATCGTGTGACAGTTGGATCGAGAGCCACGTATGGGATGTAAACACGGGCGAGCAAACATAACTGCACAGCTAAGTCGACCAGTTCATTCGGACGGGAAAGTGTAGCGAGCGCCACCGTTTTAGATCACTGCCGCCAAGTCGACCATGGGCCACTTAGATAGAACCACTGCATATATGGCAGAAAGAACGAAATCGCAAAAAAAAAAAGCGTGCACAAACATTTTAGCCCACGAATCTTTTGAGTGGGTGGCTGTATTTCAGAACCGAGAATGTAATGTATAGCAGCGAGAGAGGAGAGATAGGCACAGCCCTCATTAAGCTGGCTGTGAGAAAGGAGAAACTGTGCTGCAATAGTGCCTGCATAATGATTATGCTTGATATATCTCTGACACTCATTTTTTATTTTTATTTTATTTTTATTATTTTTTACATGTAAGCAATGCAGATTTTGGGGAGAGATGCTCCGTGTAAGAATTTCGAAGTCGGTTAGTTTTGGTTTCTCACAGGCATTCAAAACTTTCGTTCCTAGTTCGCAGACCCTTTGGAGGTTTAGCATGACACCGGTGCAAAACATTTTGTTGATTTCTGAAGATGCATGTATTGTAAAACATGTAATACAATACAATACAATACAATGCAATACAATACAATACAATCTCAATCAGAGCAATATTATTATATTGGCAGCATTAGCACATTTAAAATCACATGAAACAACGAACAATCACAGTTAATAAATAAAAGTACAATAAAGAGCATGCAATAAAGAAATAGTATGAGGCAGAGTTTATAATAATTACAAACTACCCCCTTCTCCCCCTCCCTTCCCCCCCCCCCCCCACTCCTCACATACACACACAAATTAAAAAATTTAAAATAAAAGTAAATAAATAAATAAATACATAAAAATCTTAAAATACAATAAAATAAAATAAATTTTGAAAACTATCACAAGGAAAAGATGTTATATTTCCAGACTTATCTGGGAATACTTTGAAATAGACAGGGAGGAGGGGGAGGTAGGGAGATTCGAGTACGAGCCAAATGTTGGTCTGTCCGTCCGTCGGTCAGCCGGTCGGTCCGTTTGAAGCCATTATTATCTCATAGTAGAATTTTACTGGTTCCGTGTCAAGCAGACTTCGCAGCAAACGTTTCGTGATGTAATATTTCAGACAGGAAACGCCCTGTCGCGTTATCGTGTTGGGTGCTGAGCGACGGAGTCATGCTCCAGCAATTTCGCGGCGTTGTTTTTGCAGTCTACTAATATTGAGATAATGCTAGACCTGTCTGGGCGCTTCAAAGGTCAGGGAGCGTTTTGGTATGTTTAATATTTTAAACATTAAAAGGGCCCCAAAGGGCTCGAAGAATTGGTTTAGTTTGGAGCGAAATCGGGTTTACCTCGGAAATGGCATTGTTATGACGCTAAACAATGATAAAGTGGGCTTTCGTTGTTCAAACCAACCGCTAACTTTCGAACGTTCCATTTGTGGTCTGACAAGGAGTGATTTCCCCCTGTTTACACGATCTACTAGATGCTATTTTTAGCGCTGTAACTGTAGCTAGCGGTTTCTATTAACAGGGACAAAAACTACAACATTTATTGATGTTTAAAAAAAACCACAAAAAACCCCACACTATACTTTCGAAAAAGTTTTGTTTGGTTTGAAGCTAACCTTTTTTTCAGTACGGCAACACTCATTGTGAATGTGTAGGTGTCGTGGTTAAGTGGGACTCTTTAAGTCTAATCTTGACAAATGCACTACTGAGAATGCCATCATAACAGCTGCGCAGAATATTAGACGGTAACTAAGACATGTATCATTAACTTTTAGTATGAAGGAACCGTATAAAGAGTCATTACTGAAAGTCGTCCCCAGTAGGAAGAGCAAATCCTCCAGTTATGAATGAATTAATGAAAACTTATACAGCGCATAAAAACTTCCACACCCGGAGGCTTGCTCACTGCACTTTTGGAGAGAGGGGGGAGTGTGTTGGAGAAGACGGATAATAATATCACACATACACTCACACATACACACCCACACACGCACGCGCACACACACAAACACACACACACACACATCACGAACACTCACCACCGACAGTTAAATCAAATAAAAACATGAATGTAAGAATATAAGGTAAGAATATCAATCAATCATCAAATCAATCAGGCGATAAACAATCAATCAGTCACTAAATCGCTGAATTTCAGTGAACTCTAACAGAAGGCTTGTAAGATTTTAAAGATTTTTAATGCTTTATTGTCCCTTTTTATCGGGAAATAAGGATAGGATCCACAGCTGCAGTTGTAGGCTTTGACTTTGAAAGCAGTTTGAGAACTGATTCTTCATTTAGAAGTTCAAAGCAGGAAAAATGAGAGCTACAAGACTGATCAAACTGCACGGAGGTGTACTAGTGAATATCTGCATGTTATTTTTTTGGATTTTGTCATGGAAGAACTCGGAAAAGAGAATGACGGCTTCGTCTGACGGTATATCGGGAGGCTTGTCTGACCAATCGCCTTTGTTAGGATTCTATTCAATATCTTAAACATTTTCTTTGAATCAGAGAATGCATCACTGAGTTGACAATGGAAATGTGCAACTTTCGCTTTCTTGATTGTCTGTGTGACGTGATTTCGTGCCTTTGTGTATATTTCTCTGTGGGCGGTAAGACCGGTTTTGCGCATTTTCCTTTCAGCACGGCGGCTAGTCTGCTTTGCTTGGACGACCTCCTCGTTAAACCAAGGGGACATGGGACGGTCAGTTACCATAAAAGCGAGTCAATCATAAATTATTATTTAACTCCCCTATACACTCTGTAAGATTATTATTTAGCAATGTAGGCTTTTGGTATGTGTGTGTTTTGTTGATATTTTAAATTGATGTTTGTATTCTATTTTGTTTTTGTAAACGGGGGTTCGATAAAGTAGAGTATAGCCTCAGTGTCCCCTGCGTGGGATGCCTATTATACAGTGACCGGTTGGTGGAGTGCTTTCAGTGTTACCACTGGGGTTGTTTTAGCAGATCTTGTATGCCGATCAGGGGTGAGTGCTCTTTCAGCCAAGTTGTGATCTTGATTTTGTGGTCCTGATTCGGCTCCTTGCAGTCCGCTGGACACTGTAAGCAATCAATAACCAACTAACTCTTCGTCATGTCAGACGAGCATAAAACTGCCTTGAACCGTTCTGCAACAACTTTTGATTCCTCCTCTTCACTGTGGAGTTGAACAGTAGCAAAGAATAGGGCTGAGTGTGCTGGGAATGTGGGGAGAAGGGAGATGAAGGAATGGGGGATGGTGAACAGTGGCGAGGAGAATTCCTGGAGTATCGATCGTCGCAGGACTCCCGTGAGGTCCTGATACACAAACGTATCCGGTTCCAGACCGACTGTAGAATGGCCAAAGCGTGGGCGATGCGGCTATTTACTCTGTTCGTGTGTTGTGTTTAGCGGCCTCATTGAATCAATCCAAACATCCCCACCAGCCATGCGCAGTAGGGTCTGCTTTGAATTATATAGTATAGTATAGTACGCTCTCACAACGAGAGAGAGAGAGAGAGAGAGAGAGAGAGAGAGAGAGCGACCGACAGACAGACAGATAGACAGACAGACAAATATCTTCTAAATAATACATTATTTAGTAAATTCTGCTAAATAATGCATTATATAGGTAAACAAATTATTATTTAGAAACATTTCTAAATAATACGTTATTTTACACAATCTGCTAATAATGAATTATATAGGTAAATAATTCCTTATATAACAACAATGCCTTTTTTTTTATAGAGAAAATATATTATTTAGAGAAATTTTACATTGTTTGTAAACAAATTATTATTTAAGGAATATGCTTTTAAATAAAGATTATTTAGCTAAAAGTGGTAAAAATAAATAGTTTACAAATGGAATTTCACAGCCAACACGCGAGGGCGAATTTTTTCGCAAGTGTGTTTAATCAAGACAAGTCTCACCATTGATGACACTGGATCTTGTCTCATTTTCGAGGATTTAATCCACCCGTTTGTTTAATAGATCTAGCATTGAAAGATTTTCAATGTGTATGAGATTGGATGATACTTTGTACGACGATTGTGCTGAGCGAGTATCTATCTATCTATCTATCTATCTATCTATCTATCTATCTATCTATCTATCTATCTATCTATCTATCTATCTATCTATCTATCTATCTATCTATCTATCTATCTATCTATCTATCTATCTATCTATCTATCTATCTATCTATCTATCTATCTATCTATCTATCTATCTATCTATCTATCTATCTATCTATCTATATATATATATATATATATATATATATATATATATATTAGCCGGAAGTCCTTCTTCGCCTCTACTGTAAAGTTTGTCCGGTATGGACGCTGATCTGGGAAGGCGCTGGGCGCTGCGGATCGGCCTGCTGTGCGCTCAAAACCCGCGAAATCGTTATAGCCGACATTTCCTTACCGAACGTTTAACCGTTTCTGAGATAAATAAATAAACAAAATGTCCACAAACTGCAATAGCCTCATTCCGCGCGCTTCCGATTCAACCCATGTCAAGAACGTGCCGTTCCGTAATACTGCAAATTTTGGTTTTTTTCCATTCAAAACGCTTTTGCACTCATGCCACCAATCTTACAAAATTTTGTGTTTAACTAATTAAATTTGATTAACTAAAAATCGAATCGAGGTTTCAGCATGTTTTCCCATATAGACCAAAAAATTGATGGTCTTTATACGAAGCCTTGGTAGCTCACTTAGTAAGACATTAGCCTACCGTGCAGGCGACCCAAGTTCAAATCTTTTGAGGACCGTATTTTTTTATGTTTTTTTTTTACACTACAATATGGATAATTTTCTTTTTAATTTAGGATTTTTACTTTTAACTTATTTTTTATTATTATAATTATTATTATTATTATTATTATTATTATTATTATTATTATTATTATTATTATTATTATTATTATTATTATTATTTATAAACTAATAATAATAATAATAATAATAATAATTATTATTATTATTATTATTATTATTATTATTATTATTATTATTATTATTATTATTATTATTATTATTATTATCATTATTATATCTTATATCAAATTTTATTTTAAAACGGTGTTTTTTATGATTTCTATTTGTATTATTCTATATTCAATATTCTTCTTCTTCTTCTTCTTCTTCTTCTTCTTCTTCTTCTTCTTCTTCTTCTTCTTCTTCTTCTTATCATTATTATTATTATTATTATTATTATTATTATTATTATTATTATTATTATTATTATTATTATTATTATTATTATTATCATTACTACCAATGACCGGGATGGGGTGGTACGTGTAGGTAAAAGGGGGCTACGGGTAGGTTTAAAGGGGCATGGGTAGGCATAACGGGGATACGGGTATATATAAGGGGGTATGGTGATGGTCGATTCCTGTGTCCGGGGACGTAAATTTATCCACTGAACTGAAGTGTCGATTCTTGTACATTGAGTAAATTAACGTCCCCGGACACAGTGCGTTCCCCCTATACGCACTGTGTCCGGGGACGTTAATTTACTCAATGTCGATTCCTTTCATCCATACCTGCGAAACGATCCACGGGGAAGTATCAAGGAGGGTACAGGTAGGTTACAAGGGGAGGGGGGGGGGGGTACGGAAGGTATCAAGGGGGTATGGGGAGGTATCAAGTGGGTTCGGGGAGGTATCAAGGGGAGGTATGGTGAGGCGTCATGGGGGGACGGGGAGATATCAGGGGGGGTATGGTGAGGTATCAAGGGGGATATGGGGAGGTATCATCGTCCAAATGAAACTCGCAGACAACAGTTGTCTCTCTGTCTACATTTTAAACAGCAACCTTTGTACCCTGGCTTGCCAGGGTACAAAATCACTAGTAGAATATAATTATGTATTGAGCGGATGCACAAATCATGTACCTATATTAATAACAATTCCGTCTGTGCACGCGCAATCGTACGAAGTGTGAAGAGTGACGTGCGTGTAACATTCCGAACGGAAATGAGTTCTAATTTTTTTTATTTATCGTTTCTTCCTAGTACCCCGAGCACACCTCTCCTCACTTCTTCCCCAAATCGTCTCTCTCTCCACCTCTGCATCGTCTACAGCAATCTCCTCCTCCTAATTCCCCACTCTCTACAATTATTGGTTATCTGACCCGTTCCGACAAGGCTGGTCGTGTTATTGACCCTGCTGAAATTGCAGAAGTATGCTTCGGGTAAAGCACGGCAATGCCTTTGTGTGTTGCGCCACAGCAGGCCACAGGCAATATTCATGTAAATACCCCTTCCAGCTATTTATTGCTTACAAGGATGACCGGAAATTTAACAGAAACCAGGTTCTGTTGGTCCAGATTTCGTTACATATCTCCCGGTGTTTCAGGTTTTTTTAAATTATTATTGTAGTTGGTTTAAACAAATGTTTTATTCAAGGAAAAACATATTATTAAAAACAATGATTTACAGGATAGGCAACAATCGAGCTTATATAATATTATTGTAATTGTTGTTGTTGGTAGTTGTAGGTTCTTCCTCTTTTTCTTGTTCTTCTGTCGAAGCCTGAACAAGGATCCTGTGTACGTGGGAACCATTGAGTTGAACAGATCTGAGTCAGTGCAACCGTACGTCGCCTAATAACTACATCTGTGAGTGAGTGGGGACAAGCAAGCACCAGGATGACCGCAGTAAAGTTTGTAAAGACTCGGCCTGCGTTTGGCGTGGAAACGATGGGCGGATCCTGGCTGGCGCCATATTGCGCAAATTGGCTGATGTTTGAGAAACCTTGTAATTCACAGTGTAGGTCAATTAGTGCAATATATATGTTACACGTTATTTATCAATAGTCAATTCAGCCTCGATGCTTGAATCTTGATATGTGTAACTCGAATTCGTTCATCCACGCAGCCTGTTCACTCAGCAACAAGGCAAGGATCGTCGTACAAGGTTTTCCAACTTTATTCAGCAAACATCAACTGCATACAAGAACGCTTTTTGAAAATCACTACAACTTCATCTTTGCAAGCAGACAGTGCATTACTTGTATAGCCTCTCTGCAATCAAAGTTCGAACATTCCAGCATGACGCAATAACACCCAATCAAAATAAAACTCGTCACCGGAATTATGCACTGCCTTACGTTATATAATGTTTAGATTCGACTAGCTTCTAGAAGCTTCGATCGATAATAAACAAGTAATTCCAGAAAATTCTCAACAGTATCGACCGACAAAAATTATCAACATTATGCAACGCTTCTTCTAGCAACAGCGCCAACTCAAATCAAAGGTAAATGCAGGCTCTCATTGCATGCTTTGATCTATCGTCGTAACAATATAACAGTGCTAAACAATCCCGCAGTGGCTCTGGTTTGATGTAAAGCTATATGAAGAGATCCGTAGGATCTCATCTTTGATATGATGATGATAATCATTGTTGTCAGGGTGGCGACGTGGTGATCGTCCTTAACGCTGATGCAATAGGACGTTAAGCTTCGTTGTTCCTCCTATATGTCATACCTATGCAGACACATCATATAGCGTGCCATTACTATACCGGTGCGCACACGACTGTTACCGTAAACTGGATTACGGTACCTCGCATAACCTGCTACAGGTATGTGTATATAGCCAGCCGTACCTACAGCCTTTTTATACGTTAAAGTGAGGTTGAGGTCATATTTTCACACCTGTATCTATATGAGCGTGTACGCAGCTATATAAAAAGACATTTGCAACCTACAGTCACATTTCTACGTAATGTAATACATTTATATATTTGAATATGAAAAGACCTTTTGGTAAGATCAAAGTGACGCTGAGTGTCAGAGGATGTTTGAGGGCTTACGCCTTTAAACAAAACCTATGCTTGATAGATCTCTGCCGCTCAGCCAGCGGCAAGGTCGTCTGTATTGTTTTTTTTAAAGTGGAAATCGGCCTATCGGATGCAGGATATACATGTAATAATAAAATTCTTAACTTTTTCCATTTTATTCTGATTAGCTTTGAGACCAACAGGTTCTTGACGATATTTAGATTCCGATTCAGATTTAAAATGTTTTGTTACTAGAAGAAAATTATTTTAGCATTAATTGCTAATCTTACAATCAATCCTTCTTTCAATCACACACCCATTCAGTTTAATCATACACTCGCACTCACGCATAGACAAACACAGATTTAACATTTAAAATAAAATTTCACTAACTTTGCAACAAGGGATACTTACTATAAAGCTGTTAACATGAACTATTTGAAATCTTAATTAAAAACTAGATGGAACCATTTAAGCTTAATTAAGGAAGAAGAAGAAGAAGAAGAAGAAGAAGAAGAAGAAAGAGCAACTTCACATCAAGCATGTGGGGATACCCCCAGAGAAAGCAATCAAAAGACTGTGTGTTGGAATAGAAGGAAAAAGGGAAAAAAAACAAAGACGAGAAAGAAAGAGATGAATAGGAAAGATAAGAAGAGTACAGCTGCTGCGGACACGTTATGGCTTGACAACAACTTAAACCGACTGTACGGCTAGAAAACAAGCTATTGTGAGATTATGTAACCTATTGACTGTAGTTATACCCCCGCTATACATGTATCTATATATAAGGGGTATACTGGATCCACTTGGTGCATTTTCGCGGAATTGTTTGTACGGATTTTTATAAAGTTTTGGTGGACATTGCCCTCACCATGCGACCTCTGCGACCCTTATTTTGTATTTTTTTTTAGCTATTTGAGACGGTGGTTGCCTACAAAAAAATTTGCTTTTTCTTTGAGGACAGCGTGTAGTTTTAGAGGCGAATGGTGAACAGCACCCTAAGGGGTGGCGGCAGGCTGTGTTTGATCTGTCGCTCATTGTAAAGAGTGCATGGGCTGTGGCGGCTTAGGGTGGAGGTGTGTGAAAACAATACACAAGAAATACCGAAGTGATCATTGGAGACAAAAACATTGGTGTAGAACTCAAGTATTAGCTGTCTATACCTAAGTAATCATTGGAGACAAAAACATCTGTGTAGAACTCCAGTAGCTGTCTATACCTAAGTAATCATTAGAGACAAAAACATTTGTGTAGAACTCAAGTACTAGCTGTCTATACCTAAGTAATCATTGGAGACAAAAACATTTGTGTAGGACTCAAGTACTAGTTGTCTATACCTAAGTAATCATTAACTCAGAAGAAGCTGTCAGCTGTTTTGGAAAGTATTCTGCGCCAGCCGATTCGGCAATTTATTTGTGTATGTGTGCGTTGTTTAGGAGGTTTAAACGCATACCTTGATATGCTACAGACAGAGTGGGGAGAGGAAGGGTTGGGGGGTTGCCGAGATGGGTAGGGGGGGAGCCAGAGGGGTGGGGGGGGGGGCGTCATCTAGTGGTTCAGTGGTAGCACGTTTGCAATGTGAAGCGCGCTTCTGGTGTGACGCTGGTTCCAATCTTTGACGGGGACGGCAGAGTTTCTCACAAGAGTCGACTTTATGTAATGACTCTTTACATTCCCCATGTGTCGCTACTTTAAGAACAAATCGGTCATTGTGTCACTCAAAAAGGCGGGCGACAGAAGCAAACAAGTGCGCATGCATTTATTTAGTTCACAATCGTTTAGTTGTCTGGGTCGCTGGGCGGTGCGAAGAGCAGCAAGTTGGTGCCTTAGGAAGCTTTAGTTAGATCTTGTTTTGGGCCAGAACCTTGAATAGCTCTTTGAGCTAAAAGAGAAGCAGAAGAAGAAGAAGAAGAAGAAAAAAAAAAAAAAGAGCACCGAATGGTTTTCTTTGCAAGAAATATATCACTAATTTCGTCTTCTTTCTCGGTCCTTACATCTCAGTAACGTTGTGCAAACCAAAGTAAACCTAGTCTTTGGTCGTATTGTGTAGCCAAACAGGCGTTTGCGCTCGGACTGCGCAGACTGTGAAACGCAATACTGTAGTAAAGGACCGAAACTATGAAGGCATTGAAGTTCTAGCCCTCGAACGGTTAGCTGATGCTCCAGGTACATACATACCTAGTACCTCCGTGGTGTAGAAAGCACTCAGTTGGGAGGTTCAACATTGTTGTATATCATAGCGTCAAACACAGAAAGACGGTAACTATGTTTTGTTTGTCTTGGCGTCGACTTAACAGTTTGCATCAGTTGTGCACATGCTGCATACGTAAATTATACCAAAGTCTGTATGTCTTTGGTTGGATATGATGAAAATTGCTATATTATATTTATTTATTTATTTATTTATTTATTTATTTATTTATTTATTTATGTATGTATTATTTATTTAATAGTTCTTATATAGCGCTTTTCCAGCTCAAGATCTGTTCAAGGCGCTGGCTAGGTATTACGAAGTGTGGTGAACCATTTTGTATTACTATGTTATTTTGTTTTCCACATTTTTATTTCATTTCATTTTATTTATTTACGATTTTAAATTTATTGACACGTTGAGTGTGACACCGAGAACTGCGTCTCCGTTCTTTCTGAGGACTGATGAGAAAAACTTTTTTTTTTTAATTTTATTTCATTGTAAAGGAAGTTGTTTGATTACATGTGAATAAGGTACAGACCTTTAAATCAGTCCCAAATTTACCAAAGATCTACAGTAAAGATATGGGGAAGATGTTTTGCGCTTTCATGTCACACCTGTATATAAACGCTTTAACGATAAAGCATAGTAAATGTAGTATTCGCTCTAGCCGTGGAAACAAATAGACTTTACATCATTTCCATGTAGACTATACACAACAAGCTGCCTCTGTTGTAGGAGGGATCGACTTGCCACATATTGCATCAACTGTAGGCTACACGTGGGAAGTTCACAGAACCAGGAAGAGAAAAGGGGCCGTGTCAGTAAATGCCACACCTGGTATATAGTCTTCTGACTACCGTCGGTAGTCTTTTGAACTTCACCTAGTTAGATACTGTGCAAAATAATGTTATTATTGGCTACGCAAAACGCGCAGAGTGCATGAAAGAATCTATAGACAATCACAGGCGTGCTACTGGTAGGCGTTCGGACTTGTTTATTTCGAGTGTATTTTGTGGATATGTGTGTATGTAAGGGAGAGAATGAGTGATGACTGACAGCTCGTCTAAAATTACAAATTGTGTGAAGACGTCAAGTGATTGTGTTTATTTTCACCAAGTTCGATTTGTTTACTTTCACTAATAAGTTCAGTGCTGTACGATGCGAGTGTCGCACAGTACACAAGACTCTAAAAGAAGGTTTGAAGAATTTCCAAATTAGCAGCTCTCTACAGGTAGACTGTGGGAATGTTTTGATGCTGTGCAATTATAGACATTATAGATAGTTAGTCATTGTTTATAGGGTCCAGCGGACTGCAAAAATCCGAATCAGTACCACAACTTGGTTGAAAGAGGGCTCATCTCTGATCGCTATAAACGATCTAGGGAAACAACCTAAATGGTAACACTGAAGGCACTCCACCAGCCGGTCACTTTACAATAAAGGAATCCCATGCAGGGGACGCTGAGGTTTTACTCTAATTTATCGAACTTCCGTTTACAAAAACAAAATAGAATATAAGCATCATTATAAAATATTAACAAAACACATAAATATAAAATGCATACATTGCTAAATAATAATACCATAGAAAGCTCTAGTGACCATTTGGCAGAAAGCGTCCAATATCCTCAAGCTGACCCAACAGACCCTATACACAAATGAAGTGTTTCGGATAATTTTCTAGAAAAAAAGGTAGGTGACTTGTCTAGCGAAGAAGATAGTAGATTGATAGAACAGATTGGGAATGAGAATGACAGAAACAGTGGTAATTTAAAGCACTAAATTTTGGAATGGCCTACGAGTTTGTACAGTACAAGATGAGAAGGAAGCCCCAGAGACCATTCACACCTGCAATACTCTCCAGGTAGACTTTGGAACCTCTTTATTTCATTTCACTCTGCTTTGATGCTGTGCAACTATTATACACATAAATGTGTTGACTGAGAAAAAGGGTATCTTTATTATAGACAAAGTCGCACGTGCAGAACCATCCTGGCAGGTAGTTGGACTTGTGTCAAAAAGCAGGTAGGCCTTTGGAGGTTGTTAACTGCAATATACTTTGATGCTGAACAGTTGTTATAGTTAATCGTTCTTATATAGCGCTTTTCCAGCTCAAGAACTGCTCAAGGCTCTGGCCTATACGGGATCTAACTATCTTGCCCGCCTTCGTACACAAAAGAGTGTATAGACATTGTCATATCTACAGTAGAAAAAGGAGGTAGGTCTTTGAACTTAGGTTTATTTCCGAACGCCTTGATGATGTGCAGTTATATATACTATACATACTAGTAGTGTATAGAGTATAAGGTACAGGCGGTGTAACAGTACCATGCTTGCATGCAGTAGGTCTACTAACCAGCTAGGCCTATAGACTCGTTTATTTATCTGTTTTCATGCTGTGCGTGCATGTATACAGTACATGAAGGTATGCATTTAAAAAACAATGTTACACCTGAATTCACCACAGGTGAGCTTTAGGACTTGTTTTGATTTGACTGTTTTGATGCTGTAGATGCACAGCTACACAATTGTACACTTTATACTAATGTTATTTGTTTATTTCTTTGTTTACTTATTTACTTGCTTACCTTTGCATTCAATTTATCGTCTATTTACATTGGTGATCTCGGACAAAATAATTAGTAAATGCTATTTGCATGTCATTCTGCATAATGGTAGGTTATTTTCTTTCTGGGTTGGTGCTGTGTCAGAGTAGGCATTAACCCTATAATGCACTTGCAACGTACTTTACTAGCACGATGCTGTGCACACACTTACACAGACTGTCAGAGTTTTAGCAGTTTCAGGCCTATACATATTTGAAACTGTACGAGAGTCGAGTGCAAGTCAAATACAGACTCTTGGTAGCTGCCGTGATCTAATGGATCTTTTTAATTGAACGCGTATTTAAAGAAAATATAGTATTTATTAATTTATATCTTTCCCTACGAAATTGTAAGACATAAAAATGTGATTTTGTAAGGTCTCCTGCTGATCTGAAAAGCTTTTAAATGAGCCCCTTTAAAAAAAATCTAAGAAAGTGGGTTTCCCCCCCCCCCTCCCCCCCCATGCATAAGTTATGTCCATATCGGGTTCAGCAACCTAGTACTGCTCGATTCATTTGCAAAAGTCCAGACCTATTTTATTCAATTTTCTTCAAACAGCATAGAGCAGGAAATTGGGGATATGTCAACATTGTTTGCCCCGTGTCATCTCCTGTCTCTTCCCTCCCTCCCTCCCCCTCCACATACACACATCCCTTTAACCTCTTAACCTTCGCCTCCCTCCCCTCCCACACACACACATCCATTTAACCTCTTAACCTTGCCCTCCCTCCCTCCCGTCCACACACACATCCCTTTAACCTCTTAACCTTGTCCTCCCTCCCGTTCATTTCATTCATTCATTTCATTAGGTAGATTAACGTCCCCGGACACGTCAGCATATAGGGGACTTTCCCTCCCTCCCGTCCACACACACATCCCTTTAACCTCTTAACCTTCGCCTCCCTCCCTTCCACATACACACACATCCCTTTAACCTCTTAACCTTGTCCTCCCTCCCTCTCCTCCACATACACACAAATCCCTTTAACCTCTTAACCTTCGCCTCCCTCCGCCTACATTTTCAACCAGTCCGATTTGGCAACTTGGTCCTTTCATTTGCTGTGAGCGTGTATGTTGGTATAGATCGCCGCGCTTTGAGCCTTGGGGAAAGGCATAGCATCCATTATTATTATTATTATTATTATTATTATTATTATTATTATTATTATTATTATTATTATTATTATTATTATTATTAAAGAGCAGACATTGCATCCTAACCTATCCTATCCCGTAACTCGAAAGTCGTTGGGGCTCCACAGATGATCGTTAACAATGATCGTTTAACCAGCGTACTTTATTCTATTTCTATCAAAGAACTTTTAAGAGGGGGAAATTGCGGGATAGAGTAAGTATGTTTTCTTCTTCTTTTTTTTCCTATTTTTTTATTCCCCGCAAAATAATATTCCAATCAGTTCCCATTCACTTCTAGAAGAGCAGATCTGGATATTGTTATTTTCTATTTCCTTGAAACGAGTGTTAGATGGAGGAAACTGCGATACAAGACCAGCTGTTTTCTTCCTGTCTTCCCCCTCCCTCTGTACATTTCCAGCCAGTTCGGTTTGCAGCCTGGTGAGGCACCAGTCATTTCAAAAATTGTAGACATTATATTCCATTTCCTTCAATCGGAAATTGGTGAATAAAACGAGCATGTTTTTATTTTAACCCTTTCTTCTACTTTCGGTCGCAGATCAAACTGTTCCATTTCTTTGTATTTGTTCCTTTCCTGTATCTTTTTTTTTATTTTTTAAACTATTATTATTATTTTATTCGTTGGGGCGCAAATCCTTTTCCGCAAACATCTCTTTCTTTTTGTGGACGCAAATCGCCCGCCATAACACAACAGAAGTGTAGAATCGTGCGAATCGTGATGTCCTTTGATTTAGCTGCAGACGTCGGAGTAATGGCATTACAATTCTCGCGCAAACCCGTGATCAATACGAGGGGCTGTTACGTTGTGAATTGCGCAATCGCTGATAGCGCCACGAAATTGCCGAACTTGTAACTGGAAGAGGAATGACCTAGTTGAGCAGTGAGATATTGGGGGCATCATCATCAACATCATCATGATAATCACCAGCGTTATTATCACCATCATCATCACCATTGTCATCACTATCGTCAGTATCATCACAATCGTCATCGTTTACATCATCATCATCATTATTATGGTCAACAGCAGCAGCAGAAGAAGATTGTGAAAACCTATTCCACTTGCTGTTGTGCTATGTTTTCACAGACTTTCAGATAAGTAGCTAAAGTCTTTTTGGTTTACCGTTTACAATGGCAGTTGTTGGTAATTTGTCTGCTTTGGTCCCCTTCAACACCTAGGAGTGTCGCAAAGGCGCCTTTAGAAATTATCCCTCAAATATAAGTCTTATCTGCCTATATCATCATAACCATAGTGTTTGATCAACATATTACATACAGCCGAGAAAAACTTTGTTGTTGTTAAGGTTTCATTTTGTAACGATTCCAATTATAATTGATCTCTTACCTTTCTGTGTCTTATATAATGTTACTACTATATCATATAAATGATAACAAAACTGAGGCTCTCCGTGTTTTTCAGTCATCTGCAGACCCCTCTTCTCTTCCCTCAACTATCACTGTTGGAACTACGTCTATTTCTTTTTCTGACACTGTTCGCGACCTTAGGTTTTTTCTCGATCAGGATCTCTCCATGCAGCAACACATAGCAAAAACTTGTCAGATTGCATACTTTGAACTTAGACGCATAAGCTCCATTCGACAGTATCTCACACAAGAAGCAACAAAAACACCAGTTAGCGCATGCATTCTGTCTAGATTGGATTATTGTAATTCACTCCTTGTAGGTTGCACACAGAAAGTCCTTAGACCTCTTCAGCAAGTCCAAAACTCTGCAGCTAAACTCATCTTCAAAGCACGGAAATCACAGCATTGCACGCCTCTCTTTCAAGAGCTACACTGGCTCCCAGTTGAACAACGAATTAAATATAAAACCTCATGTCTTTGCTACCACATCATCTCTGGAACTGCTCCTAGCTATCTTTCCGAACTTCTGACTGTCTATGTTCCTTCTCGGTCTCTCCGCTCGTCTGCAGATGAAAGGATGTTCCGTGTACTAGAATACCACAGGGTGAGACACGGTGGTAGAGCTTTCAGTTTCTTCTCCGTTCAGACCTGGAACTCGCTACCTCGGTACGTCCGTCACAGTCCTTCACTAGCGTCTTTTAAAATGAACTTGAAGACGCATCTTTTAAAGAGGCCTTTTCTTAGGCGCCATGAGTGAGTGTTGTTAGTTATTTTTGGTGTCGGGATGTGTATGTGGTTGCGTGTTATTGACCAATGTACGCATGTTGTGTTTACATTTGTTTGTGTAAAGAGCTTTGTGAGTTTGGAAAGCGCTGTATAAATTGCCTGTTATTTTTCTTATTTTTCTTCTTCTTCTTCTTCTTCTTCTTCTTCTTCTTCTTCTTCTTCTTCTTCTTCCTCTTCTTCTTCTTCTTATTATTATTAAATAACAGACGTATACATGTGATATAGACTAACTTGTGATATCCCTTGTGGAGTCGTATAGTCGTTTAAAGCCAATAGAATTCTTATGTGGTGTGCCGGCTGTCTTAAAAGTTCGTCTTTTATTGTGGTCTGTCACTGATACCCGAGAATTTCCGAGAAACAATAGTTGTTTTTTTCCCGTTTTTCTTTTTTATAATAATAATAATAATAATAATAATAATAATAATAATAATAATAATAATAATAATAATAATAATAATATTTATATAGCGCTTTTTTCCCAATGAACAATATCATTTCAAAGCGCAGTACCCACGCATTCATTCTAAACATCCGGCTTCATACAAAATAAAATCAGATACTTGCTAACGAATAAGAGACGAAGGAGGGAGGGAGGAGGGGAGAGCTAAGGATGGGTGATGGGATGGGTGGTGGCGGTGGTCTGAATCAAAACAAAAGCCAAAACAAAACAAATGGAGGAATGACGACGATGATGATGGGAGGCAAGATCAGAAATATTTAAGGAAGATATGAGTTTTTCTGTTTGTTGCTGTTGTTGTTGTTGAGATTGGTTATGCACGGAAATTAACTCCAGTATACACGAACACAAGAACATTCTCTCTCTCTCTCTCTCTCTCTCTCTCTCTCTCTCTCTCTCTCTCTCTCTCTCTCTCTCTCTCTCTCTCTCTCTCTCTCTCTCTCTCTCCCTCTATCTCTCTCTCTCTCTCTCTCTCTCTCTGCTTTATGTTTGAAAATATGTAATCTAAATATTTATGTTTGTGTCCATTAGTGTTATTACTCTCTCTCTCTCTCTCTCTCTCTCTCTCTCTCTCTCTCTCTCTCTCTCTCTCTCTCTCTCTCTCTCTCTCTCTGACGTAATCTTATTCCCTGCTATTCTTTCTTGCATTATTATTCTCCGATAACGCCTGCCTAAATGCATTGCATAAACTTCTGCTTGGAAAGTTCGCTCAGCCATTATTTGATTCAGCTTGCGATTATACAATAGAAGATGGAAAACAACAACATGAATGATGAGAATGATTGGCCTTGCCTTGGGCAACATTTTAATACAACATGCGCGTGGGCGAAAACGGGGGCATTAAGTTTATTTAGTGCGCGTCCAGCGGTTGGAGTTTTGTGAACATAAAGAACATTAATTGCACGATTCAGACTTATTTCATCAAATTTAGTTTAGTAAATATGATGAATACGAAATATGATTTAAAGCGCGATATGGCATTCTGTATTATTATATATTTGATAGGGGTCTTCCATAGCTGTTAATATCTACGCTAGTACAGGTTGCTGTATGCGGCACATAATAATGTTGCTATATATCATGGAAAGGAGAGCTAGGCCTATGTTTGATTTTGTGAATAATTAACTGCAGCCTAATTATGTATATTACGATATGGAGAGCATGCAAGTCGAACGTCGGGATTGTCACATTTGATCAATCGCCGAGTATTTCATTTTGTAGTTGGAAGGTCGTGAAAGGGGATGTTTTTCGGACATTATTTATTCTATTCGATCATGTCTTTTCCGATTTACAAAGAAAGGAGAGAGAACGAGAGAGAGAGAGAGAGAGAGAGAGAGAGAGAGAGAGAGAGAGAGAGAGAGAGAGATGGGGGAGTGAATGAGGGGGAGATTGAACATGGGATCGTCTAGGGAGGGGGGGGGGGGGGGTGAGAGAAGAAGAAGGAGGAGGAGGGAAGAGAGACAGACACAGACTTATGCAAGACACAAAGACCGCAAATTGGTCCGGCGAAAGTAACAGCTCTAACGTGGTTATTGTCCTGTGAGATTTCCAGTTCAGATCTTCATATCAAATTTGCCGTGAGAGAAAAGCACAGAGCATTAAACTTTCTCCCCTCCCCCTCCCCTTTGTCCTTCCCTTTTCCGCCCACCACATCACAGAACATTCATTACATGTCACCCTTCGCCCAACACGTCACCCGTTGTTTTTTCTTTTCTGCAGGTAGTTTTGCATCTCTTGGGGTGTAATTTTGCTTATTGCGAAACGGAGACAACTGCAAGGAATATGAGCAAGAAGGGCACGGTGAATACCAGAAAGAAACAGATACATTTTGCAAGAAAATCACGACAACAACAATATTAAGGGGGGGGGGGGGGGAGCAATAAGAACTGAATACTGGAAAGAAACACCCAAAGATGGAAATAAGGGGTGTGTTGGTGGTGGAGAAGAGGGGGGTAAATAATATAGTACAGATTGTGTGTAATTATAATATCCGAGTATTGACGTTACTCCCATCTATTTTGCATATTCCAGTTTTTGCATTTTAGCCTACCGACCCAAATTCCACGAATCATTCCTACTAAATCACAGTTTCTTAAATAATAAAATTAATTTAATTGTTGGGCAAGTAGCCTGTGACATTATTTAAAATATATAACTTAAAAGTGGGTTGGGGTTGGGAGTGGGGTGGAATTGCAAGAAACAAATCAACATTTAGTGACACTATTAAGGTCCTTCCTCCTTGCCTCACTCTGCGATCCCCCTTCTTAATGGCCTTTCGGCGACCCTAAAGTTAAGCGTGTTCGCTGTGAGAGCAACACTGGAACTAGCCAGGAAGTGCCAGCGGCGAGAGATTCCTCTGATCAATATTATTTTGTTCGGTAAGAAAAACAAACACGTCGACGTGCCTTTCATCGAGGGATTTACGAGAGTTAGTTAGTTTATTGGTCATTGGTAATAACAGGTCCAGCGGACTGCAAAGAGTCGAATCAGGACCACTTTACGAGAGTCGGAGGAGGAATGCGCATGAAACAATAGTTCAATAATCAGTGACTCCTCTCTCTCTCTCTCTCTCTCTCTCTCTCTCTCTCTCTCTCTCTCTCTCTCTCTCTCTCTCTCTCTCTCTCTCTCTCTCTCTCTTTTAAAATAAAGTTATGAAGTCTGAAATCTCTCTCTCTTTTTTCTCTCTCTCTTTCTCTCTGTTTCTGTCTATCACTCTCTGTCTAGTATGTCTGTCTGCCTCTCTCTCTCAGGTTCGTTCGAATCCCGTGATGGGCAACATAAAAGTGATCCTTTTTCACTGTCCGTCTTAGCAGTGCGATTGCTGTGGTGGTTCAGTGTTGATGTAGGTCTCTGCCCTCTGTTCCCTGGGATGGTTATCTCCCTCAGCCAGATCTCCAATAGCGGGTTTAGACGTTAAACTTCATTGTTCTCTATCAGCTTTTATCGCAGATGTTAATCCATTGAGCTTCGTATGCTTCTAGCCGTATTTGTTTTTGGAAAGAGATGGAGACTGGGTTATTTTGTTCCATTCTTGTTAATTTTGTGACCTGGAATGTTGTGAAAAAATATCAACTAACATCTTGTGTTTTTGACTCTTTTCAGATGAAGGCCTGAAAGCAGGGCGATGAGACTGAGCGGTTGTGGCAGCCCTTAATGGCGACGGGTGTCAAACTGGCGGACAAGTCATTGCCATCATCAGTATCATCAAAACCGTCACCTTCTGCCTCGCCTCCATCGACGGGAACGGTGAAGAGACGGCCAATGTCGGCACCCAAGTCCAGCGAGGTGTCGGCCATACCTCGAATCGTGTTCGATGACCCCAGCAATGGTGAGGCCAAGGACATCAGCTCTACGTCCGCCCCCACCGGTTCTGCTTCCGGTACCGCTAACGGTCCTGGCGTCGGCGTGAGGATGGGGGTGAGGCCGGTGTCCGGGGGCGATTTCGGATTGGGCGTGAGCGGGGAGTCGGACAGCCCCGAGCCCAGCGACTACGTGCCTCACAGATGTAACTCGGACATCGGGCTGCCCACGGCCTCCATGCCCAACCTGTCGCTGTCCATGGCGCTGGGAGGACCGGGGGGCGCGGCGGACGGACCGGGCGACAAGCTGGGCGTGTACTGCTCGCCTCGCACCACGCGGCGCTCGGTGGACCTGGACGTGGGTCACCGTGACGGCGCGGCGCGACAGGACTACAGCGAGTGGCTGGAGGAACGGACCAGTTCCCTTCGCGTCCTAAGCGCGGGGTCTCGTGTGGGCAGCGCCGTCAGCCTGACGTCAGTGTGCACCGCGCACAGCGTGGGACTGCTGTCCAACGACTCGGACGACGACTTCCAGGACACATCTCTGCATGATGGCGGCAGCTCCGTCTCGGGCAGCGGTATCTGCATGGGACCCGGTGGCACAGTGGCGGCCTCGGAAAGGGCCGGCCAGCTACGACGATTGCAGTCTTACCCCGAAGAGCAGGACAAGAGCGCGGGACCTGAGGGGTCGGGCGTCACCCCGCGCACTTCCCATTCTCTCTGCAACCTCAAGGCCGCCCAGGCGCCCTCCACGGAAGGTCGCGGTCAAAGTCGTGGGCAGCTGACCCCGGAGAAACTGTGCATGTTGCCCTCCGACTTAGACGATGGTGAAGACCACAGAATTCTCCCGCCAGGGGAGGACGGTGAACCGTGTGGAGGAGGGGTGGGAAAGGGGAAGGTGAGGGGAGAGCGGGGTGAGGACAGTCGGAGCAAGTCGCACATAGTGAGTTACGGCAAGGGATCCAACGCTATGCGTGAAGGACGAATCAGGCGCTGGCTCCAAGACATGGACAAGGCCACGGAGTGACCGGACCTTGACGTGGTGTCACATTGACTTCTGTAATTCCCGTGTTTACCACAGATCGATGCAGTGTGCAGAGATTATAGGTCCAGTGCTCTAGGCTAAATTGGTGTCTAACCAGAGTACTCGAGCCGAGTCATTTTCATTTCAGATTGCAGGACAAAAATTATAATCTGCATCAAACGCCCCGAGAATGTTTTCACGAGTTGACACAGGAATGCATTGATTCCGATTATCTACATCCTAGCTATTTTTATCGGAACGGCTTTGTTGTAGGATCTGCAATCTAATACACATACTTCATTACTATATTATGTGCGATTACTTTGAAATTGTGAGAATATTTATCAGCAGCGAGACATTTTGAACTGAACTGAGTTGAACTGAATTTTTTGGATGTTGTAGAATGTTGAAGGAGGAGCTGTCTTTATTAGTAGTACAAGAGATTTTGTTTGCTAAAACCATTCGGCCAAAATACAAAAGAACAACCTGCTAAATTGTCCATTCAACCTGTTAAATAATGCGATTTGTATAGCGTGTTCACGAACAACGGAGACATTTGTTCTAACTGTTGTGTGTATTTTTAATGCAGGACTGGGCTTAACTCGATTCCAACAGCCTGGTTTCGAATCATTACTGTGTGATTTCGATCATTATTTCAAATTGGATCTTATGTCGTGTTCTTAGAAAGTTTCCTGGTCAGCTGAATAACCCTATTTGCATTGCTCTCAACTTTCACCTTGCTGATACTGTATCTAATACTATATATTGTATTCAATGTCAGGCGATAACATTGATACTGTATCTAATACTATATATTGTATTCAATGTCAAGCGATAACATTGATAGTGTATCTAATACTATATATTGTATTCAATGTCAAGCGATAACATTGATAGTGTATCTAATACTATATATTGTATTCAATATCAAGCGATAACATTGCAGCTTGTGCAGGCAATGGTTCAAAGCCCGCTGACGGCCTCAACAATAAACAATCAGTCGTCTGGGCGTCACACCATGCGCCCAAAGGCTGCAAGTGGGCGTCTTGGGCGGTTTGAGTTAGATCTTGTGTCCGCCAGCGCCTTGAGCAGCTCTTGAGCTGGAAAAGCGCTCTAATAATTGCATTAAATACATAAATAGAATAATGATACAACTTAATGAAGTATAGTAAAAAACGGTACTACAGGTTTTTGCTAGCGTGTTGTACTGTACTAGTGGACACAAGCTTTACTGTTCAGAGAGGCATCTGTTTTGTTTAGGTAATAAGTCTGTAGACCTTCATCATCAGCAATAAGAAGAAGAAGAAGAAGAAGAAGAAGAAGAAGAAGGAGAAGAATAAGAAGAATGTTTGATGCTTCTGTTGCTCTTGCGCCTGCTGGTGTTGGTAATCAGATTTAGTATGAAAACATATTAGGCTACTAAGTTAATTATTCCAGGGTAAACTTTGTTGATGCTGATATTGATGATACTGATTTAAAACAAAATAAGTTTTTAAAAACAATTGTCATTCATATAGCGCTTTTCCTCCATTCAAGATCAAAGCGCTTCATATTGTTCAATCCGCCAGATGTTTGGCAGCTAGGCCTAATTTTATTATTACCGTTGCTATTGGATATAGGCTTAATTCATTGTAAAGATGTTTGCTACACAAATTCCATAGTGCATTGTAACCGATATCCGCAATCAACAAGAAGTGCTCTTGTTCTCTCCCTTTGAGAAACGGAAGTGTCTCTATTCATCTTTTGACAGAAAACAAAGGCATTTATTTATTTATTTATTTATTTATTTATTTATTTATTTATTTATTTATTTATTTTATATGTCGTTAATATAGATAGAAAGCAAACGACGTGCTTGGAATAAACCACATTCCCTGTTTTAGAGTTCAGCCACGGAATTTAGTATAGGCTACCACCGTTTAGGTATATATCCATGTGCCAAATAGAGGGTACATATCAGACTTGCTTACCGCAGTAAGCTAAGTGTATTTAGTCACTCCTAACGTAAAACTGACCTTGTATTCGTTGCTGAGTTTCATTTATTACACCAATCGACGCCTGAATTACATTACATTACATTATTATTGCTTTAGGTCCAGCGGACTCTTCCGAGCCAAATCAGGACCGGACAACCCCCGATCCGCATAAAAGATCTGCTGAAACAACCCTAGTGGTAAAACCGAAAGCTCTCCACCAGCCAGTCACTTTCCAATAAAGACATCCCACGCAGGGGACGGCTGGGGCTTCACCCCAACTTATCTAACCCCTGTTTACAAAAACAAAATAGAATACAAACATCATTATAAATTATCAACAAAACACATACATATAAAATGCCTACATTGCTAAATAATAACATCATAGGAAGCCCTATTGACCACCTGGCAGAAAGCGTCCAATATTCCCAAGCTGATCCAACAGACCTCATACACAAACAAGGAGTCTTGTCCCGGAAGATTTTCAAGAAAAAAGGTAGGAGACTGGTCTAGCGAAGAAGACGATAGTATAGCAGATTGATAGAAAAGAGCAGGAATGAGAAAGAGCAAATGAGAAAGACAGCGACAGTGGGAATTTAAAGCACTAAATTTCCAGCGTGTGGGGATACTATTTATACTGAAACCCCCGGCACCCCAACGGGGGCATCGACGCCTGAATCTCTATATAACTAAAGGCAGTAGTCATAACAAAGTGTTTTTTTTTAGGAGGGGAGAGGAGGGAGCACGTCAACTCTTAGTCATGATCTCTCTATTAAATTTCTGTTCCAAGTTCCGACCTTTTTCTCCTTAGGGTCACAGCCCCTAATGTTTCATAAATAAATGTGTCATTTGTCGTGGCGTGGGAGTTGGCTGTTGATTGTTGTGCAACAAATTATTGCCCTTCTGCTGATAATCCAATCTGACCTCGGTGACCTTCAATATTTTTTTACACTATTTATGTGACCTTGACCCTTTTTAAAAAAAATTCAATAACTGTTGCCTCCCTTTTTACATACGATCTTGTGTTGTGAATTTTAATGTTGTTATTTGATTGTTTTTGGTCCCGATTAAAAATGAAACTATCTTCACCCCTTCTGTATATTGAATAATAGAGAGTTTTACATTCGAAATCCCGAGAGATGCCCAGGTAGGCATATTGTTCCAGCAAAATCTTGAAGTTTGCATTTAAAGAAGACAGTTCCTCATGATGTTGTTCGACATCTATAGTAGAAAGCCTGCTGCAGGGCAGCTCAAAATTTTGCCTATTTTTTTTAAACTGCCTGACCAGTTTAAGAAATTGAAAACTAGGCATAATTAGCTTTTGTTTGTATGTTTTATGAGTTAGTTTTGGTTTTAACGGTTTCAATATAAAGCTGTTTTAGATAGTAGATTTTGCAAATAAGATAAAGAAAGACCAGACAGTTGAATAAATTGGATACTGTACGTATCTTTTTGTCTCTTTGAGGTGGTTTTGTTTGAAACTCCATAATGTATGTATTTCGTATCTTTTTGTCTCTTTGAGGTGGTTTTGTTTGAAACTCCATAATGAATGTATTTCGTATCTTTTGTCTCTTTGAGGTGGTTTTGTTTGAAACTCCATAATGTATGTTTTTCGGAACTGGTCGTTGATCGATCACAACTTCGCCATCCTTGAAGCGCAACGGTCAAACAACAATTTTTTTTACCTTTTCAAAAAAATTGTTTTCTTTCTCTTTCTGTCTACTTTGTTCATTTTTCAAAACCCATGCATAATAAATAGGGCATCAGTATAGCAAAATGTGATTTATATTAATATATATCTTTCTCTCTATGTCTGTCTCTATGTCTGTCTCTCTCTGTACTTCCGTCTGATTTGGTTTGTTTTGTATAGATTATGTTTGGAGATGTTGACTTTCAATGTTTTTTTTTTGTTTTGTTTTGTAATTTTGCAATAATTTTATTTTACATTTAGAATTGTTGCTGGCACACTTTGCAGTATTTTTTTTAACTGTGTGGTTAGTTGTTGGTACATTGTTTTGTTGGCTTGTTAATGTATAAGGTTTCTTGGTTTTCCATTTGTCGATACCTTTTTCCTGGATGTGAAGGATGAGGGTGGGGGGGTGATGGGAGGGAAGATAGAGGAGAGTCCTGTTTATTTCATTCGTGAATGTACTTATGCACAACTATGACTGTTTTGAATGTATGCACATCAATACTTTGCTAATAAGTGTGTTCGTAATTTTGTTATTTCTATGTATACAAGAATATCGATTTCTGTCCTGATTCCAAAGGCTGAGAAATAAAACGAATCAAAAACCATCCGTCTGAATTTTCCTCATTATACTGTACTCAACATTTTTCTTTTTTTACTTACCGTACTACATACTGTTGTTGTTTGTTCTTTCTTTTTTTTAACAATTATTTAAGAATCCGCAATTCGAGTTCTAATTAGAATGTCAAAAATATACAACAATAACAAATTATATTCTTGAAACTGTTAGCCCTTTTCCTGTTTATTTAATTTAAAGTTTGCTGGTAGCACAAACTTCTTTCCAACATTTATGACAAATATTGAATTTTAAATATTGCAAACCAACAAAGAAATACAGAAAGTTATAAACCCAGTATCTTCTCATACATGGACAGAACTGTTAGTTATTGCTTACAGGGTCCAACGGACTGCAAAGAGCCGAATCAGGACCACAACTTGGTTAAAAGAGGACTCACTTCCAATCAGTATAAAAGATCTGCTGAAACAACCCTAGTGGTAACACTGAAGACACTCCACCAGCCGGTCACTTTACAATAAAGGCAACCCTCGCAGGGTACGCTGACGCTATACTCTAATTTATCGAACCGCCGTTTACAAAAACAAAATAGAATACACACATCATTATAAAATATTAACAAAACACATACATATAAAATGCCTACATTGCTTAAATAATAATGTCATAGAAAGCCCTAGTGACCATGTGGCAGAAAGCGTCCAATATGCCCAAGCTGACCCAATAGACCTCATACACAAATGAGGAATTTTGGAATAGTTTCAATAAAAAAGGTAGGTGACTGGTCTAGCGAAGAAGATAGTAAAGTAGATCGATAGAACAGAATAGGAATGAGAAAGAACAAAGGAGAAAGACACCGACAGTGGGAATTTAAAGCACTAAATTTCCAGAAAAAAGGGATACTACTTATACAGAAACCCCCGATTCCCCCACGGGAGGAGGGCGGGAAGAGGGGAGGTGGTGGGGAAACAGAACTATAAATTAATTTCACAAGAACAACAACAACAATAATAATAATAATAATAATAATAATAATAATAATAATAATAACAACAATAATAACAATAATAATAATACTGGATGCTATATCCGCTATTTTCCCCAAATCAACAATCAGGCTCAAAACGCGGCGATCTGTACCAACACACACACTCACATTCCTCACCCACTCTTACACAACAAACACATCTATCACTCAAACATGTGGTGTAAAGGCAAGGAGATCGCAATTAGAAGGAGAGGTAATCCAATTTTTAGTTTGGAATATATAGTTGGACTGCATCCAATACCATCATTATCACTAGATAATAAAAAATAATAAAAATAACAATTAGCCAAATAGTCCATCATCACTTGTATGCTTGTAACTGCTAGAACATTCGTTTTCATCTATGGCCAGCGATTGTCTTTGAGAAGGGAGAAGAAGGTTAGGGTTGGGAGGGGGTAGGGGAGGGGAGGATTTCCACGCACACCCGTAGGCCTGTATTCACTTTAATGAAAATTAAAACGGTGGGTTATTTTGCTAGGAAACAATTATTTTGTATGCTGCGCTAAATAGAATGTGGTGAAAATTAGAAAGATGCAACATGTATTTCTCGTAGATAATTATTTACCATGAAAAACACAATCCGTCATGTATTAAAACAGAATAACTCTTGTGTTCCCCCCCCCCCCCACCCCCCCCCCCCCCCCAAAAAAAAAAATGTTCCGTTCCTTTTTTCTACGTGATCACCCACCCTAGTGTTCGGAAACGCGTACCTTTCCTACGCAATCCAAAATGCAAGGTACAAGATGGTCCCTATTTTTACACAAGGAAATTTGGCATTGGGGCAACTCAATATAAAACATCAAACATGGCAAGGACAATATCATAGTCAATGAATAAAACTTCAGGTATAGCATCAACAAACATAAAACATAAAACATTCTCAGAATGTTTCTTCTTCCTCTCCCCCCCCCCCCTCCCACCATTCCAACCGCTCCCCCAACAGCAAACAAACTATTAAGAAATAAAATTATTACAATAATAAAATACCACCAGTGATATAAATAGCATGCGACCAAATTAAAGCATGACCAAACAGAAATTATAACAATTAAATATAATTATAAGTTAAGATCCGGGAGGAAAAAATGACAATTTCCTTTTAAGTTTATGACACTAAAATTACACGTCATCAGTAAAACTTAAACAGCTTAAGTAATGGTATCAGGTGACTGACTTCAAGGTAAAATAGTTCTATTTCACTAAAATTATACCTCATTAGTAAAACTTAAACAGCTTAAGTAGTACTACTGGTATCAGGTGATTGATTTCAATGTAAAATAGCTCTATTTCAGTCACACTCCCATTATCTATTTCATCGTAATTTTGCTCCAAACCTGGCCCTACTAAGTTCTGTTCCTGGCCGGTTTTCCTCTTACCGACAGTTCCTGCTTTGCTCTGCGATTGACGCTCTTGTCGCAGCACATTCTCCGACAATTTCTTCATAGCAGCTTCGAACATCCCTGCTACTTCCAACAACTCGGCTTCATTACCTTGACTACCGTATTTCTCATCACGCTCCGCATTGACCTCTGTCGCCTGCTGGGATTTGCATAGATTGTCGTGCGTTCGTCGGCAACGCGTACAAAAGTAGGTCTTGCATGAGGAGCACGTGAGAATAGCTTCTCGACCTTCCTCACAAAGGTCACAGTTAAAAGTTCTAACGTTATCCTCTCGGGGATCACCAAGACGATCATAGTACGGGTTGTTCTGGAACAAACGGTAAATTACAACAGATAAACAAATGTTCCTCTTGTATGAAAACTATAAGCGAGATTTATTCATTTACACAATTCAGTACCTATCCTATCCTATCATATCCCGTAACCCAAAGGTCGTTGGGGCACCACAGATGATCGTGTAACCAGTATACTCCATTTTCTCTGTCCTCAGCAGCCCTGATGGTTTCGTTCAGTGTCAAACCAGTCCATTCTCGAATGTTGTCCTCCCACCTCTTTTTCTGTCTCACTCTTCTTCTGCCTCCTTGAACCGTGCCTTGCAGAATGGTTTTTACAAGGTCTGAGAGTCTAGTGACGTGGCCATACCATCGGTGTTTCCGTTTCTTTACCACTGTGAGCATGTCATCATGTTGTCCAATGGCTTGTGTGATGGTCTGTTGGACTTCTGTGGTGGTGTGCTGGGTATAGAAAATGCCCAGAAGTCTTCTGTAGCACCTCATCTCCATTTGTATTGTTCTTTGTAGATCTGCTGTGAGGGTCCATGTTTCGCAAGCAGATAGGAAGATGGAGATGACAAGGGACGCAGCAGCCTTACCTTGGAATGTAGACTGATGGTCCTGTCTTTCCAAATGGGCTTCAACCTTGTCAGGGCAGCAGTTGTTTGTGCGATCCTGGAAAAGACTTCCTGTCGAGACCTATTTTAATTCGGTACCATTTCACATTTAACCATGCCTCTGAGTAAAAATGCAAGTTTTCCCTGTAATATTACAAAAACTAAAATTAATGCCAAAATAACTCTACCGATGGATGTATTTTTTAAAAGAAATCCTAAAACACGCATGCCATTATTTTGGTCCTAATTAAAATGCTTGCTTCTAACTGTAAGCTACTACTAGTACAGAGATGACAGGATATATTATAATGTCAAACTGCAGTTTGGCACCAATATGAACCGAATAAAATATATAATCGATCTGAGAAAATAACCACTGTTTTCAACAACACAGGTAAAGTCCACTAGGAATGTGGTCGTGCTTGAAAATAAGCGATATATATGAATATAACGAATTGGAAAGTATCCGTTAATCACTGTATAAACCCTTAATCTTACTGTAGAATGATTAGTGGGTGAATGGAATCGTGAGGATGGGTGGGTTGAAAAGAATTTAACCCCGTCCTTACCCCCTGAAACATTTTTCCCAAAACAATGCACACACACACCCACACTCACACACACACACACACACACACACACACCCACACACACACTCACATTTTTGTAGAAACGACGTTGTGATGACTGTTGTGAAACTCTACATACATTATTTTGACACACTTCCCTTTTTTGACATTATTTTGACATTTTCAATTTTTTGAAGCTATCCCTAACCCTAACCCAAACCCTAACCCTTAACCTAACCCTAAGCCTAAAACAGCTCTAACACTATTTTGACGTCAAAATAACGGGGCCGTCAAAAAAAGTCAAAAGAAAGTATGTAGAGTTTCAAATGTATGTCAGAGTAACGTCGTTTCTACATGCCCACACACACACACACACGCACACACACACGCACGCACTTACATGTAGAGCGGAGACACCTTCAGGGGGAAGGAGAATGGGAGTTCTACAGGTGGGACAGGTGGGACAGGTGATGATAACAGACGAGTCAGCGTCTCCTTCGCTCGATACAGACTGCACATAAATAATTTACAACTTTAAACGCTTCCACTACCTCTCTACACATATCTAATACAATATTATAACACATAATATAATACAATATTATAACACATATCTAATACAATATTATAACACATATCTAATACAATATTATAACACATTATAATTTTATATGTATTACTCAGCCTTTTCGGTCAATCATATTTCCACTTCTCAAATGTCAAGGTCGCTGTATCTCCAAACGGATTAAACAAAGTTTTGATAATTTTTAGCATGCAGATAGTTCAGATAGTAGCCCATCGTTCCTTGCTGCCATTTTGTTTGTTAATGATAAACCCGAGACAGGACACCTTCTCGAAAATTAACTCTTTGAATATGGTGGTTTATGGTTTCTAAGCTATGTGTGCGAGTCTGGAAATACGTTTGAATGGTTTGCAAACAAAATCTAAAATACCATTACTCTAAGCTTTAGTAACAACTACAATCCACTTCATGTCAGAATAACAGAAGCCCTGTTTTAAAATCCCTTACCCAACCCCTCACCCTTCTACTCACTTCTAACCCCTCACCTCAACCGACATAGAGTGGTTACACTTTGCTGTCATTGTTTCCAGTACCTGTCCGTTACTATTGGACCCAGCTGTTTACAACAAAATGACATTTACAAGATGATCTGTTAACGCAGTGTTAAAAGTCTAGATTTCCCATCAAAACTTATTCCACCACATACGCCTTATAGTTTTAATAGTGTTTGTTATTGTGATTGTGATTGTCTCTTGCCATGCTCTCTCCGTAACTCTAACAAACATGGAGCTAGAACAGTTACATGTAAAATTAGAAGAGAAATATCAAGTACATCGGGTATCATTTGGATACATAAGCAAACAAGTGAATCTGATTGTTTTTCCCCAATGTGCTATTATATGTTGATATTTATATTGACGCGCGCCGGGAAAATGAACAGCAGAAATAAAAACAAACAAAATCAAAAGTCTCTTAGCAGCTGTGTGCCTATTGCATGTTCAGGTCTCAAGCTAATTATTATTATTATTTAATCAGTTTATAGTCCCCTCTCTTCCCGGTAAGGATTTTCAGAGAGGAGACTTTCTTACTACACCTTAGCGGCCCTTATATCGGGTCAAGCCAGCACAGCCCCAACCACAGTCAACGCCACTTACTGGGAGGAGTTTTAAAATGACACTCTTTTCAGTCTCTGAAAGATACCAAGCTAGTGACCTCCGCAACTGCATTTGGACAAGAAATTTCAGGTTGAAATGGTCCGGTAGATACCAATTTTAAAGAAGTGAGTTTTAATTGATGAAATGTGAGGAGGCTGTGAAGTAGTGATCAGTATAAACTTACCTGAGAGACCGCCTTGTCGACAAGCTGGGTCAAACAAGGGAGACAGAAACAATGAAAACATGGTAAAATCTTGAGCTGCCGTCCTTGGTACGTTTCCAGGCAAAGACTGCAAGTAACACGATTATCAAGACATCTATCGTACCCACCCGCCGCCATTATTTTTGTCACCAGTGACCTAGGTACAATAAACGTGCTGCATGATTGGGCTAAAATTACTGGACGAAAATGTACTTTCGGTTTCATTTCGATTTGTGTATGTATGTGTGTGTATGTGTGTGTATGTGCGTGCGTGCGTGTGGCTAGGTAGAAACGCCTTTATTCTGACATACACTTGAACCTCTATGTACTTTCTTTTGACGGACCCCGTTATTTTGACGTCAAAACAGTGTTCCGTTAGGGTTAGGGCTGTGTTAGGCTTAGGTTTAGGTTAAGGGATTGGGTTAGGGTTAGAGTTAGGGATAGCTTCAAAAAAATTGACAAATTTGTAAAAATGTCAAAGTAACGTATGTAGAGTTTCATGAAAGTCATCACAACGGCGTTTCTACACGGTTGTGTGCGTGTGTGGTGTGTGTGTATCTGTCAGAAACGTGCTCTCTCTCTCTCTCTCTCTCTCTCTGTCTGTCTTTCTCTCCCTCTCTCTCTCTCTCTTTTTCTCAGTGATGTTTAGTTTAGTTTAACGAACAAAAGTACTGATAAGAGAATAACGCAAAATTGAGTCGTAACCAAGCCATGCAAGAAGAAGAAGAAGAAGAAGAACAACAACAACAACAACAACAACAACAACACGTAGGAGGAGACAACAAAAAGGAGATGATAGCGGAGCCAGTAAGGCGTAGGGAACATACAGCTCACAGACCGAAGTCTGTCAGGATGCACCGAACGCATTTCTCTTTTGTTCGTTTTAATCGTTCGTTGCGGTGCAATCTCGACATGTTTTGACTTCTTTATTATTTTGGGTGCATTCCTTTCTGTCAGTCACTCATTTGTAGTGGGGTAGGCGTGTCAGTGATAAGTGTAGCAATACAACAAGTTTCAAAGGTAAGTTTCAAATAGTAGTAGGTAAGTAACGTATCATACAGCACATTTAGGACTTCAGCTTCCACAAGTATAGCGACGTTTTAAGACAATTGAAGGGCTTTCATCTTAGCGTGGCTTGGTTGGTTATATCAAGGGTCATGATGGTGAACCCCGCCTGCCACGAATGACAGGGTTCAATCCCCCACCCCTAGCCGCTGACTCCATCTACCGTCTCCTATCTATCAACTGTAGTAGCCAATTTTATATACACACTATGGCTCGCTTGTTCTTCCTTTGGGGGACACAGTTTGGATTTTGAAACTTTAACTAAAATCTTGGCTTTTAGATCTTGCAAACAGATACAGAACGAAATAGCGAGCGCAATAACGTTTATATTGTATTGTTTCGTGATGATACAACTATATTTTACCATTCGAAACGATTTATAACCTCTTTTGTTGATATATAACATATTTTTTCATGCAGTGGTATACTGATAATACATAATGCGCGTCAGATGTATAACGAAACCCCGATTCTATTTTTATTGACGCATCATCGATAGTGTTCTAAATCAGTGTTAAAGGGAGAGAATGTTGAAATTGTAGTGGTAAGTGTCACGCTACATACTTTAACAGGCCTACTTTTATTTTACTACATGTCAAATAAATCATAATGATAGTAATACATTTCCTGACTGAAATGCACTCTGGGTAAGTGAGAGGGGGAGAAGAGGTAGAAGTGGAGCATGTCTGTGTATGTTTGTGTGATTGTTTCCACTTATTCTTTTTTGTTTCCCCCATCACACCTCCATTGTTTAATTCTACTTTTTAACCTTGAAATAGGGTCAAAGGTCACAGGGCTAAGGTATTGGTGTACCCTTAAACAGGGGGAAATCACTCCCCGTTAGAACAGAAATGGAAAATTCAAAACTTCAGCGGTTGGTTTGAGCAATGAAATCCCACTTTATCATTGTTTAATGTTTTCGCAATCGCAAGACTAAGAACAGAAGTAGGCGATGAATGCGTTGGTGGGGAGATTGGAGGTAAACTGATGGGGTAGGGGAGGAGAGGAGAGGTGGGGGATATAGAGAATGTGAAAAATCAGCATCTTATTCTCACATTGCTTTCCATCAACATGAAATCAATAAAGTCGGGACTTTTTAAGCGCACAAATCCACGCTGGAAACATGCTCAGGGCGCATTTGAAATTTGTTTAAAGTGTTGATATTGTGGACACATTTGCACGCTGTGAGAATGGCCGTCTTATTCGTCGGTCTTTTGGAGACGATGCTGAACAGTAAGGGGAGGGAAGCCGAATGTGAGGGGACCAATCAATAGGTGTCTCTCTCAGATCAACCCTAACGTACACATACTTTGTGTGCTTCCTCAACAGATTGGATGGCAGTGGGGAGGAGTGATGGGGTGGGGGTAAAAAGGGGAGGATGGGGAGAACATTTACACACACACACACGCAGCCCACTCTTTCACTCGTGTATGTGGGAGGATGAGTAGGATAATATACAATGTGAAAAGCATCTTTTTTTTCTCTCTCTCTCGCGTTACTTTTCATCAACGCAAGACAATTTCCAAAAGTCCACCTCCAATCTTCCTATATGCTTGCGAAGCATGGACCCTCACAGCAGATCTCCAACGAAGAATACAAAGCATGGAGATGAGGTGATACAGAAGACTTCTGTGCATTTTCTATACCCAACACATCACCAACGACGAAGTCCGACAGACCATCACACAAGCCATTGGACAACACGATGACCTGCTCACAGTGGTGAAGAAACGGAAACTCCGATGGTATGGCCACGTCACCAGATCATCAGGCCTTGCAAAGACCATTCTGCAAGGCACAGTGCAAGGAGGTAGAAGAAGGGGGAGACCGAAAAAGAGGTGGGAGGACAACATTCGAGAATGGACTGGTTTGACACTGAGCGAAGCCATGAGGGCTGCTGAGGACAGAGAAAGATGGAGTATGCCGGTTAAGCGATCATCTGTGGTGCCCCTACGACCTTCGGGTTATGGGACAGGATAGGAAGACAATTTCTGGTCGCTGCCCTGGACCACAGTGCACCGCCAAGCAGGACACATGGGAAAAGGACCCCACCAACCACCATTCTAATTCAATTCACTGCAATTCAATAATTTATTTTAACGTTTGTCCACATACATGTAATTTTAGACGACAACGTCACTCTGACGCATGGACACAAAAACATAAGCTAACAATTTAAAGTACCATTCTAATGCTATTATTATTATTATTATTATTATTATTATTATTATTATTATTATTATTATTATTATTACATTATGGGGCATTAGGAACGTGTAAGGGAAGAAAAGGGGGATCAGAAAACATTTTAAGTATCAAGCTAAAGTGTGAGAGGAGAACAACTGGTGGTTCAATGTCACCCGATAGATCTGTTTAGACCCTTTTAAAAGGTTTTTAGGCAGAGCAGCTGTAGTATCAGGGTTGCTGAGGACAGGGAAAGATGGAGTACGCTGCTGGTTAAACGATCATCTGTGGTGCCCCTACGACCTCCGAGTTATGGGATAGGATAGGATAGGATAGGATAGCTGTAGTATAAAGTCGACAATTTTCTACATCAGAACACCAGCATTCAAAATCATAACATTCCAAATATTTTGATAAAGTAAACTGAAGAGGAATTGATTATCGTTTATTCCGTAATAAATTTATTGATTAGTTGAATAAATAAGTGGCTTTTGTAAATAAGTATATCTATAGGGTTATGATTATAAAAATGTACTGTGGTATTAGTGTGCATGAAATATGTTTGTTCATCATCAACTTACGTTAATCTGATCAATAAAAATCGATGCAGCAGCAAGATGATTTGCTACGATTGTTTTGAAAATTGTTTCAATCATGCTGATGATGATTAGCTTGTGTTAATACGTTCAATGTGAATGACGTTACAAGTACTGGTAACCAGTATGGTCTAAGGGAAACAATTCCACCGTTTGGATCAAGAGTAATAATTCCTTTAACAATTGTTTTAGCTTTTTTATATACGTGTGCTGAATATTTAGAGGATGATAAAAGAATTAAAAAAGAAGAAGAAACAAAGAAACAAAAAGAAAATGAGAACGAAATAAAGAGAAAAGAACAGATAAAAACAGCAGAATAAAACTGTACCGAAAAGAAAACGAAAGAAAGAAGAAGAAGAAGAAGAAGAAGAAGAAGAAGAAGAAGAAGAAGAAGAAGAAGAAGAAGAAGAAGAAGAAGAAGACCTAACACAAAGCTTTTGGAAAGGTGGGTGTAAATTAGGAGCTTGGGTGCGATAATTCAATAAAGATCCGGGGTAAAATCAAAATAAAAACAATTCTACTTCTTCTATTAATATTTATAAATATATTTATAAATACATTTATATCTATAAATTTGAAAACATATCTAGACCAAATTAACTCTTATTTTGGTAAAATTAAATCCAACAATTCCGTTCACGAAAAGTTCCATTCCATCAACCGGAACCAGTAATAGGTCATGTGATAACCTTCCCGTGAGTCCATGACGAAACAAGATGGCAGTGGGGACAATTCCATCTTATCGGGCAGGGGGTTCAGGTAGGTTCCATTCCAAGGGATTTGACAGGCCGGGGGCGACGCGTCCTCAATCACCGATGAGTGAAAGGTCAAGGACACAGTCTATGGACACACACACACACACATATAAATATATGCATTAGTTACTAGCTGCATGCGTGCGTAATCCCATTTCTTTACCTCTAATTTCTTTACCTCTCATTACCTTCCTTGCCATCGTCATCCTCATTGTTGTTGTTGTCGTCGTCATCGTTGTTGTTATTGTTAAAGTGTTAAAAATTATTTTTAAAAAATATAGGTGCTGATGCAGAATGCCAGAGAAGACAAACGCTAATATTCTTCTAGTACTGTAGTAATGTAGTACGATCCTCACTAATCAAGAAACCAAACCGAAAACGAGAGAGAGAGAGAGAGAGAGAGAGAGAGAGAGAGAGAGAGAGAGAGAGAGAGAGAGAGAGAGAGAGAGAGAGAGAGAGAGAGAGAGTGAGGGAGTTAGTTGGTTAGTTAAATAGATTAACGTCCCCGGACACATAAGCGTATAGGGGACGTTGTTGCTTATGTAAAGTTCTTTCTGCGTTTATTCTCTTATGGAGGCTCAGGCGCTTCCAAATAAAAATGGATAATGATTCTACATCTGCCAATCGAAGAGGCGGAACCAGTAGTAGGTCATGTGGTAGCCTTCCCTGGATTCAGCAGTCCAGCAGCTGGGAAGCGGAGACTTATTGGATGTGCCCCATTTCTGCGGCAAGGGGTTCAGGTAGGTTCCATTCCAACGGATGCGACAGGTAGGGGGAGATGCATCTTCGATGACGGACGAGTGAAAAGTCAGTGACACAGTCTGTGAGAATACAAACATGGCTATTTTAAAAGTATTGTTTCGTGTTATGCACACCACGTTTTGGCCACAATTTTAAAGAAAAAAGGGAGATCCTTAAGGCCTCTGTACACTGTACTACAACTAAAATTTTTACTGGAGTCATTTTGGTAAGCCTCCGCATTTTCTATAATGAGCGTAAGCTTAGCTGTTGATCACAGGCGCCCGTACTGGAATGTGAAAGAAGGCTATTACTACTACTATAGAACATTAGACTCCGCTCGCGTTGACATTAGGATACGGAATGTTGATGGTAGGATGGAGTGGGTTTGAGAGAGTGTGAGTGAGTAAGTAAGAAAGAATTAGAGGGATGAAATGACCAGTGATGATCTCAGTTATTTTACAATAAGCCAGTAAACCATACGAATGTCAGAAATAAAAGCACATCAACACAAAATGACGACAATTCTCCCTAGCCCTGTCACTTCTTCAATTTTTATTGAATGCGTATTGTGCAACTCTGATCCCAGTTTGAAAATGCAGACATTGTTTGTCGTGTTATCGAAGGTGTTAGATTGCTTTCGATGATGACTTTTCTATATATGCCAATCGAGGAGCCGGAACCAGTAGTAGGTCATGTGGTAACCTTCCCTTGATTCAGCAGTCCAGCAGCTGGGAAGCGGCGATTTGCTGGGCGCGCCCCATTGCGGTGGCGGAACGGGGTTCAGATAGGTACCATTCCAAGAGATGTTACAGTAAGGTGACACGGCGTCCTCGATTACGGAGGAGTAGAAGGTCAGCGACACAGTCTGAGACAACACAAACAGGTCTTGGTTAATGTATATTGTCTTTGAAGTAGTCTTGGTTAATGTGTAACCTATTGTTTTTTAGCTGTAGATCCACATAATTATTTCATCTGTTCTGTTCCTGTTACGTTGTTTGTGCGTACTGTGTCGCTGTATAGATGATAGCCTTCTTCACCTGTGCTATATATATAGATCGATGACAGTGTTGAATAATCCAAGCTTCTGGGTGCAATTCGGTTCTGAATCTCTTCTGAACGAAAATGTCAGCAGTTTGGACTAACTGTGTCATGTATTTAAAAAGTAACAAAAGGTCCCCCAGAAGGAACTCGATAATGCTGTGACTATACCTGGAGTCTTCCACAAAACAGGAAAGAAGAGGGGATATGTTCATTGGACCAGGAAGGGGGTTCAGGTATGTTCTGTTCCTTGGCATATCACAAGTCTGGTGAGTGGGAGGGAGAAGGGAGCGAGCGCTGCATCCTTGATCGCAGATGAATGGAAAGTCAGAGTAACCGTATGTAAAACAGCCAAGAGAACATCGTGTGGTGGGTTCCGACTGGCTGACTAAATGGTTGGTGAACTGGTGTTGGCTTTGTTGGCAACGGGTCTGGCATAACCGCAGGTTTAGAACCATAGGCGCTTGTATCTGGACTGGCGAGCGACTTAAGTCTGTTAGGCCTCTAACTCGGGGTATAATATAGATACCCAGAGAAAGACGTGTCACAGGCATGGGATAAATATACCCCGAGGGAGAGGCGTCACAGGCATAGGCGCTCGCGTGTCCAGATACAAGCGCCTGTGCTTAAACCGTTCGCTACGCATGTGTTTACTTGCCGTTACGTTTTGATGCCTTCAGCCTTCATCATTATAATCGTTGTCATCGTAGTCGTCGTCATCATCATCATCATCATCATCTAGGTCGTCGTCGTCATCATTATCATCAAAATCAACAACTTCCTCCATCACCACTACTGTAACCAATGAATTTATTTTATATATATAATCAATCTTATATAGCGCTTTTTCAGCTCAAGAGCTGCTCAAGGCATTGGCCGATACAGAATCTAACTCCAGCCGCCCGAGGCACCCTCCTGCAACCTTTGGGCGCATAGTCTGATGCCCAGACGACTGAGCACAATCCTGGACGACCGGGGATGGGAAGAAGGGACCTAGTACGTGCTGGGTGTATTTTTGTAGGCGACACACAACCATCTAGGACATGCGATGGAATGCGTGCGTGCACACATTAGACCTCGGTTTATACTCTCGTCCAAAGGAGTACACAATTCACCACCACAATCGACAACCTTTGTCGCAGTTCTTCAAAAATGACTGGCAAGCAACACTAACCATCTTGCTGTAGCCATCGTCGCTGCCTTTGTGGACATCAAACACGAGTGGACCGTGGTCACAGCTGCCCACTTGAATAGGCTCTGTCTCGTTGGCTGGTTTCCCGCTGACCAGAAACGTCGTCGGGACAGTTGCTATGCAGCCACTGCAACAGACCAATGATGCCAAACAGACACACAGGTAGATAATAGGCATATGAAGCAGAGTGAAGTAAAGTACAGTTATTATTATTCTATAGCGCACATAGCGAAAATCCAGAAAATTCTATATTCTACAGTATAGCCTTCAAAGAGCTGCTCAATGCGCTGGTCGAAATCAGGATCTCTCTCAATCCGCGCAGAATGTCGACTACTGTCGCATGAAGCCTCAAACGCACTGTCAAACGTACATGACAACTTTAAACTGATCCCACACGGACCACCTTTACAACAACAAAAAAGTATTATTAAGGGATGCACAAGAAATTCGATTGTAAAATGAAAGGAAAGAGATGAAAAACGCCTGACAAAACAATAAAAAGCTACCTATAAAATGAAACCAAAACTTAAGAGATAAAACAAATAATAATAGCCACTGAGTGACAAAACCATTACTTACTCGGGGTCCCAAGTATCGTTGACGGTAACCAGGAAACGAATTCTCACTGGACCACTAGCTAAATCGTAGTTTGTGTCGTGTAGATTTGCAGCGAAAACGGATGTCAACAGTACCACCCAATTCACTATTGCGCACCATGGAAACTCCGCCATTCTCTAGTGATTAAGCTAAATTCCGACGTTGAGGTTTAAATCAAACAATGAAGTTCAGAGTGAAAAATGGCTGCTAAGTTCTTGAATAAGTTGTAAACATGTCTGTATGCATTTTAAGCTTTATCTAAGTCTGCCCTAGAAATGTTTTATGCTAATGTAACTGATAAAAAGCCCACCAGGGTTGACCTGGATTAAATGAAACACTAGCAAGCCATTGTTTCTTAAGTTTTAATTGTCGCAATATTTAAGCGTACCTTAATTTTGCTTCGTCTTCAGTTTGAAAAGGATCGCTTCTAAGAAGAAAAGGATTGTATCCAAGCTGCAAGCTTTAACTACACTTCTCTGTCTTTATACTTCGGTAAAACTAAATCTGTGGACTCCCTGAAACAATAATGAATAAAGAGCTTGACGTTTTACTGATTTTATATTTTAAATTTTTTGCCAACTTTCAAAGCTAAAGCCATATATCATTCTAGCTGCAAAATGTATCGTCTCAGAGCTTAGTGACCAGCACGTTAACAGAAAATATACTTAGTCTATTTATTTAATTCCTATCATATCCTATCCCATAACTCGAAGGTCGTTGGGGCCCCACAGATGATCGTTTTTAACCAGCGTACTCCACCTTTCTCTGTCCTCAGCAACCCTCATGACTTCGCTCAGTGTCAAGCCAGTCCATTCTCGAATGTTGTCCTCCCACCTCTTTTTTATGTCTCTCTCTTCTTCTGCCTCCTTGCACCGTGCCTTGCAGGATGGTCTTTGCAAGACTTGATGCTCTGGTGGTGTGGCCATACCTTCGGAGTTTCCGTTTCTTCACCACTGTGAGCATGCAGGTCATCGTGTTGTCCAATGGCTTGTGTGATGGTCTGTCGGACTTCGTCGTTGGTGATAAGCTGGGTATAGGAAATGCCCAGAAGTCGTCTGTAGCACCTCATCTCCATGCTTTGTATTCTTCGTTGTAGATCTGCTGTAAAGGTCCACGTTTCGCAAGATTAAAGGAAGATTTTTATGACAAGGGACGCAGCAGCAATACCTTGGAATGTAGACTGAATGGGCTTCAACCTTGTCAGGGCAGAAGTTGTTAGTGCGATCATGGAGAGGATTTCCAGTCGGGACCCATTGTCTGATACAATGGCTTCTAAATATTTCATCAGATGGTGTGTCTTGGGCACTAAAGACCTGGCAGAGCCATATCCTCTCTAGGCTGTTGGCCACAACCGAAATCCACGAGTACAGTATGGCTTGCCTTGGCCCCTGTAGTAATATGAGGTTCCTCCGTCCTGGCCGGTGACTTCTGTGTAGAAGACTTTCGCCCAGTTATGCCGTCCTGACATCACCCATATTAGTCGCCTCTTAGGACACGCCAGGAAACTTTGTGTCTATTCTATTCAGTGCCCGAACCCACAGGGCTTCTTTAATTATGCGTTTGTTAACATAGTTTTTATTGTTTTAACTCCGTACAATGATTTGTCTATCACCTTGTTTGAATGTTTTCTCTGGTTTCGCCAGTGGCTTAGAGGCAGAACTCTGCTGTTTGTTATGTGCATAAGTCTATATCATAGGGCTGATGTTACTCAAGATCTACAAAAGTGGACTAGCGAATCTGCCGTGTGCTGTTTGTTCAGTGCATTAGGCTATATAGTATAGTGTTAACTAATCTAAAGTTTCACAAAGTCAATGCATTATTTAACACTGATAGATAACGAACACGAGCTAATTTCTATCCGGATTTTTCTCCATGTAGCTATACAGCCTTGACCTAGAGAGCCGTTTAATGCAGTCCCTAACCAGTGGCCACATTTGGCTAACGTTTTACGGCTTATGCAAATGTGGCAAATACTTAAGATCGACACGCAACAAGTGAATTCAACTGCATGAGCTCGCCAAATCGTGTTTAGCAGACAACTTTTGTATAAGAGTTTAGGTTGACCTCTAAACTCTAGCTTCTGATTGGTCCTTCCAAAACTGATAACCTTAAGGTGTGTGAAATTACCGCACCATCAGCCTCATCAGCCATCTCAACAAAGTCCTCCTGAAAATAATACTCAACAGGTTGAAACCCCAAGCTGAACAAATCATAGCTGAAGAGCAAGCAGGATTCGAGGAAGGGCGAAATACCACTGAACAGATTTTCAACCTCAGAATAATCTGCGAGAAATACTTACATCACCAACAACATCATGTATTTGTAGACTTCAAGTATCATGTGTTTGTAGACTTCAAGAAAGCGTTTGACCGAGTCTGGCATGCAGCTCTGTACAATATGAGCCCTAAAATTATTGAAGTCATCAAATGCATGTATGACAAGGCTACCAATGCAGTCCTCCAGAACAGCGCCATCGGAAACTAGTTCAGAGCAACAATCGGTGCACGTCAAGGATGCCTACTCTCTCCAAAACTTTTTAACATCTTCCTAGAGTGCATCATGTTAGATGCCCTTGCAGATCACAAAGGCACAGTCAGCATAGGGGGTAGAGCAATCTCCAACCTCTGTTTTGCGGATGACACTGATGGATTGGCTGGAGAGGAACAGGAACCTGAACAGCTGGTACAGAGGCTTGACACCACCTCCAGAGCTTATGGAATGGAAATAAGTGCAGAGAAGACCAAAATGATGACCAACAACACCAATGGCATCGACATGGACATCACAGTCCAAGGCCAATCCCTCAACACAGTGCATAGCTTCAAATATTTAGGAGCCATTGTATCAGACAATGGGTCCCGACAGGAAGTCCTCTCCAGGATCGCACAAACAACTGCTGTACTGACAAGGTTGAAGCCCATTTGGAAAGACAGGACCATCAGTCTACATTCCAAGGTAAGACTGCTGCGCTCCCATGTCTTCTCCATCTTCCTATACGCTTGCAAAACAGCAGATCTACAATGAGAAATACAAAGCATGGAGATGAGGTGATACAGAAGATTTCTGGGCATTTCCTATATTTCAGCATATTACCCAACGGACCATCACACAAGCCATTGGATAATACGATGATATGTTCACAGTGGTAAAGAAACGGAAACTCCGAAGATATGGCCATGTCACCAGAGCATCAGGCCTTGCAAAGACCATCCTGCAAGGCACGGGGCAAGGAGGCAGAAGAAGAGGGAGGGAGAACACATTCGAGAATGGACTGGCTTGACATTGAGGGAAGCCATGAGGGTTGCTGAGGACAGAGAAAGATGGAGTACGCTGGTTAAACGATCATCTGTGGTGCCCCAACGACCTTCCGGCGCACAAGACTAATAAAATACAGAAGTTGTAGGCTACTTCAAGATCTGTATCCTATCCTATTGTTACACGTTAGTTATCAGTAGTGGATTCAGCCCCGATGATTGAATCTTGACATGCCTAACTCGAATTCGTTTATCCATGCAGCCTATTCACTCAGCAACTTTGCAAAATAAAGTGATCGGAACAATCGTGCGAGTCTCAATCGTAACATTACCCCCTACACGAGACGAAATTTACTTAATTTATGTCAACAACGTTGAGACGCAATGCACAAACAATGTCCAGAAACTTATTTCAGTCTGTCTGGATACTGTCAATGTTCTTTCATCCACACGGAACCGTTACTGGTGTCATCGGCCCAGGGTCAAAGACAATGATCTCGTAGACTTTCCTGGAGTGAGTGCACCCTCAATTGGTTCCTTCTTTCATCGCATGGCATGGTCGATGAAGTCGACGTTGTCATTGCCCAGAATAAACTGGCTGGGTCTCACGATCATGTCGGTTTTTGTTAGACGGTGAAACAGCTTCCTCAAGATCTTCAGAAGCATGTTCGAGGTCTGGGTGTGAACTAGCAAGTCGCTCCAGTAACACACGTCGTTGTCCATCCCTTTGAGCATCTTCCTCGTCCCTCTCTTCAGGGTAGCACTGCTGTTGACAATGCCAAAGGGCATCTTCAAGCACTCGTACGTCCCATCAGGAGTTTTAAAAGCAGTCTTTAGTATGTCCTGTTGACGCACGGGAACTTGACAAAACCTTTGCTGAGGTCAATGTTTTAGAAGATTTTATTCCCCGATAATTGACGAACAGGTCTGCTGCAGTAGACAGCGGCTCAAGGTCGAAGACGGTGATCTTGTTAACCTTCCTGTAGTCGATGCATGCTTTGTTGCTCCCGTCCTCCTTCTTCATGTCCACGACAAGGGACGCGTAGGGGAAACTAGACTCCCTGATGATGTCCATCCTCAGCATCTCATCGATGTCTTTCTTCAAGGATTCGCGGGACTTGAAAGCGATTGGGAAGGGTTTGGATCGAACGAGAATGTCTGACGTAAGGTGGACTTCACCTCGACGTTTTGAGTTGAGGCAGGACTCCACTCTGGATCGGGGTCATCGGGTCGTTTCGCACCGTCGATATTCCCGATCATCAAATCGTACAGCGGCTTCATCAGGCAAAGCGCTTCTACTTTGTCAATGTAGAAAGGGGTGATGACTTGAATCTCCGCAACTGGTGGAGTCCGTCTGTCCCTTCTCACCTGGTTTCCAGTCTTCTGAAAGTGTTTCATCGTTTTGGATGGCTCCAGGGTGTTCCCGTGAGCGATGAGATATATTTCAGCAGAATCACCAACATCTTTAAGCGTTTGCAGCTTTCGTATTTCTAAGTGGATCGCGAGGTCCTTTGGGCAGGCGTTGAGAAATTGCTCCATCACGATCAGGTCGTGGAGACTGTGGTAAGTCTTCCCTTTGCCTGAGAACTCCAACCATTTGTGTAGATATGACGACAGTCGCTTCACAAACTGCTTTGGCGTTTCGTCTGACAAATGCCGGCATTCACGAAAGCGTTTACGATAGTCCTCCTCTGTAAAGTTGTAGGAATACATTATGGCTTCTTTCAAGACGTTGTAGTCTTTGGCGTAAGTGTTCGACAGTCTGGGGTAGCCATCAAGTGCTTGCCCCGTCAGTAGAGCACTGAGTATGATCGCCCAGTCTTGACGTTGCCATTTAGCGCTTTCGGCGAACCTTTCGAATCTCGCCAGATAACTGTCGATCTGGTCCTTTTCGTCGATGAATGCTGGCAGTTTTGGAGCCTTGTGGTCGCTGATAACGTGATAACGTGTGGCGTGTTCTGTTGTTGTTGGATACGCGCCAAATCTAGGTGGAACTGACGCTCAGCTTCAAGACGCTTCAGTTCGTACTCTCTCTCTCTCTCTCTCTCTCTCTCTCTCTCTCTCTCTCTCTCTCTCTCTCTCTCTCTCTCTCTCTCTCTCCTCGACGATGCTGCTCTTCTAATTATCTTTCTTCTCGGCGACGCTGCTCTATTAAATCTATTTCTTCACGCCGACGCTCCTCTTCTCTTTCTTGATGCTGCTCTTTTAATTCTCTTTCTTCACGCCGACGTTGCTCTTCGAGTACTCTTTCTTGTATTCGCTTCCAGACTGTCCTTCGGCGTAGCCTTGCAGGACCATGTAGTCCCTTCTGTTGTTCGCTCACGAAGCAACTCTTCGGCCACTATACGCCCTTGCAGTCAACCCGAATCTATCGTGGACGTATTACCAATATGTTGGTCCCCGATCCCTCCCTCGTTGGCGGCTAACCTCGACAATTGCCTCTCGTCGCATTGACTCGCTTGTTTCCGCAGTTGAACCTTTGGCTGTGGCGTAGATCCCGGCTTGGTCCCCAAAATGTTACACGTTTATTTATCAATGATTGATTCAGCCCCGATGCTTGAATCTTGATAAGTAACTCGAATTCGTTTATCCACGCAGCCTGTTTACTCAGCAACAAGGCAGGAGTCGTCGTATAAAGTTTTTCAACTTTATTCAGCAAATATCAATAACTGCATTCTAGATCCCTTTTCGAATTTCACTACAAAGGCCATCCTCACAAGCAGACAGTGTACTACTTATATAGCCTCTCTGCAATGAGAACAAGTTCGAACGTTCCAGCTTGACGCAATAACACCCAAAATAAAACTCGTCACCGGAACTATGCACTGCCTTACATCATATAATGTTTGGATTCGACCAGCTTTTACCCGTAAGGTCTAGAAGCTTCGATCGATAATAAACAAATAATTGCAGAAAATTCTCAACAATATCGACCGACTAATATTATCAACATTATACAAAGCTCCTTCTAGCAACAACGCAAACTCAAATCAAAGGTAAATACACGCCATCATTGCATGCTTTGCAAAACAAAAAATTAATAATCGGATCTATCGTGTGCGTCTCCCAACACTTAGAAGGCGTCTGTCCCTGACTCGTCCGGTTCCCGTGGATCTGGTTCCCATGGTTTCCAGTCTTCTAAAAATGTTTCGTAACCTTGGGTGGCCCCAGGGTCTTCCCGTGAGCGATGAGATATATTTCAGCAGAATCAGCAACATCTTTCAGCGTCATCAGCTTTTGTATTTCTAAGTGGGTCGCCAGATCCGTAGGCATTAAGGAATTGCACCTTCAGATCAGGTCACGCAGACTATCGTAAGTCTCTCCTTGTTCTGATAATTCCACCCACTTCTGTAAGTGAGACAGGCGCTCCACAAGCTGCTTTGGAGTCTCTTCTTAGGGCGCGTCCACATGACGAGCTGCGCTTTGAGCTAGCGGTGGCGTAGCGTTGGACGAGCTTTGAGCTTTGAGCGGTGGGTGGCCACACCAAAAGCGTCAAAAAGCTAGCGGAATCTAGCTGCACAACTGGCTGTAAGCTCGGTGACAGCTTGGGTGGCCACATGACAAGCTGTTACAGCTACCTGCCTTCTAGCGTGATGCTAGCTGTCGTTCAGAAGTTTATTATCTGTGGTTTTGCAAGGCATCGCAGACCGGCAACTAAAATTTATTTCTGTTGAAGTTGGAGCCTACGGGAAAGAGAGTGATGGCATATTATCCAGGTTTCAGATGAAACTCTGCCTTGAAGGGAATACAGAAAATATGTCCCACTACCAAATTCCAACATTCACCTTTCCTATTTTTTGGGTAGGTAACCCAGCCTATCGCCCAAGCCATACCTAATAACACGCATCAACACAGTCGATATCATCTTCAATTATCGCCATGGCAAGCCGTTGTGTAGAATGCGGGTTTGTAGTGCTTGCTGGAAAATGTAAGTGCTGAAAACAGCAATCTGCACAACGTGACCACTGCTGACAACATTGTGCTAGCACTGTTGCCTTGCACAATGCAGTCATCCATCATGAAAGCGCTGATATAAAAAAGGACACGGAGATCTGGGATGATACTCAAGTCCGTGGCGAACAGGACAAACGGATGGGGTGTTACTCAGGTCGTACTGGGCAATATTTAGCATTGGTGAGAGAACAGCTGGTTGAGTATTTTGTCAGGGTTGGTGCAGTGAACTGGCAGGAAAGCTACAGTTAATATAACTTTGCTGAACTAACTGACGGCAGTGATAATGAAGGATGAAACTCTCGTGACTTTAGTTTTCCCATGTTCATATACGTCACAAAGCTTGTGATTTTAAATCTAAAGTTGGTCACTTTTAAGATCAACATGGAATGTACTATTTTAAACAAATAAAACAAAGAGTGCAGATTTAAAAAAGATGGACCTGCAATCATGCACTCCACCCAAATGTTGGTCATTTACTGTTCAGCCTTCCCCTTTTCTCTCTCTTGTTTTCCCCTACCCCCCCCCCCCCCCACCCTTACAAAGCTACAAAGAAATAAACCCAAGTTAAAACGTTAACTATACATTTTTGTAAACTTTTATTGGCTGGCATCAAACACACAATACCTACATCATAAGTGTTCATTGATAATTTATCATCATAGCCCTTTTATTTATTTTTTATTTATAAAATCCAGATCTAAATCTAGGTTGAATTTGGGACTATAAGCACGGTTCTAAATCTGAGTGAAAACATCAAATGTGAATTCGCTTAATAGATCTAGATCTGTATTTTATTTGCAACAAATTGTGTTAAAACATAATAAAGAAAAAAAAACACACTTACTGGGTACTATTATTGTTCAATGGCAACGGCACAAATGATAAAGCTGCAATTTTGTCAATTAGGCCTATACTATACGAAAAGAGCAATTGGTCATTTTATAATATAATTTATAACCATCTTCACTCAATCACTAACTTGAGTGCCTTGCCATTTTAGGCACCTCCTTAAACAACTTTGCTCAAACTTCCCTGTTCGAAAATCTTTTTGTTTTTTCTGTCACAATCTCTTATTTTGTAGTTCTCTGATTCCGTAAGCGAAGGGTTGTAAGAAGACTGATTCAAGGCCAAGGACCCAAAACCAATCAAGGTCAAGGACCCAAAACCACCGCTTGAGCTTCGAGCGTCGATAAATGCCGATAATATTACCGCCGCTCGAAGCTAGCAATAGCCGCGCGGCTACCGCTCCTGGTGTGGACGCTTCTACAGTAATTCTAGTTAGACTTTTCGCAGCGCAGCTGAAGCGCAGCTCAAAGCTTCGCTCGAAGCTTGTCATGTGGACGCGCCCTTACAGAGGCACGTATTCACGGAAGCGTTTACGGTAGCCCTTCTCTGTACAGCTGTAGCACTGCATTAGGTCTCTTTCAAGACGTTGTATTCTTTGGCGTCAGCGTTCAACAGTCTGATGTAAATTTCGAGTGCTTGCCCCATCAGAAGTGAACCGAGTCGAATCGCCCAGTCTTGAGTTTGCCAGATCTTTTTACAGATAATGGTGAAGGCGTCAATCATCGCTTCTCCTCCTGCTTGAGGCAATTCTGCGGGTATGTTGTCCACTCCCGCTGACTTCCTCTTCTTCAGTCCCTACTGCTAATTCAGTCCCTACTGCTAAAGTTGTACAAAAGTGGTTCAGTTGGAACGGCTGCAAGCGCATCCTTCACGCAACGCAAGGGTACCGAAACGAAACTAACGAAATGCGATCTATAGTTCTCTTAATTAGAGAAATATATTCAGCCTATATTAAAGAAAGAAAATAGATTTTTCTTATATAGCGCACTTACAAGCTCAGAGAGCTTCTCAAGGCGCTGGCCCGTAATATCCAGCAATCACAAAATAGTTTGCTGAAGTCAGGATTCGAACCCACGTCGCCCAAGACGCACTCACACAAGTCGTGCGCTCTGACCACTGAGCTATCCCTGCCGCCATATTAACGCTAAACTATCATTTAAAAGTTAATGAAACATGAACCATTTGTTTAGACCCATTAAGATAAACTTTAATTTTTTAAGTATACGACGTATTTCGGCATATTAAATGGTAAAGTATAATTTAGAAGCATAATGACATCTCAACCACTGAGATACTTAACACAGCAATTATAAGCAAATGATGACGGATTGTTGTAGGCCTACTTGAGATATAAACTCGTAACCTAATTTCGGGTTTTTCCAGTTCTCCACTGAGGTAATAAATTAAAAATCACTAAGCTAATGAGGGTTTCAGTACTGTATACCAACTGAGATCACCTTTACTGCAGTTCGATTTCATTCACATATACGACTATTATAATTAAATTACTGTGGTTAGGAACAGTTTGAGTTATGTTAGAATCAAATGATGCCTGACTATTGAAGGCCTATTTCGGACCATCTTTTGCCCAAATTTTCTGTTCATTCACAAATACGAGTATTAATAATTATATTACTGTGGTTATGAACAGCTATGTTAGAATGACTCCTGACTACTGAAGGTCTATTTCGGATATTTTGTTGCCACAATTTTCTGTTGGACCAACCAGTCAGCTTGAACAATTTGATGATTTTGTGACGAGGGGTTTTATTGTTGCTGGGCTCTGCACATTGGAATGCTATTACCCACTTGTCTACAGTCTATGGGGATCGCTAGTAATCTCCCTGTGACTTAACTTAATACATTTATTTGTTTAGTTCGGTCTGTGGTTAGGCTGGGGTACAGAGATTAAAAGATCACTGTCACACTAGCTCTCACATGGCTATGAAACATAGGTAGTCCAGCCACTTGATAACAGTAAATATCACACATTTATTTCCTCTACTCTATACATGATCTTTGAAGTACGATACTAACTTAAAAGTTCAACTGTCTCTTGGACTGGTTCGCTTTTGATAGTTCTAGGCAGCTACTGTCTCTTCATCGGGTACTGGTTGCTTTCTGCCCTAAGGGCCAGAGTTCTGGAAGAGTGGACTACTGTGGTCCGGTGATACCAGTTTTAGTGCACTGTTTCTATCTGCACTTATCTGATACTTCGATAAGCTGTGTTGTGGTTGCTTCCTTGATAAGCTTTGTTGTGGTGGAGTCTTCTCCTTGTTGCTAGACTGGTGGGCTCTTTCCGCTCAGTGCGTTAGATGCCTCGGCAGGCCAACGTTCAGCGAAGACTTGTTGTTGTCTTTCGCCTAGTTGGGCTCATGATACAGTGCCTGCTCGACTGTAACATATAAGACGAAATTCTGCACAACCCTGTATAATAGGTGTGTGCAGAGCGTCTCACTGAAGGCCGAAGTAGCCCTCAGTGATTGGCTCCACATCTCTATATATAAGCGACAAACATTCTGCTAAGTCCGTGGTCCACTGGAATCTCCACTCTAAGTTCCTATACATATATAAATATAAATCATGGCTAACTAGACACATAGAGAAATACATAGTATACACATTCTCTGGTACAGCCACTGGTCTGCAAGCATACATATATGTTAAACAACAGTGGGTTCGTACGCAATACAACTTCTCGTCGGCCGGTCGGGTTCGCCGCATGGTCGGATTCTCCACGTGGTCACGCAACGCCGGACTAACAATTCCATTCTAAGCATAGCAAATTTCACAAACATAATTCAACAATAATATAAATACATCACGATGAAACAAAAGTATGTTCATTTACCTTCTTGACAATGTCAGTCCGTGGCTAACTTGATTGGATCGAATTTTCAACAAGTCCTGCTTTCCGTCTATAAAGATATTCTTTTAGAGTGTAGCTGTGTACTCTAGGCAGTTTGAACGCACAATGACTCCTCTACCTCTCTACCTAACCAGGCAGAACTGGTTCTACCTAATCTGGCTGTGTTCTGATTGGCTCTAAAATCTGATTGGATGTAAAATCGAAGCGCTCTACCGTAAGCTGCTATGATGTCATAGCCTACTGGGCTATCGTCAGCATAAGAAATGTGTAGCAGTAATCAGTAACACCTCCATCGTCTGCCACAGACTAACATCAACCTTAGCGTTAAGCTGACTAAACAAGGCAAAAGCTATCGGGTGGTGTTTTAAATCTAGGCTCTTGTTACAGATTTATGCATTGCTTTTGTTTATTTGTGTAATAACTCATTGTGGTAAACTTCATACAGTTATACAGTTCAATCTCACACACGTAGACCTACTCACGCGGTTTGTAAGACTAGGCTTACGGGCCTACACTTTTTTTTTATCTTAATAAACTATTCACATGTTCTAATAAACGGTTCAATGTTCAATGTTCAATGCTCTCTCTCCCTCTCCTCCTCCTCCTCCTCTCTCTCTCTAGCTATCAATACACACACAAACAAGCCGAGTGCACGCGCTCACACACACACTTCTTGTAATATTTTTAAAAAAATGTCTGTATGTGTTTGTGTTTTGCGCGCGCGAACACGTGTGAGTGTGCGTTTACGCGCACGTCTACATTAGTAACTGTTCTTGTTTTGAGCGAATTTGACAGATAAGATGACCTCCAATCTATATAACCCATGTCAACATAATCTACTGCCTTTTGAAAGCTGTATTGTTTGCTGGAGCTCCTTATCATTCCTTATCATTAAATCTACAGCCTGTTGTGCATTCCATAACTTTATGTGCAGCGCACACAAACATTTATCGCTTTGAACGACCGATACACTCTACCAACCTTCCTGAAATATATCTTTGTGCAGAAATCTTTGTGTATCACAGAAAGAGTGAACTCAATATATTATACATGTATGTACTCATCAGCTTAGGCTACCGATAAATTGCGCTCACAGGGTTCGAGTTTCTTTTCTGCATAACAATTTATTCTATTGATAGAAGCTAAAGTCAAGGACAAACTGGTATTTTTATTCTTCATATTAATCTTATACTGCTCTGATAAGTGACACGACTAAAAAGCAAAGTATATTCTCGTCGGTATAGTGTTTTTATTGTGCAGTTTGTTTGCGAGAGCTTATTGGTTCAGTAGATATGGACCAAACTAAAGCTTTGTTTGCCGTAGTTTTCGTGTGGTTAGTGTTTTTCGGTGGTATTCACAGTGTCCGCATTCAGGATGGTAATAACAACAGGCAAGGACGGGTCTCCATAGAAATCCGATTTATCGTCGGCATAAACGCATCGTGGGAGTAAGTAGGTTTATAATAAGTGGAATTTCTTTTAAAAGTGAATGAATGATGGAAGAAAGAAGGCAGGAATCGAATGAAAAGAAAGAACGAAAGAAAGAAAATGGAAGAAAGAAAGGGAAAAAAGAATGTAAGAAGGAAGGAAAGAAGGAAAAACACCGAATTAATGAATGAATGGAGGGATGGCTGAAGGATGGATAGATGGATGGATAAAGAAAAATACGAATGAATGATGAATAAATTACTTAATCTATTACAATTAATTATACTAAATCTATATTTTATAATAATTAATGATTGGATGACGAAAGGAATGACAGACGGAAAAAAACTAGACAGAAGACGAGTAGGCGGACAAATTCATAATTAAATATATAAACAAACATATTTGGATTTTAGATCATAATACACAAAACTCAAGAGTGGTTCAACTCAGAGTGTTTCAATTGTTCATCTTGTTAAAAAAAAGGTTATCTTAAACATGTGTGTGTGTGTGGGTGGGGGGTGGGTGTGTGTGTGTGTGTGTTTGTGTGTTTGTGTGTGTTACACACTGTCTGTGCGTGCATTCTTCAGATTGTGTACCGGAACCATTGCCAGTCCATTCCTGAAGATGGACACCAATTGGAAAAACGGAACAGTGGTTGACCTTGCCAAGTGTGACCATGGACCTCTGGTCTTTCACCTTACAAATGGCAGCACAGATGGAAAAAGCAAGACGGTAATCAATTTATTCAAGGAGTCCAAGACTCATCATCATGCAAACATCGTTTGGTGGGGTTGTTTGGTGAGTTAGTTGGTAAGTGAATTTAATTGGTTGACAGGTCACTCAATAATGAAAGACTTTCTTGGACCCGTTTGCTGGCATCCTTTTCTTAAAGCTCTTCTTTATGTGTCACATGCTTGAGCTGACCTGATCCATTATCATCATCATCATCATCATCATCATCATCATCATCATCATCATCATCATCATCATCATCATCATCATCACCATCATCAATAGCAACACCTCTTTTTATTTGTCACATGCTTGAACTGTACTAATCCATCATCATCATCGTTGCAGAACTTGCGGTGAGGTTCTACAGCAGCAACATGGCGGCTATCACCATCACAGTGCATCCTTATCCTCACCACTACACTTTCCCTCGTCCCCTTCCTCATCATCGATAATTATGTTGTTGCAGGACGTGGTTGTGACGTTCTACAGCAGCAACATCGCGGCTATGCCTCCACAGTGCAACATCCCTTGGAATTTCACCTACCTGGACCCCCATACTGAAGATCCTCAGGAGTCACCTTTACCTGGCTGCTACACCACAGATTCCAAGGAAGGGTACCATGCCACCGATTTCTGGTTTTGGATCATGGATTGGCGCTTTGTTTAAACTATGCATCAGGGACAGCAAATGTATGCGTACTGTTTTCAAGAAAGGAGGCTTGATATTGATCTCCGATACTTTGTATACATCTGTTGTGACTGAGGCGAGCTGTGGCTTAAATTCACACCAAAAAACTTATGATATGTAATAAATTCTCTTTTACATCAAACCTAAACGAAACACATGTTTTAAATCTTTAGGGGCAAAGAGAGGGGTAGGGGAAGTGGACGGGGGTGGGGGATGGAGAGTGGGAACGGATGGCTGCGTTTTGGAGAGTATCTATATATAAATTGCTTAGCCGGAAGTCCTTCTTCGCCTCTACTGTAAAGTTTGTCCGGTATGGACGCTGATCTGGGCAGGTGCTGGGCGCTGCGGATCGGCCTGCTGTGCGCTCAAAACCCGCGAAATCGTTATAGCCGACATTTCCTTACCAAACGTTTAACCGTTTCTGAGATAAATAAATAAACAAAATGTCCACAAACTGCAATAGCCTCATTCCGCGCGCGGTTTCGATTCAATCCGTGTCAAGAACCTGCTGTTCCTTAATACCGTATTTCCGTTCAAAACACTTTTGCACTCATGTCACCAATCTTACAAAATTTTGTGTTTAACTAATTAAATTTGATTAATTAAAGATCGAATAGAGGTTTCAGCATGTTTTCCCATATAGACCAAAAAATTGATGGTCTTTATACGAAGCCTTAGTAGCTTACTTAGTAAGACATTCGCCTACCGTGCAGGCGACCCAAGATCAAATCTACCGCGGGCCATATTTTTTTTATGTTATTTTTTTTTTACACAACAATATGAATATTTTTATTTTTAATTTAGGCTTTTTACTTTTAACTTTTTATTATTATTATTTATAAACTAATAATAATAATAATTACAATTATTATTATTATAATAATTATAATATCTTATATCAAATTTTATTTTAAAACCTTGGTGTTTTTTATGATTTCTATTTGTATTATTCTATATTCAATATTATTATTATTATTATTATTATTATTACCAAGGATCGGGATGGGGTGGTACGTGTAGGTAAAAGGGGGCTACGGGTAGGTTTAAAGGGGCATGGGTAGGCATAACGGGGATACGGGTATATATAAGGGGGTATGGTGATGGTCGATTCCTTGCAATGTGGTGGTTCACCCGTCACCTATACGCTTAATGTGTCCGGGGACGTGAATTTTACAACAACAAAAAAAAGAAAAAAAAAAAGAAAAAAAAAGTCGATTCCTTTCATCCATACCTGCGAAACGATCAACGGGAAAGTATCAAGGAGGGTACAGGTAGGTTACAAGGGGGGTACGGAAGGTATCAAGGGGGTATGGGGAGGTATCAAGTGGGTTCGGGGAGGTATCAAGGGGGTATGGTGAGGCATCATAAGGGGGGGGACGGGGAGATATCAGGGGGGGGGGGAGGTATGGTGAGGTATCAAGGGGGATATGGGGAGGTATCATCGTCCAAATGAAACTCGCAGACAACAGTTGTCTCTCTGTCTACATTTTAAACAGCAACCTGTGTACCCTGGCTTGCCAGGGTACAAAAACCACTAGTATAACATATATACATAACCAGCTACCACGATATTCTAGCTTAATTCAGTCTATTACCTATGTGATGTCCGTCAACCTAAAAAGCAACTACCTTTTCTTGAAGTATTTTCCAATATATATTTGTGTGTAGCGTCTTCCTTTATAATTATTTTGTAAATTTGTTGCAAGGAGTTGATGTTGGCTGATCATCAGAGATGAACTAAATATGCTTGGCTTGGCTGGAGAGGAACAAGAACTTGAACAGCTGGTACAGAGACTTGACACCACCTCCAGATCCTATGGAATGGAAATAAGTGCAGAGAAGACAAAAATGATGACCAACACCACCAATGGATCAACATGGACATCAAAGTCCAAGGCCAATCCATCAACACAGTGCATGTTTGAAATATTTAGGTGTCCTCTCCAGGATCGCACAAATTGCTGCCCTGACAAGGTTGAAGCCCATTTGGAAAGACAGGGCCACCAGTCTACATTCCAAGCACAGTCGCTTGTATCTGGACACGCGAGCGCCTATGCCTGTGACGTGTCTCCTTTTGGTTATCTGTATTATAGATAACCAAAGGAAGGCGCGTCAAAGGAATAGGCGCTCGAATACAGATAACCAAAGGGAGACGCGTCACAGGCATAGGCGCCTGCGTGTCCAGATACGAGCGCCTGTGATTCCAAGGTAAGGCTGCTGCGCTCCATTGTCATCTCCATCTTCCTAAAGGCATACGAAACATGGACCCTCACAGCAGATCTAAAATGAAGAATACAAAGCATGGAGATGAGGTGCTACAGAAGATTTCTGGGCTTTTCCTATACCCAGCACATCACCAACAACGAAATCCGACAGACCATCACACAAGCCACTGGACAACATGATGACATGCTCACAGGGGTGGAGAAATAGAAACTCCGATGGTATTGCCACGTCACCAAAGACCATCCTGCAAGGCACTATGCAAGGAGGCAGAACATTACATTACATTACATGGTTATTGCTTTAGGTCCAGCGGACTCTTCCGAGCCAAATCAGGACCAGAGAAGTGAAAGAGGACTCATCCCTGATCCGCATAAAAGATCTGCCGAAACAACTCTAGTGGTAACACTGAAGGCAATCTACCAGCCGGTCATTTTACAATAAAGATATCCCATGCAGGGGACGCTGAGGCTATAGTCTAATTTAACGAACCCCAGTTTACAAAAACAAATAGAATACAAACATCATTATACAATATCAACAAAACTCATACATATAAAATGCCTACATTGCTAAATAATAACATCACAGGAAGCCCCAGTGACCATTTGGCAGAAAGCGTCCAATATTCCCAAGCTGATCCAACAGACCACATACACAAATGAGGAGTATTGTCCAGGAAGAGTTTTCAAGAAAAAAGGTAGGTGATTGGTCTAGCAAAGAAGAAGATAGTACAGTAGATTGATAGAACAGAGTAGGAATGAGAAAGAACAAAGGAGAAAGACAGCAACAGTGGGTATTTAAAGCACTAAATTTCCAGAAAGTGGGGATAATTTATACTGAAACCCCTGGCATCCCCACGGGGGGAGGTAAAGGGTGGGGTGTGGTGGTGGGGGGGGGGGGGGGGGCACAAGAATAGGGAGAAAGAGGTGGAAGGACAACATTCCAGAAAGGACTGGCTTGACACTGACTGAACGAAGCCATAAGGGTTGCTGAGGACGGAGAAAGATGGAATACTTTGGTTAAACGGTCATCTGTGGTGCCCCAACGACCTTCAAGTTATGGGATATGATAGGATAGGATAAATATGCTTACATTCTCCAGCAACTGGCTGCCATATGTTTAAAAACTAATATAAACTTTATACATTTATAAACGGCCTGCTGGGTTAAGTTTTGCTTTTTCACATCAATCATGTTCAGAAACGAAATAAAAGTATGAAAGTTGGGGAGTGTATTTTTTAATCAGACTTGAACATCTAAAGAAGAAGAAGAATTAGAAGAAAAAGAAGTTGCTGTTGCTGTTGGTGATAATGAAAGAAACAAAGGATAAAAACAAAACATAAAAACAAGTAAACACACTCATCGAAACACACACACAAATAACAAACATTTTCTTTGCATCTTATTTATGCAAAAATCACAGTCTCGACCTGTATTCAAAGTTAACTGGTATTCTATATGATATAAAATGTACAGTTACACTACATTCAAAAACAAGAAAACACTCAAACAGTGGAAAAACGATGTAAACATACCATTCATAAAGACTTCCTAGAACATGAAAATCCACACATTAACTCAAGGAATGTATTATAAATATACTTGAAGTCTGGCAAAGCGATGTCAAATACTACATATCAAACTATTTGACTATCACATCGCCACAAAAAATTTTCAACTATCATGTTCATGTTATCACATACCAAAAAATGCAACTCATGTACATGAAACGACATCAATAATTCAACTATCATGTTCATGACAGTATATGAAAGGAATTCAACTTCTGCATTGAGTAAAATGATCGACTCATACTAGGGTGAACTAGCACATTCCAAAATTCATGTTATGAAAATAGTTTACTGAATGTCACAATTAATAGCAAGACATCAACTGCTACAAACTTTCTTGGAAAGCACAAGCCTTCTTTCAAATGCACTGAACCTGATCTATTCACATTCTCTTTCCGATGTAAGACCATGACTTGGCTTTGAACTAAATGGATACGAAAATAAATAACTTTGGAAAGTAAAATGATAAACAAACAAAAAATGTCTTACTCTCTCACAGTACAAGCAACCAAACATACCACAGATTTTGACTGAGCAATTGCAAGTGCATAAATAATTTTGTTTTGTTTTCCTTTTAAGTTATATTAGATGATAACTCCGAGCCCTGGATTTTTCAAACCAGCCTTTATTGTAAATCTGAATTATCTGTATCACTATCCAGATCGTAACATTATAGGAAAGTAACCGATGTACAAAAATATTATCAGACACTGTACACATTCATGTACAGTCTACTTTTACTAACAATTTACTGGTGCAATGAGTTTGACTAGTTCAGTTTCTATAATGTTATCAGTTTTGAATCTAAAACACGCACTACTATACGTTGATAGCACAGTGGTCATCACAAAAGAAAGCTAGATGACAGGGGCGTACAACTGTTCACAATTTCAAGGTTAACAGGCAACTGTTGAACTGAAATACTACATTTTCAAACAAGCTCATTTACTTCCTACAATCACCGCAGCACCTTATACCAAAGTATAAATCAATTCAAACCAACTTGATTTTGTCATCTTGTAGCACAATTTAAATCAGTTCAAAAGACTTAAATTACTGTAGATGAAAAATTAATCTTCCAAATTCAAAAGTAAGTACCCACAAAATCAAGAGTCAGTAATAACTATGTGCAAAATTCAATAAGTAACAGACAAGTTATGTTTAACCTGCAAATACACAAGTACACTCCACTTGTTGTTTTCCAAAAAAAACACAATCACACACACAACCATTTTCATATCATTGTAGAAAAAAAACCAGCTTATCACTTCTAGTTGGACTAATAGAAAAGAAAAACAAAACAGTTGCATACACATTTATTCCGATTACAAGGGTCTGAACACAAAAACAGACACTACATGAAGCTACCAACGATTCCAAAATGTTCTTTTCACCTTTTGTCATCATGCAGTCCATTATCTTTCTCTCCTCTCTCTTCTTGAACAATATAAATACACCCTTCACTAAAAAATCTGCGTTCACTTTCAATAGGTTTTTTTAAATTCTTTGTATATAAAGTTTTTATTTCTCTGCTTTTTTTTCCTTGACCCACACTATAAAATAAATTATTAATCAATTCTTGCTAAAAAGACAATCAAATCTGTAACTTGGCAGTCCTGTATAAATAACATAACAAAATAGGCTAGATCTTTACTGCAAATGGCTACATCATTTTGATGGACAACCACACTAGCTTCTGCTCAAATATCATTCCCTCTCCAGTCTCAAAAACTTGCAAAATATTACTCTTATTTAAATGTACATCATTCATATTCCTCCCCATGAAAAAAAACCCAACAACACCTTGATTATCACAAAATTGTACACTCCTCCTCAGCATTTCCCAAAAGCTATTCTGTCAGCTTTTTCTGATGGTATTTGATCGATAACTAGGTAGTCTTTCAGGTTCCATATAATCTTTGCGAATTTGTTTACCCGAAAATGATACAATGCTTTTTTTGTGCAAAACTGCAGATTCAAGGATTCAAACCTGTTAACATTGTCAATTTTAATTTTCTTTAACGCAGACACTTTGTATAGCCAAAACATAACACCATGCTAATTCAAGGGATCCAAACAAGCGCATTACTATATATAACAATTGTCAATTCTACAGGCGTTGTTGGTCCAGCAGGTCCAGGTTGATTTTGTAGTAGATGTAGGGATAGTAGTCACCAGTGCCCATGCTCATACCAGGGATGTCCACCATGTTCTGTGCAAAAAATTCATACACCTGCATGACACTCTGTTTAATACCTTTCACAATACTGTCGGTGTAAGTTATCGTCAAATATTACAGATCTGTGCGAAGGACATAAAATGATTTTCAAAAACAAACTTTAATTAACGGTCAGGGATTGGGCACACCTGCCCTCACAAAGTAGGTCCAGAGGAAAGAGGAAATGGAGGTGTCTAATGTACATCTCCCATATGACAGAAAGGTTGCTGAAAATTTGACCACACGTTGGGCGGCCCGGCCTGTCATCTGCATTCAAATAATTCACAACAGCAAGTATGCAAAAGCGCATTAGACTAAACTGCCATTTGTATACGAAAGCAAACATAAACACAATCATGCAAATGGCAATGTACAGAAATGATTATCGATAAAGCAGAATTGATAAATCAGAACTGATTATCGATAGAGCAGACAATTAAGTCTGCAATTAACAAATAAATTCACGCAAGGAGCAATCTGTTCAATTGCAGATGTTTGCCAATAAATATTATTGAGAAAAACCTAAACCTACCTCATAGTCTTTACTAGAAAGTGATGAGTTGTCCAGATGCTGATACAGCTGTTTCAGCACGTCTCTCAAACGCTTCTGTGACCGTCTGTTGGGAACCAAGATCATGGCCTGGAAATTCACTGGCAAGCCATATCTGAAATGCAACCACATTGATTGGATGATAGAAAACATCTTTTTTTAAAGACTTTTTTCTTCTTCTTAATTCAGCTAACGTTTCAGGAATTTCTGCTAACTTTGTTGCTTAAATGCTTATTAATCAGATTAGAGTGCAGCTGGACAGATAAAATTTCTTTGAGTTTTGAGCTCATTTATTGCAGAATCGTGCAATGTACAAGCATTTTATTTTTTTTATTTTTTTTAAATTACAATGCTCAGAAGGTTGACTCAAAAAGGACACAAATTGTACATTTGTCTCCCGTATCTCTTCTAGATGGCACAATGGAGTCACCTATAAGAAACCTAGTGTGGCAAATCTTACTTGACATATGCTTATTCGTATGGGCTAATGGTAGCACACAATATGATACTATGTGAAATTGTTACTTTTTCAAATACTGGATAAGGCTTTCCTGTCTTTGTGTGTTCAATAAATAGTAACTGTTATCATCCCCATCATCAGCATCACCCTTGTTCAGTAATAACTATTATCACAAAACCAACCCCAAAAAAGCAACCAAAAAAAATTCTGAACAATTGGATTACCTGAGCACCGACTCTACAAAAACACGTAGGGCTTTCACGTGCATCCATGCGATGAAGCACTCACTGAAATTCACTCTCAGCCATCTCACCAGAGGAGGCTGACATCAACAAACACACACAAAAAATCAAATAAAAACTCAAAATATTTTTCACCGTTTCTTATCCCTCAAGCAAAATGACAAAGAAAAAAGAATTAAAGAAAAAAAGAATGAAAGAAAAAAAGAATGAAAGAAAGAAAGATGTCAGATTCATTGAACTTAACTAGTCACTTACCCAGTCTGTGGTGCCAAAAGCTAGAATGTTCAACTAGCCAACTAGCTTACCAGACTAGCAACCCAGCCAAAACCAGTAGTCTAGCCAAATCAACATTAACAATCTTGAGGAAATTCCATAGAAGCAAATTTTGCAGGCAAATTTTACTTACAAACTCCAGAGTGTTTGGTGTGTAGCAAATGAGGGTTTTTTAAACCCTTTCTCCCCTCCTCCACACATCCCTTCCCACAAGAACTGCTATCATAAAAATTAAAATATGAACTACTGCAAATAAATAAATAAATAAAACAGTTTTTAAAAACTCACAAACTGTTTCTTCATCTTAGTGTCCACATCCTCAGCTTCCTTCTTGCCAGCAGCAATGGATGCCTCATCGTAGACAAACTCACGCACCACAAACCTGAGTAAATTGCATAAATTAGATACATAAATCATAACAAAGGCAAGCAAAGTCTAATCAAACTTAAAATGCCAATGAGTTCCAAACTGTAAAATGTTGTGTAATAGTAGCATAGTCAAAGGAAAGCTGGTGTTGACGACTAATAGTTATACTCATATCCACTTTATTTTAGCATTTTCAGTCCGGTAAAACATTATACTGAAAAGGCATCAATGATACATACTTGTTTTCTCTGCACTTGTGTTTGAATTCATCTGCCACTCTCTGGAACACTGTCACAGTCACAAGCTGGTGTTCACTGTCCTCAATGATTACTCTGCAAAGTCAATTATTAATTTATTAAAGTCATTAATGATTCATTTATACTGTAAATACTCAGCAGTTAAAAAACACATTGTACCTCCCAAGTTGTGCATTTTGTAAACTTCATGCAAGACCGATTTAAAAAAAAAAAAGAACTGAAGTAAAATAAAAGTTGATCTAAACAATAGCTTAGGTTTGTGATTATCTCCCTTATACAGTGGCACCTCTGGTATCCGTCTCTCTTGTATATGACTCCCTCGGTTATGTGACCTAAAAACTTTTGACCGATTCACTTCCAATAATAAATGACCTCTGATATGCGACAACCTCGTTAATGTGACCAGCGACCGTGTCTTCAGCCCTTTATACGACCGTCTTATGCAAATTAAAAGAGATATCAGTTAATTTATTGACTGGACCTTTCGTTTTTTCTCTCACGTTAGTGTACGCTTGCTGTTGTCTGCTATTTCCGGTTCGCAAGTAAGGGACAAAACAAAGCGTGAATCAACATACCCAACTCCCTTAAATTAAATTAAATTAAATTAGCTCTTTAAAAAACAACAACAGTTTTGATACAAATCAATAAATTCATTTGTTTAAGTGGCTGTTTATAGCATCAAGGTTAAGTTTTAAAAATAACGTCATGAAAGTGTGTATGGGAACCATAGTTGTTTTCTGGCATAGCAAGGAAGATATGCCTAACATTCAAAGATTAGCAGCTGGTTTAGCAATAATTGTCCAGTTTATCATCTTTTATTGTGAAAATGTGATTTCAAAAGTAAATTTATTGTCACAAAAACAAACAAAACAAAACAAAAAAGAACATCCTCAACACTCTGGCCCTTTAAAAAGAAATTACCAAAAAAATGTCCTAAAATTTTACACAAAACCCCCAGTTCATGCAACCAATGTGTATAAACCCTACCAAAAATCAGGCTACGGCCACACACTATCTAAGGGTTTCCCCAAGGGTTGCGGCGACTAAATCCGTAAAAATCACCTAGCAAGATAAGCAGAAGGGGAGGCAATATGTTGCACCTTAAAAATAGAAGAATGTAGTACACAGGCGGCGGAAGCGGGGGGGGCAAGGGGGGCACTGGCCCCCCCTAGAAAAATATTGGGGGGGCAAACCTATACATTTGCCCCCCCAATATTCAGCCCATCAAAAAACATTATTTGGGGGTTCAAACCAATATTTTCCCCCTTTCTCTGGACTGATGCAAGTTAACAATACCTGTGCTGAGACCCTTTTCACAGCACGAAGGACTGCTTGATCAGACTTGACTTGCCAGTGCAAAACTGTAGGGGCCAGGCCTACGACGGGGTGAGTAATTTTTAGGGTCATGTGTCAGGAGTTGCAAAAAGATTCAAAGATAAGATCCTTGCTGTGACTGAAGAGCTGGCGACAGTTTTTCAAAGAAAACAAACGACTTGTGATGACGCAGTAAACGCTGCTGACATTTGTCTGAGAACACTGGAAAGCATGCGGCATGAAGATTGTTATGAGACATTTTTTGCTGACATCACAACTAAAGCTGCAAATTTGTGTGATGAGCCCTGCGTTCCTTGACAGAAGCAGCCTCCACGAAGACTGGACGATGGCTCACAGGTCACAGCTACTCTTGTCCATCTGCTTACTACAGACAGCAATACTGTGAGGCCATTGACAACATCAAAGAACATTTAAAGAGCCGGTTTGATCAAATAGCTCTCGACTTACCAAGGAAAATTTTGTGATGGAGCAGCAGGGAAGAGACCAGAAATTCCTCAAGAAATCAAAGATACATATTCCGCTGACATCGACTTGGACAGACTCAAAACTCAGCTAGAACTCCTTCCACATGCACTGGGTGACACCAGGAAGGCGGCTAACTCTAGGATCACCATCTTCCAAGCAATGCCGGATGAACTGAAAGCTTCTGACACTGTGCGACGGATACTGAGTGAAGTGGATAAACTTCTCAGACTGTACTTCACCATCCCAACCATAACTGCAACGGCTGAACGCAGTTTTTCAGCCCTAAAGCGAGTAAAAACATACCTTCGGGCAACGATGACGCAGGAGCGTCTAAATAATTGTCTTATAATGCATGTGTTCAAAGACAAAGTAGATCAACTAGACCTATAGCGCAAACTGCTTACGAATTTATCAATAGAAATGAACGCCGTCAGGCATACTTTGGAAAATTAACGGTGTAATTTCCCATGCCAAATGACAGGCATGACTGCAGTTTTTGTTACTGTGATGGATCAACATTGTCAGGTCAGTTTCTCTCCCTTTCTCTCTACCCCCCCCCCCCCCCCCCCTTCTCTCTCTCTCTTATATGCACAGTTGTAGAAATATATGATATATCTTTTTTTCTCTCTCACATAGTGTCTATGAAAATTGTTCAAATTATTTGGATTAAATGTCCAGGGCCGGACCCAGGTGGGGGGGGGGGGTAGGGGGGCTTACCTGGGTTCCAGAACCCCCCCTCCAAATTTTAAAAAAATTGAATTTTTTTTATGCAGAGTTTCAATTCAATTTTTTAAAAAATGTTTTTAAAACATTGCAGTTTTTAGTCAATTTTGGTCCAAAGTACAAAGAGTTATTTATAGTCAATTCAATGGAAATCCATTTCAAGGGATCCGTTAAAACGTCCAAAGCGTTTTCCCGTTGAAACGACCAAGTAACCCAACCCCTAAGCCTAAATTAGTAAATGCAGCCATATTTTCTTCAGGGTGGAGAACAACTGAATCAAGAAATCTCTGAAATCCGGCCGGGGCCCAGGGGCAAAGCCCCGGTATTCGCCCCCTGGAAGAAAATGAATTTAGGCAATTTTGAAAGTAATTTAGGGCCTCTCCTGAAGTCAAAAAGCACAAAGTAAACATCAATAGAAACAACAACCAAAAAAAAAAAAGAATGTTTTATGCACATGTCTTTCAAAAAAGTTAAGAATCTTGATTTGTAGGCCTAATAAAGTTTGAGGTCTACCACTGTTACACACAAACTCCACATTTCCAATTTTACTGGGCACACGTTTGTCTATTTTTTAGCTGTAAACAGGCAAGAATTTTTATAATTTTAGAGATATTTAGGGGTACGTTAGTAAAAACACCACATCTTAGGTATTAGTGAGTACTAGTGTATAGATTTAAATGAAATAAAATGCAAAATGAACAGAAATAAATTCTCTTTTGATTATCTACCTTTTATACTTCTCTTGTCATGTCTTGTTTTTTATTACTCCATGTGTATACAAAAAAAAGCTTTAAAAAGTCCAAACAAGCCCCCTCCTCTTCTTCAGTGCACTTTCATGCCAGTCTGAAAGATCATATGCATGCACACTACTGACACTAATTGTCTAAATCTAATGTCAGTACCGATCTCTTCCTCCGACTCCAAGTCCATTTCTCTCACTTTAATGTCTAATAAATGGAAGCCTGTAAACTCCCCTTCATCAGTCGAAGAATCCAAACCATCCATTTTAGACACACACACAAGAAAATTTGGAAAACAAAATCGAAAAAACGAACGCATTTCACAACAGGAAAACCGGAAGTCAATTGCCGGAAGTCTCGCAATCTTTCAAACAACGCGAGAATATAACCACATGGTTGATACGGACGCTTTTGGACGTTTTGCCTGTTTAGAACTTCGGCCGCTTTTGGCCGCTATGCCCAATAAAGGGTAGCCCCTCAGCTTCTCACACTCGGAACTCAATATTTTTTTCTCGGAAATGCAAATGCCTTCCGCGGAAATCCGCGGATTCGCGGAAAGTTCTCCACCCTGTTTCTTGTTCTGGCCGCAAGCCTCTTCCAGCACCTTCACCTTGATACTGCCATAGTCCACCAAAAACGACTTTTTAGAAATATTAATTAAGATGCTAAGTTGATAATTATGACAATTCGTTGTAACGAACACCCATTGAAACGACCATCACTGAATCATCCAAAAACATCGTTGAAATGGAAACCCTTGACAGTGAAGCTGCAGAAAAGGACAAAAGATGTCGATGCCTACAGGGAAATCAAAGAGGTCAGTAACTGCATGTCTTCTATTAGAAGAGATGTCGACACAGCGTTCGTTGCCTGGTTTGGTGAAGTCAGCAAAATGGCAAATGCTTTGACAACTGGTGTATTGTTCCTCGTTAAGCATACCGACAGACTCTCCGTGACAACCAACCTGCGGCCACTCCAGAAGAATATTTCAAGATTAGCACTGCCATTCTTTTCTTGGAACACCTGTCAACCGAATTGGACTCGAGGTTCAAAAATGCTGGGCTAGCAGTTGATGGTCTCTGTCTGGTGCCAAGCACTTTAATAGACAACCAGGATGGTTTCATTCAGGTTCCAGAAGGGGTGAAGACACTGGCAATGTTGTGGGAGTCTGACCTACCAGACAAGGTAGATTACCGTCCCCGGACACAGTAGCGTATAGGGGACTACCAGACAACGCTACCCTTGATGCAGAATACCAACGGTGGGTTTGCAAATGGCGAAGTACTGCTGAGAATGCGACAGCTATCATCCCATCCACGGCATCAGAAGCACTAAAACATCGTGAAAGGGATTTTTATCCCAACCTGTTCATCATGCTAAAGAACCTTTGCACCCTGCCTGTCACTACTGCCGAGTGTGAGCGTTCAAACAGTCAGTTGCGCAACCTGAAAAACTACCTGCACTCTACAATGGGGCAACAGAGACTCAATGGACTTGCTTTACTGAAAGTGCACAAGGATTGCACAGGGACTTCAAAGAGGCAGTGAACTGTTTTGCCAGAAGATACAATTCACAAATGGTAATAATGCCGAGGAACCTATTGCAGCAAGACAGAATTAAGTGAAAGCAGGGCGATGATGTTCATAAACTACAAGGTAAAGCTTTATACCGTTAAGGATCAACAAAAAGTAGTTAATAATAATAGTATACAAAACATCTCTGATAAATAAATGTTTGTGTGTGTGAGTGTTGTTGTTGTTTTTTTAAGGGAGGGGCAGAGGATATTTTTTTTTACCCCAGAGTTTGTCAGTTCAATTGTTCAAAAAGCTCAATGTACCAGACCATCAGAAATGGCTTTTTCAAGTTCAGATTGCACCATTTTGCATCCTTGAAAAAAAAAATTCCGGGGGAGCATGCCCCCGGACCCCCCTCTGTAACCCCCGCCACCCCCCTTCCCCCTCGACTTTTCCAAGGTCCGGCCCTCATGTCAGTGAATAAAATGTGTGTGTGCCCCCCCAATCCTGAGCAGCTTCCGCCGCCTGTGTAGTATAGTTCATCACAGAATGTAACGATCTTTTATGGATAGCTTTCAGCTGGGGAAGGCACCATGCACCAACTTTCTTATTTCTAACAAATTTAATTGCAGACGGAGGCTAAAATAAAACTTACTTGGATGATCGTGGAACCACCATATCAGTCAGACGCTCATACTTCATATTCCAGTCAGCAGCAGCATTTCTGCACAGATCAATAAAAACACATTTAAAAAAAAAATCAAAACGACAGTACACATTCAATGAAACCAGGCAAAAAAAACCAACAACACATTCATGCTCAAGTTCAAAATCCAAAATTCACAATTAGAGCATTACCTATATATAAACGTAACATCTACTAATGTGTTATGTGGCGTAATAATGAAAGAGAAGAAACCAAATCCTACTTCGGAATGACCACGATGAGAGTGACAAGATACTCTGACTCCAGCACAAAATCCTCCTTCTTCACAAGATCTACCAAGTTGCGAGTCAGCAAGCTGCCCCTGTATAAAACAAGAAACACAATCCAAGTTAGCGATTCAGCACTATTTGATCTAAAGACAGGGAAATGTATACATCTGCCCACTCACTCCCTCCTTTCTATCATCCCTCAGATGCTTGCAGCTAATGAAAATTATGTCCATGATGTGTTTTTTTTCTTCTTTTTTTTTAACCTCCACAGAAAATTTGGATTTGTTTCCAGCAGAAAGCTATATTTATGAACTAGAAGGGCAAAGCCCACACGACTCGTATTCTCCTTATGGAACTCGCAATATTTAACATGAAAATGAATGCCCAGAAAAAAGCACAAAATGAAATGATTGCATTAAAATGCAAAGTAATACCAACTTTGATCTTTCTATGCTTTCGACCTTGAGATGACTTTAACCTCTGGCTCCAAATACATTCATGTACTATTAAATAAAGTACAGCAAAAGTTGTATTATGCCAAAAAAAAAACGGCGAACTTGGGATGACCTTGACCTTCAGTGACTTGACCTTGAGATGACCTTGCACCTCACGTGATCTCTCATGCATGTCTGATCAAATAACCCAATGTTGCTTTATACTATGGGTTAAATAAACAGCCATTCCACAATACCATGACCTATATTTTTTTTTGTTTTTCCAAGGCCTAAAATGACCTTGACCTTCAAAATTAACGCAAAAACAGAAAATATATGAAAGATCAATTTATCATCTCTAAATACAACTAGTTTAAACTTTATATCGCTCATAGTTTAGGGTCAAGGTCACTTGAAAGTACCTATACTAACGGACTTTGGACAGCTCCAGTGACCTTGATCTTGGAGTGAGGTTGACCAAATTTACAAAGTATGTGTGTCTCATTTATATTTATTATGCCTCAAAGAATCGTAAGTTCAATATTAATAACTTAGATACAAAGTGAAACTCTGTGAAAAATTGTCATTTTTTGACTAACATTTGATTACTCTGTGACCTTGACATGAAGTCAATCATTCACTGATCGTTTATGATGTCCCAAGTTTGGTTGTTATAGCTGAAATAGGTTCTAAGTACTTGGCCACTTTAAAGTTTTTGCAAAGACAGAGGACGGACGGACAGATATTTGTTTTTGATATCATTTTTGGACCAATTAGGACTTATCTTGCACAGATTTGCAAAAAATCTAGATTTTTTTAAATGAGGGTGGGGGTGTGAAAGTGGGGGTGAAGTGGGGTGGTGAGTACATAGACTCACATTGCTATGCATGTGACTCAAGACACAAAACGATGTGAGAAAAAGCTTACGTGGCTTTGCGTTCAAAGCTCTGAAGACTGCTTTTCAAGTTATTGTAAGCTGTTGCCTTGGTTTTCAGATCAGCCTCAGCCTGGCTTACTTGCTGCAAATTTTTTAAAAAAAATCATCATCAATCATCCCGTCCGTCGCCGTCATCATCATCATCATTGTCGTCATCGTCATCATCATCCATCATCTTCATAATAATCACTACCAACATCATCATCATCACAGCAATGATGTTCTACTTCTAAAATTGCTACCTCTACTACACCACCAATCAAAATAACTATTGCAACTGATCTACACGGACCTACGTATCATTATTCTTTTCGAAACTCCTCAATGGCTTTGGTGGGTTACTTTTTTTAATATCTCGAGGCTTTTGGGGGTTGGGGTACTTGTTTGGGTACCCCCTTCCAAAGTTCCATGGTTTGGGGGATTTCGGGGGTAAACGTGCAAATCTCAAAAAGCTTTGACCTACAGTGGATTATTGCATGCAGGAAAAACAAGGAATCCATATGAGCTAATGACCATACCTTGCCAATCATTTCAGCAAGTTGCTTCAGCTGTTGCTTGATAGGGAACTTGGCTCCATCCCACGTGAACTTGTGCAGGAATGTAGCTGGTGTTGCTGAAGCCAACAACAGCAATCAACAAACTATGTTTAAATGACAGTATCAATTCCGTTTGATCATGAAATCTTCAAACTTATCACGGCAACTTCTATGCTACACTAACTCAACTTTCAGGAAATTCTATTAATCTAACGCTTACAGAGGTTCTTGTAAAATATTGTATCCAAATCGAGACCAAAATTCTACTTCTCTTACAAAGGCATAGTAATGTAAACTAGTGTACATACCATCATTGACTTTTAGATTTTCCATCAGCTTTTCCTTTCCAGGGGAAGTGTCCTCCAGGACTTCACCAAGGTACTGAGCGATTTTTCGAGTCACACTGGCAGACAAAAATGTGTGTGAAAACAGTGATACACAAAAACACTTTAAAATAGGTAATGAATGATGAAAATGTAATTCAACCAGAAGACGTCTTCATTTATTTTTTTTTTAAATAGAAAATCTTATTTACACTTATACAGTTTGTTGAACCAAGTGCTACATTCACTAATTCACTGGGCAAAATGTATGAACTGCTAGAACTATTATAAAAACATGCCTTTTCACTAGTTGCAAAGGTTCTAATGGAAACAAATAATAAATCCCTGATAAAGTAACAGTCCATTAAAATAATACAGCATCAATTTAATGCTCTATGTATATACTGGTCTAGTAATACTGTTCTCTCTGGTTTAAAAAAAAAAGCGTAAGATACAAGATAATTTATTGCCAAGTGAATCAGTGATGTACAAGTGATGTCAGTGATGTACAAGTTACCCGGACAACGGACATTGACCGCTTGTTTTTTTAAATGTCCGATTGTCAAACATCAAGGCGGACACCTTGTCCGATTAAAACGATGGTGAGTCGGACACGTGTCCGATAGTTTTCGCGTATTTTGCGGACAGGGCGAAATGTTTATGCAGCGCTAGACGGAAAACCAAACAAACCTCCGGCCCGTCGTCTGCATGCTGAAACGTACACATGCCTTATCTCCCTTGTCATTGCCTGATTGATTGATTGATTGGGTAAATTTAACGTCCCGGGACACATAGAGCGTATAGGGGACACCAGTCGTGCGATTGCTATTTTTATCCCGAGTCACAAAGCAACACAGCCAACCAGCGCCCATGAAACATACAGCTTTGTTTTAGTCAATCGGTGCTCGCGACTTGAGTTTACGTTGGATCTGTATTGGCGTTGTACTTGTACTTTTGGTAAGCCAAACATTAGTTCGAAATTATCGGAAATGCCTGCGAAAAAAAGACTGAAGGCGGATAAAACCCAAATCTCAATAACCACCTTATTTGCGGGTAATTCAGCTCCCAGCACATCAAAAGAAGCAGAGCCTACACGATCTGTGGAGGATTCTTCCGATGCTGATGGTCGCAAGGTCGAGAAGCCGTCAACTTCGAGTCAGTCTAATAGTAACTAAGTAAGCTTACTCATGTCAATCATGTTTTTCGGAAGGCGTGGCAAGCACAGTATCCATAGGTGACATTTGACGATGAAAAAAATGCCATGTTCTGTACGGTACATGTAACAGTTCTGGTGTGGCGAAAAACTCGTTTACTCGCGGCTGCATTAACTTTTTTAAAAAAAATTGCATTGGAAGATCATTTGACTATGTACAGCAAGTCACAAACTAGCAATTCAAGTGCCACAAGAGTAACAAAAAAAAAAGAGGCTTGTGAGGATCTGATGTTGACAAATCAGGAGGATGCAATGATCACCACAGAGCGAGCTGTAAACTGGCTAATTAAAGGAAATCTGCCTCTCGCGAAATTTGGCTCGGTTATGAAGCTTTTTAAAGACAATAACGCATAAAACATTAAATCTCCGGATGTCAGAGGGGGTATACTGAAAAAGCTTCAAAAGAGTATCTTCACCGGATTGTAACTTTTAGAAGTGGGCAAGCAAGAGAAAGCGCTACATTTTCAAGAATTGAACTTTCACTGTTTCGAAATGCCTCTTTACTATTCAGTACAGTGGAACCTCTCACAATGACCCCCCTCTATAACGACTGCCCCGCTACAACGACCCATTTTATTTTAACCGATGTATTTCCTTATATTGCTGTCATCAGTATAGCGACTCCCTCGCTATAACGTCTAACGACCGATCTTTGCAGACCGTATAGCGACTTTCTCGGCATGACTGCACAATAAAAACTGTCTACGATCTTGTTCAGCACAGTCAGACAGGTACCTATATGTGACACGCCAGCCAATAAAGTAATCTTCTATAAGTTTGACGTCATCTTGTATAGTAACGTCACATTCTAGATTCTACTCGTTTGGGGTTTGCATTTCACTTTATTCACAGCGCGGCACTGAGAAGAAGCAAAGAAAGCGTGATGGGATGATGGAGTCTACAAAGAAAAGAAAATTTTTATCTCTGGAAGATCGAGTTAATGTTGTAAACAGACACAAAAAAGGAGAGACTGCCTTTGCGATCGCAAAGAGTCTTAAAGTTGGAAAAACACAAATTCAAGGAATTATCCGAGACAAAGATGACATTCTTAAAAGGTGGGAAAGTGGTGATAATGCCGATCGTACGCGATCAAAACGGAGGAAGACAACATACTCGGAAACTTAATGAGAAAGTTTGGGATTGGTTTCTGGATGCTAGAAGAAAGAATATTCCGATCACTGGCAAATTGATTCAAGAAAAGGCCATTATGCTCTCTGTAAAGACCCCTCTCTATAAAGACCGATTTTTGTCAACATTTTCAAGGTCGTTGTAGAGAGGTTCCACTGTATTACCAAATAAACAACAAGAGTTTTTGACAACAATGCCAGTGTCCTATTACTTTTTTATGTTCAGGACATCATGTCCTATTGTTTTTTGTGTTCAGGACATCATGTCCTATTACTGTATTAGGGTCCAAAAATATGTGCATCACTGGTGAATAATAATACACAATGAATGCATTTGGTCAAACACAAAAGCACAAATAAAACACAGTGAACAAGTTGACAAATCACAATAATAATAATAATAATAATACAGGATGCTATATACGCGCCTTTCCCCAAATCAATCAGGCTCAAAGCGCGGCGATCTATACCAACATACACGCTCACCTGTCTCATCCACCCTCACACACACCAAATACACACCAATCACTCAAACAGGTGGTGTAAAGGCAGGGAGATCGCTATTGGAAGACGGAAAGAAACTCGATTTTTAATTTTTGAAATTTGTATATATTGACTGCGTCCTGTACCATTATTGAAGGGATAAATAAAGGAATAAGAAGATCAAAATCATAATTTTAACAGATTTACTGTGCAAAACTCCCAAAAGGGCAAATATTGCTAGTCAACACACACACACACCCATATTGTTAAATTCTAACCATCCAGTTTGTGCAATCGCTCCATACCACTTCATGTTACTTTTACATTAGCACGCCTGTGCAGAGAGTAGGTCTACTTGTACGAAACTAGCCCTGACATAAAGTTACTGGCTCTCACTAGTTACAAAACAAGGCCTCAACTCAACATGTGCTTGAAGCATTGGACAAAGAACTTTATATACGATAAATTTGATAAAAAAGAAATATTTTATTTATAATATTTACGTTTCATTGTTAGTTACAGTTAATACTAATAGTACTGATTTCATTTCATGCAGGCAGTAGTGTTAGGAAGAGAGGGTAAGAAACTCAACTAACCTTTCACAGTACACATCAAGCTTCCCAAGATCATCACCTAATCCAACCAAGGTGTCCAGGGTACCCACCTGAAATGTAAAAACTGAACACATAAGATCCAACAAAGACCATGATAATTATATCCTTTTCCTTGCAACTGTCAGCAACAGTTTCTAGACTAATCACTGCATGGAAAGAGCAGACTGCACTGTATGCATGTATTTATTAACAATTAATTACACTTTAAGTTACACTAAATTTACAGTATACATTCCATATATATTTTTAAAATTAAAAATTGGAAAGGATGCAATGTCCATACTCCATATTACTGCATTCGCAATGAAACAAGTGATCTAGTTCAGTGTACATTCCAATTTACCTTCATGATATGTTCCAACTAAATAAAGCAATCAATGTACATGTTACTTTGTTAATGATGATTACATGCTTTACATGCTTTTGATGACAAAATTTATTATAATAAACTTTCCCAAATGACTAGCACCGTAGAATATATATTGATCCATTCCACTTGCCAGTGACCTATCATCCTGTAATTTTTGTGTTGATCTAACAAGATCAAATGAATATAATTAAAACTATTATAATTTATTCTAATATTTATACTTAAAACTTTTGTAATTTGCAAAACCTGGATATAATTATTTCCAACACCACCAACAACAACAAAAACACACACACAAAAACACACCCAGAAATTTTGCTCCAGAAAATCTTTTTTGCACTGCCACAGGAAACAACAAAAAATGGTATCAATTTAAGGTTAACTATCTCACCCTCAAATCTGGGATGTTGAATCTGAAGTTGGTGGAGAGATTTTCTTGGGTGGTAGCTCTATTCAGTGTGTCCCAAGTTTTCTGTGGAGTGTTCTCCCCAGGAGCTGATATAAGCCAAACTTCTCCCATGGTGCTAAACACGTGAGAGAAAAGCTACTACTACTACATGTTATGTAGTTAAAAAGGTATTAAAAATGTAAATTTATTTAAGAGCCAGTACTTTTATAATCAAGCCCTACACCCAAACAAGCTCAATTTTCAAGCAAAGGTAACAATTTTAAGTTAACCTTTGACAGCAGTGATGCAGAGTAAACAAAACTGATAAGTCATTAAGTGTCATTGACTTGAACAAAGTTGAAGTTGAGAGAGATGTATGTAAGTACTGTACATAAGATGTCAAATGATATAACACTTAACTCAAATAGCATAATGAACCAAAAATTCTGAGTAAATAATGCACTTTAAAAAAAAAAAGTGTTATCCTGACGTCGTGACGTGAAAACTGACCTACGTCTACGAAGTACAGAATCCTCTGATAAATAACTTAAGTCTTGGAGCATGAGTGAAGAAACACCATAACACACTATTGAAGTTAGAAGTATGATGGATCGCATCAGTAAATCAAATTATTTAGGTAAGATAAACTAAAACTTACAAAAGTGATAAAATCAAACAAAAAGATACTAATTGCTGTGCATCGGTAAGAAAAATGATTCCAAAGCATCATACTCTGTTCTTCGTTTCATCACTGATGGGGGTGTTCAGTGATCACATCAATCGCTTGAATGTAGTTTGTAGTTTTAACAATAATTTTCAATTGACTCATTTGAAAAATCTATACTCACTCAATGCACAGGTAAATTAACGGAGTCTGAATGGAGCAGCAACAAAAATATTGGCCGAAATTTCAAATCTCCGTTAAAATAAGGATCAAAAACCGCAGACTGCCTATTCCATCACAAGTCAGCAGCCATGTTTTGTTCACGTGATGTACCACGTGAATTATTAGATATAGCACGAGGTTTTCCCCGTCTACAACAACTACCATAAGTCTAATAATAGTAGTAGTAGTAGTAGTAGTAGTAGTAGTAGTAGTAGTAGTAGTAGTAGTAGTAGTAGTAGTAGTATTGTCCCCTATACGCTCTGTGTCCGGGGACGTTAAATTTAAATAATGAAATGAAATAGTAGTAGTAGTAGTAGCGTCTTTCTGTGTGTAATATGATCCGCTCTAGTAGGTTGTGGGAGAGGAAAAACTGCTGAGTTCTTTACAACATTGTTAAAGTTAACGGTTTTGGTTATAAGAAATTAAGTTAGCGAAATGTGCATGCGCGCGCGTGTGGGTGTGTGTTTGTGTGTGTGTGTGTGGGGGGGGGGGGTGCGTGTGTGTGGCGCACGCGCTAATGGGTGCTGTTATAGTGATTTATTTTCTCTGCCATTTCAGTTATCGTATTTGCAATTTTCCGTAATTATAATAATATTCAGGTCGTATTTTTGTTTTTTTAAACTAACCCTAACATATAGGCCTTCGGCTTTACTTCCGAGAAGACTTGCTTAATGGAGGTAATGTGTTAAAACCACTCTGCTAAGAAACCACCGCCATTACCATCAATAATAATAATAATAATAATAATAATAATAATAATAATAATAATAATAATAATAATAATAATAATAAATATTATTTATTTATTTAATCGTTTTTATGTTGCGCTTTTCCAGCACAATAGAACTAAATTAATGTTCTGCCATGGCTGATACAGGATCTCAGAAGACGTGCGTGCACAGACTATAGGGTAAAGCTCGGTTTATGCTCTCATTCGAAGATAATAATAATAATAATAATAATAATAATAATAATAATAATAATAATAATAATAATAATAAAGGAGAGAGCGAGAGAGCGAGAGAGAGAGAGAGAGAGAGAGAGAGAGAGAGAGAGAGAGAGAGAGAGAGAGAGAGGACCACCGCAGAGACCCAGTACCAGCTAAGATCTCAGCTGGGACCAGTACATTAACAACATATGTGCCATAGCCAACAAAACCCTCTGATTCTTACGCCGCAACCTCGAGATCAGCGCCATCAACCTGCGAGAAACAGCTTACAAGACCTTTGTCTGACCCATACTGGAGTACGCCTGAACAGTGTGAGACCACTGCACCCAGGACAATATCAACAAGATCGAGGCAGTCCAGAGAAGAGCCGCTTGATTTGTTGTCAACCGCTACCACAACACCTCCAGAGTCACTGCGATGATCAGCAGACTCGATGGCCGACCTTCTTACACCGTAGAAGACTGACCATGCTGTACAAGATCCTGAATGACCTAGCTGCTTTTGATAAGACCCAATTAGTTCCTGCCCCAGAGAGACAAAGAAAATGCCATTCCAATCAGCTGCGCCAAATCCAATGCAGAATCCAGTACAGGCAGTACTCCTTCCTGCCAAACATCATCCCGAGACTGGAGTCAGCTGCCTGAAACAACTATAGCAGCTGACGCCCTTGACACCTTCAAGTCAGTGGTGCCTGCAAACTAAACCCCCACACTTACAGCTAGTATAAGCACTTTTTTTGGAGGAGGGCGGGAGGTTTTGGTAGGGGGGGGGGGGGGGGCTGCATTGCTTTAGGCAGAGTCGGGATCAGCTAGCCTCTGGGCGAAAACGAAAAGTAGTAACCTCACTGCTGATAAAACTCACATAGAGTAGACTTCGTCATTGCCGAAGTCCGACAGACCATCACACAAGCCATTGGACAACATAATGACATGCACACAGTGGTGAAGAAACATTACATTACATTACATGATTATTGCTTTAGGTCCAGCGGACTCTTCCGAGCCAAATCAGGACCGGACAATCCCTGATTCGCATAAAAGATCTGCTGAAACAACCCTAGTGGTAAAACTGAAAGCTCTCCACCAGCCAGTCACTTTACAATAAAGACAACCCCCGCAGGGGACGCTGAGGCTTTACTTTAATTTATCGAACCCCCGTTTACAAAAACAAAATAGAATACAAACATCATTATAAATTATCAACAAAACACATATATAAAAAATGCCTACATTGCTAAATAATAACATCATAGGGAGCCCTAGTGACCACCTGGTAGAAAGCGTCCAGTATTCCCAAGCTGATCCAACAGACCTCATACACAAATAAGGAGTCTTGTCCTGGAGGAGTTTTCAAGAAAAAAGGTGGGAGACTGGTCTAGCGAAGAAGAAGATAGTATAGCAGATTGATAGAACAGAGCAGGAATGAGAAAGAGCAAATGAGAAAGACAGCGACAGTGGGAATTTAAAGCACTAAATTTCCAGAAAGTGGGGATACTATTTATACTGAAACCCCCGGTGAAGAAACAGGAACTCCTATGGTATGGCCATGTCACCAGAGCATCAGGCCTTGCAAAGACCATACTGCAAGGCGCGGTGCAAGGAGGCAGAAGAAGATGGAGACATAAAAAGAGGTGGGAGGACAACATTCGAGAATGGACTGGCTTGACACCAAAGAATGTACAGTGTTACACTCGGTTCGATGTTGGTATTTTTCTTTATCAGTATCTGATTCAGCCCCAATGCTGAATTCCTGATAAGGTGTAACTCAGATTCGTTTATCCACGCAGCCTGCTCAATCAGCATACAAGTCAAAGAGTCGACGTATAAAGTTTTCCACTTTTATTCAGCACACATCAACAACTGCATACAATTCTCAACTCAATTTTTTTCTTTCCAACTCACTATCAACAACTTCCATCAACAACTTTCACTACTCTTTTGAAACATTGCGGCACTTAAATAGTATCTTGATACTCCCGAACACCCTGGATCAATCTCGTATGACGCAATTTAACCAATCGCTTCTAACTTCGTCATTGCTGTCTTACGTCATACCTATTTCTTCTCCTTCCGGGAACATTCTCATACTTCGATATCCATCGGGAAGTTTCCATTGATAGTAAATACTCAAAATCTAGAGAATTCTCCAACAATATCGACCAACTAAAATTATCAACGTTATACAAAGCCTCTCCTAACAACAATGCAAACTCAAATCAAAGGTAAATAAACTCCATTATTGAATACTTTGCAAAACGAAACGATTAGATCTATCGTGCGCGTTTCAGACATACTACCATTCGTGTTTCAACGTAACATACAGCTTCACAAAGAAGGTGCATAACTCAAAAGTGTGCAAAATCGAAAGTACCCAGCGCTCCCAAGCGGCAAGTGGGAGACTTTGCTAGCCGGCTAGCGTTGGGAAAATGGCCGACAGCATGTGTGAAGCTGGAAGAGGTTGCAATCATGCGAAAAAACGTAAATATGGCACTCACTGCAGTGCAATCAACTGTACGAATAACAAATTCAAGTGTCCTGGACTGTCATTCTTCAGGTTTCCGAAGGATCCCCAAATTAAGGTGAGTGCCGCAAATTATAATTTGTAAACAATGCTTCTTGAACCGATTGATTCGTCTACAATAAACGTACTGTTTAACTAATGTGTTGCTACGTGTACTCGCGCTGTTTATTACAGCTGAACTTATTTTATAAGCTATTGTGTGTTTATTGATGTGTAAACACTATGTTTTTAAACACAGTGGATGCGGGGCGGCATGTGCAACATTTTTTGAATAGTGATATACATAATGATGGTCAAACTGAATCTTGGGAATCAAATGTGTGTTTGTGTGTGTAGATTCACAGAAGATATTTTTTTAAATTAATTTTTAGTACATGTACTTTGTTTTACAGCGTATGTTCCTGTAGAAGACAAAATTATTATTTGTGTGTATTATTTGTTTTGCACGCAGTGGACGCGGGGTCATATGCCACATAATTTTGAATAGTGATATAAATTATTAATGGTCAAAATGTTTCTTCAGAATCAAGTGTGTGTGTGTGTGTGTGTGTGTGTGTGTGTGTGTGTAGATTTCCTAATAATTCATATTGCTTCTCTAAATTCTTATCAACTAACTTTGGGCATGATTTTGTGCTTTGGCACTTTACATGGCTATGTTTTCATTTGTTGCATGTTGTACTGTAATACAATTAAATGAGCTTGTCTGTCTTATTAACTCTCTGGTCAACGATTTATTTTTTCTGTCTTATTATATGTCTGGACAATGATTTTTTTGTTTCTTGGCAAATATGCCTATGATACAGTTGCACACTGTCACATACAGGCCTGAGTAGGCTACACAGGAATGCACTATGAAATTATTTCATATCAAGTTCAGACAAAAGTTATAAATGCACTCGAACTTTCTCAGAAGAAAAAACACTGTTGCATGTGTATAGCACAAACTAATTAATACACACGTACGCAGTCATGTACTACAAAAGGGTAATGTTTAGGGGTTCAAAAACGTCCTGCGTCAAGGTTTGTTTACTTATTGCTAAGCAGAGGATTTCCCCTTGGGGTCATGAGCAATCTTGTCACTGTAGATTGTTCTAACCTATAAAGGGAACAGTGAAAGCCCCAGTTGAAAACCTGTCTTGCCTTTGTAGGCATGACTAATTCACTGCGGCAACAGTTCCCCCCGTTGGAGTGCCGGGGGTTTCAGTATAAATAGCATCCCCACTTTCTGGAAATTTAGTGCTTTAAATTCCCACTGTCGCTGTCTTCATCATTTGCTCTTTCCCATTCCTGATCTGTCCTATCACTCTGCTATACTTTCTTCTTCTTCGCTAGATCAATGACCTACCTTTTTTCTTGAAAACTCTTCCTGGACAAGACTCCTTGTTTGTGTATGAGGTCTGTTGGATCAGCTTGGGAGTGTTGGACGCTTTCTGCCGGGTGGTCACTAGGGCTTCCTATGATTGTATTATTTCGCACTATAGGCATTTTATATGTATGTGTTTGTTGATGATTTATAATGATGGTTGTATTCTATTTTGTTTTTGTAACCGGGGTGTTCGCGTAGTTGAGGTCAACCCTCAGCCGTCCCCCGCGTGGGATGTCTTTATTGTAAAGTGACTGGCCGGTGGAGGGCATTCAATTTTCCCACTAGGGTTGTTTCGGCAGATCTTTTATGCGGATCGGGGGTTGTCCGGTCCTGATTTGGCTCGGAAGAGTCCGCTGGACCTAAAGCAACAATAAATCAATCAATCAATCAATCAAGCAGAGGATTACGTCCCTTGCATCGAGGGCTCAAACTCGCCGCTTGGCCAAGCGCACCTTGTCATCACTTTTTACATAGCGGTGTGACGTTGGATATGACCCTTAATCTTTGTGAAGCTGAAGACATGAGGAATGCTGATGACAGAGAAAGATGGAGTACGCTGGTTAAACGATCATCTATGGTGCCCCAACGACCTTCGATTTACGGGATAGGGATATAGGATAGAGTAGACTTCCCATTGTCTTTTGCTCTCAACTATCTAGGTCCCTTTCCTCCTATTATTGATTTATACGCAACCCCCTCAGTGCGGCAGAGTAATCATCAGGTTGATTGTGGCTGTCAGATGAATGAAGATGAAAATGAAGAGAGAGAGCGAGAGAGAGAGAGAGAGAGAGAGAGAGAGAGAGAGAGAAACAGAGAGAGAGAGAGAGAGAGAGAGAGAGAGAGAGAGAGAGAGAGAGAGAGAGAGAGAGAGAGAGAGAGAGAGAGAGAGAGAGAGAGAATTTAAAGGTAGTCTTTCCACAGAATAATATTTCAGTTGTATGATAGAAGATGCTGCTGCAGGAAGTGAGGGCTGTGGCTGCGCATCCATGACAACTTAGTGCGCTATAGTGCTCGAGTCACGAAGTAAGCTGAAGCATTATTAGTGTTTGCATTGAAGTATGACGATCATCGCTGCAACATTAGTAGACTTTCAATTAATTTTGATTTTTTTGGAATGAAAACGCACGAGCTGCCTTGTATTCGAGACTGTGATTTTTGGAGTAAGGTGACATGACAGTGGAGAGTTATCTTCTGACTGTGGCAGACGAGCAGATACACCAACCTTCGTTTCTGCACACGCTCTGAGACTCGGATCGATGCATCGGAATGAAGGTGTGTTTGGATTGAAGGCCTTGTGTGTGTACTCTGTCGGCAGAAGCCGACATCGGATTTAGTATCTCAAGCACAGTTTGTGCATTGTTTCAGAAGATGAAATCTGCGACGATCTAATTATCTCTAATCTCTATTCGGCAACAGGTGAGGTAGGCAATAATTTACACAGAACAGTATCTATCATCCATCATCCATCATCAGTATGCAATTGCAAGTGTTAATAATCATTCTGAATGTTGATGTTGTTAACGCCAGTAATTCATCATTTCATGTGCTGTAAATAAAATAAAAATTCAAACAAATAAACAATAAATTTAATTATATATAGTAACATTTACTTTAAAGTATACAAATAATAGATGTTGTTGTTGGTGCTGTAGGTATTTCTACCTACAGCACCAACAATATCTATATCATGTGTTTGTAGACTTCAAGAAAGCATTTGAATCTGGCATGCAGCTCAATGGGCAACCATGAGAGTGTACAGCATCAGCCCTAATATTATTAAGTCCTCAAAAGCTTGTATGACAAGGCTTCCAGTGCAGTCCTCCACAACAGCACCGTCGGGAACTGGTTCAGAACAACAATCGGCATGTGTCAAGGATTTTCAACACTCTTCAATATCTTCCTGGAGCGCATCATGGCAGATGCCCTAGCCGATCACGAACGCATCGTCAGCATAGGGGGTAGAGCAATCTCCATCTTCCGTTTTGTGGATGATATTGATGGATTGGCTGGAGAGGAAAAAGAACTTGAACAGCTGGTACAGAGCCTTGACACCACCTCCCGAGCCTTTGGAATTCAAATAAGTGCGGAGAAGACCAAAATGATAACCAACAACACCAATGGTATCAACATGAACATCAAAGTCCAAGGCCAATCCCTCAATACAGTGCACAGCTTCAAATATTTAGGAGCCATTATATCAGACAATGGGTCCTGACAGGAAGTCCACTCCAACCCTGACAAGGTTGAAACCCATTAAAAAAAACAGGACTATCAGTCTACACTGCCGCTGCGCTCCCTTATCACCTTGCGAAACATGGACCCTAACAGTAGACCTACAATGAAGAATACAAAGCATGGAGATGAGGGGCTACAGAAGACTTCTGGGCATTTCCTATACCCAGCACATCACCAACGACGAAGACCGGCAGACCATCACACAAGCCATTGGACAACACGATGACATGCTCACAGTGATGAAGAAACAAACTCTGATAACATGGCCACGTCACTGGAGCATGAGGCCTTGCAAATACCATCCTGCAAGGCATGGTGCAAGGAGGTAGAAGAAAGGGAGACAGATAAAGAGATGGGAGGACAACATTCGAGAATGGACTGGAGAAGCCACTGAGCGAAGCCATGAGGGTTGCTGAGGACAGAGAAAGATAAAATACTCTGGTTAAACGATCATCTGTGGTGCCCCTACGATTTTCGAGTCACGCGATAGGATAGGCTAGGCCATACCCAAAAAAAAAAAAAATCATTTAACCCTTTCACTGCCTAGGAGAACTGCACAACCATTTGCCAGGCAAATCTGGCTCATGCTTGTTAAAAAATTACCCAAAATAATCTAACGTGAACAGTATTAGAAATAACTGGGGTACACTAATAGTAATACATTTCTGAAAGGTAATTAAATTTTCTACACAAATAATATGCTAATTTGGAAAACGGAAATTAAAAATAAAACATGATACTAGTTTTTAAATTCATTTATTTATTTATAGTCCAAATAAGAGATGGTGAGGAAGAGAGAGGGAGGCAATCATATTTATTATATTTTTGATGTACGGGTGAGTGGTATTGCGTTTTTAAGTCTGTGTTCCTATTTGGCACATAGATCAGCTTTGCTGGCATGTGAGTGGATGGGGTGGTGAGGAGGGGGCCAGTTTTCATTCGCCATTGAAAAGGGTTATCATATCATATCTTACTTACAAATTATGTTAAACAGCTAATATTCTGATCTTTCCAATTGTGTGTCCTGTAAATACGAGGAAAATAACACACGTCACAATGATGATGACTAGATAATATGTCATTGGTATTTTTTGTTCCACTATTGTATTATAACGACTTACATTATCATAAGCAGTCAAGGGGTTAATCTAATAAGAATTTATACGCAAATGAGACAAGACCAGGGTTAGTAAACTTATTTGTAACCCCCCCTCCCCCCCCCAAAAAAAAAAAAATAAAAATAAAAATAAATAATAATAATAATAATAATAATAATAATAATAATAATAATAATAATAATAAAAGGTAAAATAATGACTAATAAAGAAACAAATTTATGAATATGTTATGACTTGTGGAGAGACATTATTTGAAAAAGAAATTATACAGTTTTATATTTTTCTCTATTTAGAGTTATACGTTTTTATCTTTTGTTTAATATATATTTTAATTAAAAAATATATGTACTACTGATTTCAATTATTTTATCCTGAAAATGTTAAATTTATTCAGTGGTATTTATGCTAAAAATATACTGTCATTAGTAGACATTACCAGTTGCTCAGTGGTCAGAGCGCACGACTTGTTGTGAGTGCGTCTTGGGTGACGTGGGTTCGAATCCTGACTTCAGCAAACTATTGTGTGATTGCTGGATATTACGGGCCAGCGCCTTGAGAAGCTCTCTGAGCTTGTAAGTGCGCTATATAAGAGAACTTTCTTTCTTTTCTTTCTCAGTAGTTGCCTTTCACTTTCTTAAGTTTCTACTAAACTAACAGTGCTTTTTAAGCTTTGTCTCTCGATATCTGAAAAATAGTGATAACTATTTTTGTTTCATCAAGCTTAGACTTATAAGTAATATTTATTGCTTTTATTAATAGTTAATATTTATTGATTGACAATTTTATATTGTTTAACTTTCAAAGTATATGACTTTTGGCCACATGAATGACTGAAGTTTGTGACTGATTTGTTGCCCACAGATGACTGAGGCCTAGTAACAATGAAATTATGGGATGTGGTGGCAGTAAAAACAATGATCGACATGGTCGGCTGCATGAGAAGAAAATCAGTGTTCAAATTGGAGATCAAGTGAAGGTGCCCGCCAAAGGACGTGTTATTGTTTTTGTATTTGGTAAGTGCTTTTGCTTGTAAAGTAATGTAAATTGTAATGCGTATTAAATTATGTAATGTGTAATCTTAACGTTGCACCTTCAACATGATAAAAAGGGGTGCTAAAAGCTAGAATTTCTTAATCATCCCCAAAACCCACCTGAAGTCGGTAGTGTCTTTCACTAGTTTCAGAATCTTTGCTGGCCCATTAACAACTTTTAATTATGACAAAGGGGGAGGGTGCCATGAGAAAAAAGGATGTGTATCTAGCGACTAGTGAGTAAGCGGCAAGTTTTAGGTTGCCTAATAATATATGTGTGTGTGCTAGCAATGCATGAAAGTGAAATAGCAAGATGAAGAGTATAGATATCAAACATAATGTGCATGCATGTACACACAGTGGCACACACCCACACACACATGCACACACACGCACAAACAAACATATGCACACACAAAATAAAAGTGATAACAAATCGTTAAACTAATATATTGAATATAATAATGTATTCTTTTTGATAAAGGTTTTACATGTACTTAAAATTGATTTTTTTTTAAATTTGTAAAAAATAAACCCAAAATTGTTAACTTACTTTTTACCTGGAGACTTATGAGTTTTTGTATTTCTTCCTTTAATATTATTTTCTTTAACTCTACTTATCACAGATTTTACTGTTCTGCAATAACAGATACTTGTAGACCTCAAAGCTGCATATATACTGTCCTGTAACCAATTTGCTATTGATCTGTAAGGAGTCCTCTGGCTCTGGCAGTTTTTGCCCCGGAGGCATTGATAGGGAAGGTTGGAAAGTCCCAGTGGAATTAAAACTGTCTCTTCAGTCTTCAGTAGAATTAATAATGTGGATGTTGCTCAGAAAATCGCTGGCATAAGATGCTGCAACAGTCAACGGATTCAACAAGTTATATAAAACAACTTTAGAATGAACCCATTCATGTGCAGATGTCTATATAAATTGCTTAGCCGGAAGTCCTTCTTCACCTCTACTGTAAAGTTTGTCCGGTTTGGACGCTGATCTGGGCAGGTGCTGGGGATCGGCCTGCTGTGTGCTCAAAACCCGCGAAATCGTTATAGCCGACATTTCCTTACCGAACGTTTAACCGTTTCTGAGATAAATAAATAAACAAAATGTCCACAAACTGCAATAGCCTCATTCCGCGCGCGGTTTCGATTCAACCCGTGTCAAGAACCTGCCGTTCCGTAATACCGCAAATTTTGTTTAATTTCCATTCAAAACACTTTTGCACTCATGTCACCAATCTTACAAAATTTTGTGTTTATAATTAAATTTGATTAATTAAAGATCGAATAGAGGTTTCAGCATGTTTTCCCATATAGACCACAAAATTGATGGTCTTTATACGAAGCCTTAGTAGCTTACTTAGTAAGACATTCGCCTACCGTGCAGGCGACCCAAGATCAAATCTCCCGAGGGCCATATTTTTTTTATGTTATTTTTTTTTTACACAACAATATGGATATTTTTCTTTTTAATTTAGGCTTTTTACTTTTAACTTATTTATTATTATTATTATTATTATTATTATTATTATTATTATTATTATTATTATTATTATTATTATTATTATTATTATTATTTATAAACTAATAATAATAATAATAATTATTATTATTATTATAATTATAATATCTTATATCAAATTTTATTTTAAAACCTTGGTGTTTTTTATGATTTCTATTTGTATTATTCTATTTCTATATTCAACATTATTATTATTATTATTATTATTATTATTATTATTATTATTACCAAGGATCGGGTGGTACGTGTAGGTAAAAGGGGGCTACGGGTAGGTTTAAAGGGGCATGGGTAGGCATAACGGGGATACGGGTATATATAAGGGGGTATGGTGATGGTCGATTCCTTGCAATGTGGTGGTTCACACGTCCCCTATACGCTTAATGTGTCCGAAGACGTAAATTTTACTTTAAAAAAAAAAAAAAAAAAAAAAAAAAGTTGATTCTTTTCATCCATACCTACAAAGCTGGTTCACTTTTTGTGACATGGGTGCCCCCCCAAAAACGTTGTCAAATACATACATTTTGTGGTTTATTTGAAAGATATGTATGTGTGTGATCATGCCATGCAGGTTAGAAGATAACTTTTGACCTTATAATATGCATGTAGCCAGACCTTTAGTGTACACACTCAACGAAATGTCCAATGTAACACGGAAACCAAATAGTACTTAAAAACCAACAATATATTATATTATATAAAGTTGGCAAAGAATCTTTATTTATAAAGAGATTTGCTATCAAATAGATATAAGATTAAAAAGAAATGTTTACATTAGTAAAGAAGCTTATGTATTGATACATTATCAAGTCAGTCAATTTTCGACAAATTTTAATCGTTAAAAGTTCTTTTATACTTAAAATGAAACAACCTGAAACAGCTACTGCACATACAAATTGTGTATAATATTATAACATAATCACAAAGTAAAAGTGAGATTTTACATGTCTCTATTAAAAAAAAAAATCTGGTTCTTATTTAAAAAATAATGTCCAATGTAACACGGAAACCAAATTAAGCTTGACGATAAATTATATTCGGCTAAATAATATTTATCAAACTTAGCGTATCCAAATCAAGTCAAATAATAAATTTAAATAAGTTTACTTGTCACTGCTGTTTCAAAGAGCATTTTTATTTATTCATTAACAAATTTTGAACGGATCTCATCATCCATCGTAACAAGAACGACAAAAAAATAATGGTTTCTTGGCTTCTAATTACGTTGGACTAGCCTGAGATCTATTTTCATTAAAATAGGCACCACAGCCGAATTAAACTTATCCTAACAACTATATAAACATAAAATATTATATAAACATGAAGAATCTTACTGTAAAGAGTCAGTTTTCTTGGTGACACTGCGTGCGATGTCCAACGTAACAACTACGTGATACTCGGAAACCACACACAATGAAAAAGATTCCCCGCGTAAAATGAAACTACGCGAGAAGGGACAAGTGTATATATCAATCCACTAATGAGGCCTACTTTACGTCATTAAAATAGTTCTACTAGGTATGCTTTAAAATAAGCAAAATAAATGTGTGTGTAGTCCAACGTAACACGAAAATCCGGAAACGATGTCAACCGATGCTTTTCAGACCATCAAAGCATTTACATAACGACTAAATTGTTATTTGTAAACATTGGAATTCATTCATAACATACCACCAAGAAAGACAACTCTAAAAAAACATGTATTCTTGCGCTTAAGACAAAGATCAATTTTTGACATTCTGCCTGTTTCGGAAACCATGCGTTACGTTGAACATCCAAATTTACTCTGGCTATAATATACAAAATACAAAACAAATTGTTTTTGTAAGTATTGTGCATGTTTAAACTATTACTAATGAGTTAGATTATAACAATTTTACGTGTTCTATGACATCTTTATTTATGTAAACACTTAAAAGAAAACCCGGTCATTCTCATGTCACAAAATTAGGTCAAATTTTAGGCCACTTTCAGACATTTACAAAGCAAATACAAAGGTTCTAAAGACATTTTCGTCTTGAAATTATTAATACTATCTCTCCGATCACTTACTATCTCTCCGATCACTTTTAAATAAGATAATAGCAAAAGGAAAGGCAAATAAGCAGCTTGTTGTGATAAATATTATCTAGAAAAGCAGCACCCCTCGCGGTGCTCAGCTTTGTAGACAGACCCACCTGCGAAACGATCAACGGGGAAGTATCAAGGAGGGTACAGGTAGGTTACAAGGGGGGTACGGAAGGTATCAAGGGGGTATGGGGAGGTATCAAGGGGGTATGCTGAGGCATCATGGGGGGGGGGGACGGGGAGATATCAGGGGGGGGGGGGTATGGTGAGGTATCAAGGGGGATATGGGGAGGTATCATCGTCCAAATGAAACTTGCAGACAACAGTTGTCTCTCTCAGTCTCTGTCTACATTTTAAACAGCAACCTGTGTACCCTGGATTGCCAGGGTACAAAAACCACTAGTTAATCAATAAATGAATCTGATGCACATGAGTGAGCTTTTGTGGTTGGTTGGGTTATAAACAAAATAGAAATGACATGAATTGATGAAATGAACATTTGGCAAACAAATGATAATTACACTCCCTTTTTCCAGATCTACTCAACACAGGGAGGGTCCATTTTATGGTTCAGTTTTCCAATGACGGAAAATAATTATGATATGAGAGTCTGTAGACATGCTTTATTCCAGCAAAGTTACAGATCTGTGGAATCAGGCAGTTTAGAAGCGTCCATAATGTATTAATATCACAGATTTGTTTGGATACGTGCACATTGCTGCATGCAAATATTGATTTCACTCTGTGTATTAAGCAGATACATTGAACAGGACTTTTCATGGAATCCTGCACTTAGCAATCATCATTATAGTCATTCTCTAAAAGCTTCTCATAATCAAATTATTTGTTTTTATGAACGGCAAACATTTTTACCTGCCATAACTGCACAGCGGCTCCATTAGTATTATTTGTGAAAGACTATGCACCTGAGTCCCTGTGTAATCCTATTAGCAGTACCTATAACAACTTTTTGTATTGTTAGTAGTAAGCACAGTTTTCAGTCATATTAACTTACTGACGTTATATTCGACCAGAGCTAATAATATTATACAGTTCGGTGATATTTAACTATTTCGGGAGAGTGTGATTAGTTTTGCTGTTAAGGACAATACTTGTGAGTTGGTAGGACAAGTAAGGGCATGTTTGCTTTATCTTTGTTTAAATTTCTAGATAATATTAATATAGTCATAGTGTGAGTACTAATCTCACGCTTTTATTAATAATAATTCTCATTGTATTAATCCATGTCTTTTGATTGTTATGTGTTCACTGTGTCCATACATTACTTCTTATAGTTGGTTGATGGAGTATAAAATGATATCATAATCTGCACATGACGTGTGCACTAGTCTTGGTGTGACTGAGAAACTACTACTGTCTGAAAGATTGACATCTACATGGTATCAGACCATGGATCGCTTGGACCCACCAGAAGCATTAACGCTGCAAAGCAATGTAGCAGACAACTGGAAAAGATACAAACAAGCTTTCCTGATTTACCAGGCAGCAAGTGGACTTGAATCTAAAAGCAGAAAAATACAGAGCATGACTCTTCTTCACATCATTGGCCCTGAAGCACTTGCATGATATCTAAAACACTTTCCAGTGGCGACAAGAAGATTGTAACAAACATTGCAGCATTAAAACAGAATTCCATGTTGTCAACTGCATTATGAACAAGTTCAAGCAGTATTGTAATTTGGTTGATGGAGAATAAAATAATATCATAATCTGCACTCGATGTGTGCACTAGTCTTGGTGTGACTGAGAAACTGCTACTGTCTGAAAGATTGACTTCTAGAAATATGATTGGATGATATAAGTCACACAGACCACCTCCCCTGATTAATGAATATATATATGGAAAAATTAAGTAAATCATGGGTCTGGGCAGATTACATTACATCACATGATTATTGCTTTAGGTCCAGCGGACTCTTCCGAGCCAAATCAGGACCAGTATAGCCGAATCAGGACCACAAAATCAAGACCACAACTTCGCTGAAAGAGGACTCGCCCATGATCCGCATAAAAAATTTGCCGAAACAACCCCAGTGGCAACACTGAAGGCACTCCACCAGCCGGTCACTTTACAATAAAGACATCTCACGCAGGGGACGCTGAGGCTGTACTCTAATTTATCGAACTCCTGTTTAAAATAGAATATAAACATTATAAAATATCAACAAAAACACATACATATAAAATGCCTACATTGCCAAATAATAACATTATAGGAAGCCCCAGTGACCACCTGGCAGAAAGCGTCCAATATTTCCAAGCTGATCCAACAGACCTCACACACAAATGAAGAGTTTTGTCTCAGAAGAGTTTTCAAGAAAAAAGGTAGGTGACTGGTCTAGCGAATAAGAAGATAGTATAGTAGATTGATAGAACAGAGTAGGATTGAGAAAGAACAGAGGAGAAAGACAGTGACAGTGGGAATTGAAAGCACTAAATTTCCAGAAAGTGGGGATATTATTTGTACTGAAACCCCCGGCACCCCAACGGGATGTAAAAGTAGCATTTTGATTTACTTTATGAAAACCAGGAGTGCTGCTGAGGACAGAGAAAGATAGAGTACGCTGGTTAAACGATCATCTGTGGTGCCCTACCGACTTTCGAGTTACTGGATAGGATAGGGATAGATATTCTCACCATTATTATGACAATAAGTTTTGTGCAGAATTGATGTTCTGTTAAGGAAGCTTTTCACAAAATCATATTATTTATGTTCATTAAAAAAAAAAAAAAACATTATAAAAAACAAAAAGCAAGATAACCTTAAGCAGAAAGATTACAGAAATCATTGGTCTGAGCAGGTGTAACAGTAGCAGCTTGATTTAACTCTAGAAATTCAATATTTAGACATTATATATCTATGATGACAATGGTTTGTACAAAATGAATGTTCTGTTAAGGAAGTTTTGCACAAAACCATATTATTTTTGTTGATTAAAAAAATAAATAAAAAAACCTGCAAGATAACAGCAAATGTGTGATATCAGTGAATTAAGAATAAAAATGTAGGCTGGTGGAACCTTTAAAACATATCTAGTCTCCATCAAGGGTAGATAAAGCTATGTATATGTTCAGACTCTTAATGATAATTGATCAGTTGGGGAGTCCTAATTCCTGCTTCCAGATGGACAGATGATTAGTGTAATGACCTAGGTGTCAGTCAATCAGCAGCCTATTCATCCAACTGATTCCAGTAACTGTAATTATGAGCTTGGTCAGACTGCTTGTGAGTTAAGTTCTCTGCTTCATCTGTAGCGTGAATGACATTACAGTGACAATTGTTTGTGAGGATAGCTCTCTGCTTCTACTGCAATATGTATTTCATTAGAAGATGATTGTTTGCATTCATCAAGGTTTCCTCAGACAAGTTAACTGTAGGTTGAGTTATGTCAAGATGGGGAACTTTAATATTGCATCAGGTTGAGCAGCCATAATTATCAGTATATAAGAAGATTAATTTATATTATCTGACAGTACAGTTGTAACAATAATCTATATATCTATATATATATATATATGTGTGTGTGTGTGTGCTGAGGGTGGGTGGGGTATTATATTTACAACTTTACTCAGTCCTTTTCTTCCAATAAAATTAGAGTTAGGTAAAAGGGCCAAACCTGCCCTAGAGGCCCGAGGGGCCCAAGCCCCTACCCTTTTTTGAAAAAAAAAAAAAAAAAAAAAGAAGAAAGAAAGAAAATTTGGGGGACCCGAGTATCACTATATTTTGTTCCCCAAAGACCTAAGTCATATTTTTGTTATGTCTTTATTCCTAACACACACACACACACACTTTTTTAAAGGTAATTTCTCCCCAAAATCAGTGGCAAACTATAGCACCAAAATTTTGCAATTTACGTGCTCAGATTGCACCATTTTTTCTCCCTTTTCAAAAAATTTTCCGGGGGAGCATGCCCCCGGAACCCCCTAGCAAACTAGGCGCTTTGCGCCGTCGGCTCGGTGCTTCGCGCCTTCACTACTACCCTAAAATATATTTGGGCCCCTACCCCTGAAAAACTTAGGTCCGGCCCTGAGGTAGATTGGAATGTATTGATAATATTGCCAGACAGAAACAATACTGTTTGAACTCCTTAGTACATTATAATAACATAATATTGACTTGTGATAGTAGTATTTCTGGGCAGCAATAATTATGTACTATGTATGTCATTAATTTTTGTTATGTGCTTTTTTATTGTGAAAAATAAATCTGCATCAATCCTTCTGAATAGTGACATATCTATAGATCAGTCTGTTTGAATAGTTATCATTTTGCATACTTGGTGTAAGCATGTAAAGATCTCTTTAAAATATTTCATACATAAGTTCAATGTTAGGTTTTTGGTAAATTTGTGTCTAAATTTATTTAATCTTTATAGACAGTTTACTTTTTATTATTTCTTTATTTATTTGTTTATATATTTATTTGTTTGTTGTTTCTTTGTGTGCTTATTTGTTTAATAATTTTTGCAGGAGGGCCGGGTTCAAAGAAAGGGCGACTAGTAAGTGAACTAGTGGAGACATATGGCTTCAACTTCATCAATGTTGAGAAGTTGCTTCTTCACCACCTGCTGGAGAAAGTGCCAGAAAACGAGCGCATCGGTGCTTCCTTTGACGTTCAGGAAGTCATCAAGGTAATTTTCTGTGTACTATTTTCCTGCTTACTATCTTCTTCGTTGACTTTGTAATTGGGACGGAGTTCATGATGCACCTAGTTTGTCCAGATCAGTACTTGATAAAATTGACTCTGGGTTGCAGGTAAAAAGCAGCTTCACCTCCAATTTACTGTGAACTTTCCCAGCCATTTTACGAGAAATTCAGGAAGTGCGAAGATGATGCTGTAAGGCTAGGAAGAGTGCTGACTGGGTCCAGCGTGGATAATGTTTCATTGATATAATAAAAATTAGATTTGTTCTACCTTGCTGTATTTAAACAGTTGCAACTCCAGGTCACAAGATTGCTTCTATCTGAAGATTGCTAGCAATTATTATATTTTCTAGCAGCAGGAACCCAGCAAAACAAACAAGAAAATATTGACAAGTGGTCAAAATTGCAATGTGCACAGAGGAATAATATTTGTTTACAATGCAGTTTTGATGAAGGTTCGATAAATTTTGATATTTCTTTGTTTTTCATTTCTTTTCATATCTCGGGAATCTGCATACTGAATTCTTTGGAAATATTTTGTACATGTATACATTACATGTATCATTGTATGCAAAGTTTCCACAACAAACACAAAAAGGACGCCCGCTTCGAAAGAGTACATTACGGTTAATTGTGTTTTCAATGTTACATCATTCTAAGCATCAGCTTTTTGATCACTGCAGCTTCCTGATCAACTTATTTTTATCAATTTTTTTGTATAATTATACAGTAGCAACTACACTGATACAGTGGTGTATTGATTTTTGTTTTCATGAGCCCGAATCTGGGTTGCTGCTCTTACTTAATGAGCTAGTGACATGTGATCATCATCTATACTTAAACCCGCTACATTAAGCACAATGCATTCTCGTGTTCAACACCAGTAGCATTTTGTATTTTACAGCAATGATTCAACCATCAATAATGCTTACATTGTCCTTGGTAGCGGTGACTATAACAGGGACAGTAACGAATCCATTGACTGATTGATTGTATTGTATGGTCTTTTGTCTGCTAGCATGAGCAGTTTACAAGCAAATTCATGCCTGTCTCATTACTCTCTTTTGTTTGAGGTATTGGCAGTTTTAATTGCTGACAGTTAACCTTTTCTCTGCCTCCATATCGGGCCTCTACTTATGTCCTTGAGTAGTGCACTTTATCTCTTACTCTTTGATGCTGCATGTGATCATTCAGCTTTGACATCACCAACGTGTGATAGCTGAAGGAACCATGTACCTTGCAGGAAGGCATGAAATGTTTGTTAAACTCACAATGGATAAGTAATACTAGTCCTTTTGTACCTATTCTCTCTGGCAGGGAATGGGTTATTATTTTTTTTAATTATTTAATTTTAAATAATGCTTTTTCAGTTCAAAAGAGCTACTCAATACGACTGTTATTACTGATGCCAAACAACATTGTTGATAGCCAAAAGCACTGCTGGTTGAAAGAATAATATTGAAAATACAGTTTGTGTAATCTATAGTATTATAATTCAATCTTGCATGAGCTTGTTCTTGTAGAACAATTTAATTGAAGATCTGGTCTTTCTTGCCATCTAAAATAAAAAAGATTAAATTAAACGTCATACCCTTTAATTATACCTCATAATTAGCGTGTCAAATTGCTTTAATAATTTTTGGTGTTAAATGATTTTCAGAATGAACCTCAGCTGGTATCATTGCACTGGTTACTGGGGGAGGTAGGCAGGCAGATGGATGCAGCCGACAATAGTGATTCTGCTCGCTTCATTATCGACATCATGCCCAACCTCAAATTCCTCATCAACAACGAGATTTTCCTGACAGACTGCACCAAAGACATGACTCACTTTGAGAAACAGGTATTTCAAATATGTTCAAGATTAAATTGTCAGAGATAAGTTTCTTTAAACTTAACCTATTCGGTTGAAAGAACAGTTGCCGTAATGGTTGCAAGTTTCGTCAAGTCTGAAGTTTATTGCCATCTTAGAATTTAGTGTCCCCTGCATGAGATGCCTTTTTTTTTGTAAAGTGACTGGCTGGGGGAGTGCCTTCAGTGTTCATTAGGGTTGTTTTAGCAGATCTTTTATACGGATCATGGGTGAGTCCTCTTTCAACCAAGTTGTGGTCCTGATTCGGCTCTTTGCAGTCCGCTGGACCTTATAAACAATGACTAACTAACTAACAAAAACTTGTCATCACAATGTAGCATTTGTTTGTCCTGTATAACAATAATTTGTTAACCGATACACTTTTTTTTTATTTTGTTGATATAGTCCGTAGTTGGCAAGATGTAGAATGGGGGAAGAAGGGGAGATTTTGGTTTCTAAGTATTTGGATTTTTGGTTCAATTGAAATTTTTTTAATGTTTGCCTTCCATGATCCACATTGGCTCATCAATTAACGAGTCATTATTTCCTTCATGCTGTAAACATCCAGCAGCAACATAAAAGTCAAGTTTGTTGTCTTGGATTTTTGTTTCATTTTGTTTTATAATTGTAATGTAATTAATTACTTTTTTTTATTTTAGCATCCGATCAACTTTGCCATCAACTTTATCCAGCGTTCAGCAAAGAAGAGCAAGAAAGAGTCGAGCCATGTAAAAGAGAATCAAAAGAGTGATGCTGAGAAGCCTGCTGTACGCTCTGATGAAGCGGACTCTTCCCGTACCAGGGTAAGTATTTGTCAGGTTCAATAATGATGATGAAAATTATGATGATAATAATTTGGCTCAGTGGTGTATGCAGTGTACTCAAATTTCAGGCATTAACATATAATAATAATAATAATAATAATAATAATATAATAATAATAATAATAATAATAATAATAATAATAATAATAATAATAATAATAATAATAATAATAATAATAATAATAATAAATAAATAAATAAATAAATAAAATGAAGTGTAAAAAATAATATTAAAAAATATTACCCTGAAACACTGCGTCCCCGCTCCTTCAGATGAGAGTATAAAGCCAGGTCTAGTCTGTGTGCACACGCATTCCATGGCATGGACTTTAAAATTGTCATTTATAGATTGGTGACACCCAGCATGCTCTAGGTCTCTTCTCCCCATCCCCGGTAGCCCCGGATTGGGCTCAGTCATCTGGTGTCAGACTATGTGCCTAAAAGTGGGCGCCTCCGATGGCTTGAGTTGGATCCTGTATTGACCAGTTCCTTGAGCAGCTCTTAAGTTGTACAAGCATATATAAGATTGATTAAATAAAATAAATAAATTGATGATGATGATGATGATGATGATAATTGATATTATCATCATCATCATCATCATAAAACAGTACACTTATCCTATCGTATGTGGCATGATAAAGTAAAGGAAAGGTTTTGAGTCTCTTTTTTTTTTTTTTCAAGTCAGATAAATATTGAATATATGCTAAGTATGACCATGATAAAGGAAGCTGTAGATTCTGTACTATGTTTGAATTTTTGGTATTGTGACCTAATGGATTATGAAACTAACATGGCTGGTTACTTTTTTCTCTGCATGGTGAGAGAGAAACTAATCACTCACCTGTCTCTCCTGATTCTTGCATGTTATTGCTAGTTGTAATTGGAGATTTCATCAAAGGGCATTTTTCTTGCAGGGCTGTCAAGGCTTTTATTGATTTATTTTGTCTGTTTTGGGAACAACAATCTTCTTAAGCCATATTGTAATTATAAGGAAGCTGTAGCACTAGACACAACTCGGCTTCAAACCACTCCTTACTGGACTGTGTAGATCACTAATATGTGCATGCATGCATTCCATCGCACGGAAGATTCTGACGCTCATGTTTTAGACAGCTGAATCCCATTACATGAACACGCCCAGCAAACTGTACCACTGTACGGACAGTACATGTAGATGCAAATTTCGCAAATATCAGACAAAAGAAAATGTATGAATGTAAGCAAGCAGTCATCTCTTAGCATATAGCGTGAATTAGACATTGTTTTTTTTCACAATTTTTATCTCTAGCTTTTAGTTTTTCAAAATAGCGTACCAGCTTAAGGAGACCATTATTTATTTATTTAAAAGTCCAGTTTGTTAGTGTTACAATTTGATTTCATTCTAGTGATGAAAGAGTTTTGAAGCAAATATTTTTTCCTATTTCAATATATGTATACGTTTTTTTCTTTCAGAGAAGGATAACCTTATTCGACAACAACGTTCGGCCATTCATCGACTTTTTCCAGCTGTCAGAACGCCTGATTTCCATGGATGTGACAGGAGCTCAGGCAGAGTCAGTGTGGTCTCGATTGTGTGAACTGTTTGCTGGGTTGGAAATTCACAGTTCTGCACATGTGAACTACCTCCTTGTCTTTCTTTTTGGTGAGTGCATTTGCTTGTGTGTGTTGTGTGTGTGTGGGTGTGAGCGTGTGTGTGTGTGTGGGTGTGGGTGTGGGTGTGTGTGTGCGCATGGCTTGGTGATGGCTTACAGGAATAAAGTTATTTATTATTCGGTATATCCTCATAGCCTAGAATGAAATTAGATAAAATATAGAATGGGGCATGTCAAGAATTGGTGACATATTTTCATTTTCTTCTCCAGAATTGGAGGAAGTGGAACAGGCCTCCTTAGAGGAAGGAGGACTACAGCCTATCAAGCTGTCTTCATTAATTGGATCTGATTCACGGCTGGTTTGTATACATTTTGCTTGCTTGAAATTTTGTTGTTAACTCCACCTCCAATGCCCCACCCATTTACATGTTTGTCAGATTAAAGAAAGAAAGAAAGAGATTTATCTTATATAGCGCACTTACAAGCTCAGAGAGCTTCTCAAAGTACTGGTCCGTAATATCCAGCAATCACACATGTACAGCTATCTCAGCATAACAACAAAAGTTAATAAAATATTCTCAAAATTAAGGGTTATTTTGCACAATCATTGTTTGTTTAATTTTATGATCATGCTTTCATGTAAAAATAATATTCAACTTTAAATTTTCGTATTTAGAAATTGAACAGCAGTGCTAGGTAGGGTTTTAATAGACGAAGGAAAGCAAACCAAGGGAGACAACCATAACGAAAACTATAATGTAGACCAAAGTTGTCTTTACGGACAGGAAAGCTCGTAAAATTCAGTTGTTGTAACGCTAATGCTTTATCAGGCTATTAATAATTATTAATTGTGTATTCTTTTTATTTATTTATTTTTTTAAGCCAGAAACTATGGCAGCTCTGTGTAACTATCTGGACAAGGCAGATCCTATGATTCGTACATTCCTTATTGACGTCAGGGGCACCTGTGTGTCTGCCCAGCAACAGCAGGAGCAGGTGAGAGAAATATTCCACATTTCAGATATAATGGAATTGGCATCCCAATATAAAATTGTGTCATGGCATGTCTTAATGCAGTGTAGGAAGTCATCAAAAGCCTGTATGACAAGGCTACCAGTGGAGTCCTCCACAACAACACCATCAGGAACTGGTTCAGAACAACAGTCAGCTTGTGTCAAGGATGTGTACTCTCTCCAACAGTCTTAACATCTTCCTAGAGAGCATAATGTTAGATGCCCTTGCAGATCATGAAGGCACAGTCAGTAGAGGGGGTAGAGCAATCTCTAACCGCCGTTTTGAGGATGACATTGATGGATTGGCTGGAGAGGAACACGAACGTCAACAGCTGGTACAGAGGCTTGACACCAACTCAAGAGCCTTTTGAATGGTAATAAGTGCAGGGAAGACCAAAATGATGATCAGCAACATCAATGGCATCAACACAGACATCCAAGTCCAGTCCCTCAATACAGTGCACAGCTTCAAATATTTAGGAGCCATTGTATCAGACAATTGGTCCTGACAGGAAGTCCTCTACAGGATTGCACAAACAACTGTTGCCCTGACAAGGTTGAAGCCCATTTGGAAAGACAGGACCATCAGTCTACACTCCAAGGTAAGGCTGCTGCGCTCCCTTGTCATCTCCATCTTCCTATATACTTGCGAAACATGGACCCTCACAGCAGACCTACAACGAAGAATACAAAGCATGGAGAAGAGGTGCTACAGAAGACTTTTGGGCATTTCCTATACCCAGCACATCACCAACGACGAAGTCTGACAGACCATCACACAAGCCATTGGACAACATATTGACATGCTCACTGTGGTTAAGAAACGGAAACTCCAATGGTATGGCAATGTCACCAGAGCAACAGACCTTTCAAAGACCATCCTGCAAGGCACAGTGCAAGGAGGCAGAAGAAGAGGGAGACAGAAAAAGAGGTGGGAGGACAACATTTGAGAATGAATTGGCTTGACACTTAGCGAAGTCATGTGGGTTGTTGAGGACAGAAAGATGGAGTACGCTGGTTAAAGGATCCTCTGTGGTGCCCCAACGACCTTCGAGTTACAGGATAGGATAGGATAGGATAGGAATTATTGTTTGAATATAAAAATGTATCCTATAAACATGATGAATGTTGTCTTTCAAACACATTGGAAATCATATAAAATAAAATAAAAAAGTGTACCCTCTGGCAGAGCGGGGAGTGGCCTACACCATGGACCCAGTCACGTGTCATCACTCTTCCCAAAAAAGGTAACCTTCAGGAGTGTGAAAATTACCGCACCATCTGCCTCATCAGCCATCCCAGCAAAGTCCTCCTGAAAATAATACTCAACAGGTTGAAACCCCAAGCTGAACAAATCATAGCTGAAGAACAAGCAGGATTCAGGGCAGGGCGAAGTACCACTGAACAGATTTTCAACCTCATAATAATCTGTGGGAAATACCTACAGCACCAACAACATCTATATCATGTATTCATAGACTTCAAGAAGGCGTTTGACCGAGTCTGGCATGCAGCTCTATGGGCAACAATGAAAGTGTACAACATGAGCCCTAAAATTATTGAAGTCATCAAAAGCCTGTATGACAAGGCTACCAGTGCAGTCCTCCACAACAGCGCCATCGGGAACTGGTTCAGAACAACAATCGGTGTGCGTCAAGGATACCTACTCTCTCCAACACACTTCAACATCTTCCTAGAGTGCATCATGTCAGATGCTCTTGCAGATCATGAAGGCACAGTCAGCATAGGGGGTAGAGCAATCTCCAATCTTTGTTTTGCGGATGACATTGATGGATTGGCTGGAGAGGAACAAGAACTTGAACAGCTGGTACAGAGGCTTGACACCACCTCCAGAGCTTATGGAATGGAAATAAGTTCAGAGAAGACCAAAATGATGACCAACAACACCAATGGCATCAACATGGACATCAAAGTCCAAGGCCAATACCTCAACACAGTGCATAGCTTCAAATATTTAGGAGCCATTGTATCAGACATTGGGTCCCGACAGGAAGTCCTCTCCAGGATCGCACAAACAACTGCTGCCCTGACAAGGTTGAAGCCCATTTGGAAAGACAGGACCATCAGTCTACATTCCAAAGTAAGACTGCTGCGCTCCCTTGTCATCTCCATCTTCCTATATGCTTGCGAAGCATGGACCCTCACAGCAGATCTCCAACGAAGAATACAAAGCATGGAGATGAGGTGCTACAGAAGACTTCTGGGCATTTCCTATACCCAACACATCACCAACGACGAAGTCCGACAGACCATCACACAAGCCATTGGACAACACGATGACCTGCTCACAGTGGTGAAGAAACGGAAACTCCGATGGTATGGCCACGTCACCAGATCATCAGGCCTTGCAAAGACTATTCTGCAAGGCACAGTGCAAGGAGATAGAAGAAGAGGGTGACCGAAAAAGAGGTGGGAGTACAACATTCGAGAATGGACTGGTTTGACACTGAGCGAAGCCATCAGGGCTGCTGAGGACAGAGAAAGATGGAGTATGCTGGTTAAACGATCATCTGTGGTGCCCCTACGACCTCAGGGTTACGGGACAGGATAGGATAGGATAGGACCCTATGACAGTGCATGACTGCAATAAATCATAAAGGCAGCAGACTTTTTGCAGAATAACTAAATAAATAAAGACTATGAGCAAGCATTATAATAATTGTGTCCATTCTTTCTTCAAGACATACTCATCACAACAAATTTAAATCCAATAATCACCTGTCTTGTAAATTAAGCTGGCCAGCCTATCCAGCTTGTGAAATTTTTTGAAGTTTTCAGAATCATATATATATATATATATATATATATATATATATATATATATATATATATATATATATATATATATATATATATATATATATATATATATATATATATATAATTAATAAATAATATATAATCAGTCAGCCTATTGGCAGCATAAAGAAGCAACTCCAAGTAGTGGGACAGTTGGCAGCATAATTTCTATTTCTCTCCTCTATTTTTTTCAGATGGAAGGGCGATCTATTGTGTTTGTGGATGAGGAAATAGCTCATCTTCCAAAGGTAGTTCAGCGACAGAGTCGAACCAAAGGGGAAAATGGGGGGATCCGGGGAAAGTTTCGCACAGTCTCGTCAACAGAAAATCGTGTGTGTCTCTTTCCGTGTCATGTGAGCTTGCAGTTGTGCAAAGACATTGCCAAAATGCTAGGCAACCACTTGCAGCTTTGACCACCATTCTGTGATTTAGAAAAGTAGGATACATATGTAGGTTTGGTTGTTTTTTTAAAAAAACATTTATTTACTTTTTCTTGTTGTTGTTTTTTTGTTACTTTCTTCTTTTTTTATTATCATATAGTAGAAATGCTGAAGAACTCTGCAATTTCTGAAGCCCTGGGACTCGATTACCATCTTCGCTGTCTTCACTCATCTTTTGTGTATTTATTTATTTGTTTTGAACTCTGACAAATGTTTCCTGTTGCCTTTTTTTTTTTTCTCCAGTTCTTCTCTCCGTTGTTTTGTGATATTTTAATTTAACGGAATAATGCTGAACAAAGGAGATCAGTGCCAGTCTTATGTGATGGAACAGTGTGGTTAATGTGTACTTGCTAATGTGTGTGTGTGTTGCGATGTAGAAACACCTTTATTGTTACTCACTCTTTATACTCTACCTATGTTCTTTTGACGGTCCCATTATTTTGACATCAAAACAGTGTTCCGTTAGGGTTAGGGCTGTGTTAAAGTAGGTTAAGGGTTAGGGTTAGCTTAAAAAAATTAACACATTTTTTAAAAAATGTCAAAACAATGTATGTGGGGGTTCATGAAAGTCATAATAACATCATTTTAACTCTGTTGTGTTTGTGTCTGTGTGTGAGTGTATGTGTATGCTTGCAGTGAACTTGTGAGAACTTGTTGCAGTATTGTATGATGGAGAAAAAAAAACAACCAACCCCTTGTGAAAGTCACTCGATACTTTTACGCTAAACGATCTTAATAGTTCACCCTAGATTATATAATGTTGCTATTTAGGTTACAGAAATTGAACATTTAGCCACCAGCCTTGCAGCTCATAAACACGGAGAAAAGGTTTGTACTAAAAAACAAATGATCTGTACATTCTACATATTTTGCAGCATTTGTTTTATTGCATGCGTGTTTTAGGAATCTGGAGGTGACGATCTTATTTGGGACTATATGTCACATTTGTTTTCCTATGGTTTGCCAGTACTGCCATCATTTCTTTCTCTATTTGACAGTAGTAACACTGGTTGCTGGAAGCAGCAATGGTGGTGAACACCAGCGAAAAGACTTTTTTTTCCATTTTATTTAGATCACACATGATTGGTGTAAGTGCATGATTTATTAACATAAAAATGTCCTATTGGCACAACAAGCTTTGAGCAAGTATTTCTTTTGCATTTAAAAATCCAGTGGATCAGATGTAGCTAATCATTTGAGAGGGACGGCTTTTTAAACATCATATGTTGGTTAGAGGGCTGAACTGAAGGTGGCATCAAAATTTCATCTTAAAAGTTTTAAATGCTTTAAAATGGCATGTGCCTACTTTAAGGTAGAGCAGTCAATAGTTGTAGTTTAAACAATAACTGCTGTTGGTGTTTTTTTTTACAACATATTAAAAGTAACATCAACCCACAGAGGAGAAGAACAGTATTATCTACTTCTTAGCAGTTAATACATGATTACATGGGGCTATGCCAGAGGCTGGAATTCTGGCTATTTGATAATGTGCTCTGGCAGTCACAGTGCAGGAAGAAAATACAGGGTTTAGGAACAGGAATACATGTCTGGTGCAGTCTGGGAACAGATAGTTGACAGTAATAAATATTATGACAAAAGTTCAGGCAGACCTTTAAGACCCGCTCATGCACACATGGCAATATGTTTGAGCTGCCTTCTAGTTCTTTGCATTGATCATAGTGTAGTAGAGAGGCCAGGCCCACAATATACCCCTTTGTTACCAGCCAGCATACATACACCTACAGCTCTAAAGAAAATCAATATTTTCTTGAATAGCAAGTAATCCATTCTTGATGACGGCATACTAAATGGAATAATCAGCTGGAAAGCTCTGGGCTTAGGCAAGGGGGTCAGCAACGGTAATAGAGAAAACTGAAAAGCAATTGCAATGAACTCACAAGCTGAGCATTATATTAATCTACATATGTGTTTGAGTGCATTCAGCTTTCTATAATTCCCCAATGTCATGATTGATTGCAGCTAGTGACAGTCATGGATAAAAGGAGTTCAGCAGTTTATGTTCGTTATAATTATAATTAGGGTACTGAGAAGCTTGGATAAATCCTATCCTATCCTATCCTATAACTTCAAAGTCGTTGGGGCACCAAAGATGATCGTTTAACCAACATACTCCATCTTTCTATGTCCTAAGCAACCCTCATGTTTCGATCAGTGTCAAGCCAGTCTCGAATTTTGTCCTCTCACCTCTTTTTCTGTCTCCCTCTTCTTCTGCCTCCTCTTACACTGTGCCTTGCAGATGGTCTTTGCAAGGCCCGATACTCTGGTGGCATGGCCATACCATCGGAGTTTCCATTTCTTTACCACTGCGAGCATGTCATCGTGTTGTCCAATGGCTTGTGTTATGGTCTGTCGGACTTCGTCATTGGTGATTTGCTTGGTATAGGAAATGCCCATAAGTCTTCTGTAGCACCTCATCTCCATGCTTTGTATTCTTCATTGTAGGTCTGCTGTAAGGGTCCATGTTTCACAAGAGTATAGGAAGATAAAGATAACAAGGACCGTATGGATGAATGAATGGTTCAAATATATAAATAAATACTACCGCAGTAGAATGTCAGTTTATTATGAGTTGTATTTTCTCAACTGTTTCGTAATGCACGCTTTAAAAGTTGTTTGTACTTGTAGTTGGTGTTACACGTTTATTTATGAATAGTTGATTCAGCCCCGATGCTTGAATCTCGATATTTGTAACTCAAATTCGTTTCTCCACGCAGCCTGTTCACTCGGCATCAAAGCAGGAGTTGTCGTATGACGTTTTCCAACTTTATTCAGCAAACATCAACAACTGCATACAAGATCGCTTTCTAAAAATTACTACAGAGATCATCCCTACAAGCAGACAGTGCATGACTTATATAGCCTCTCTGCAATCGAGAAAAAAATTCAAACATTCCAGAAGGACGCAATAACACCAAATCAAAACAAAACTCGTCACCAGAACTACGCACTGTCTTTACCTCATAGAACCTTCTTTAAGTTAGAAAAATCGCTTAGCTATTACCAGACCTATCTGGAACCATTGGTCGATAATAAACAAATAATTCCAGAAAATTCTCAACAATATTAATTGACGAAAATGATTAACATTATACAAAACTTCTTCTAGCAACAGCGCCAAATCAAATCAAAGGTAAATACACACTATCATTGCATTCTTTGCAAAACAAAATGATCGGATCTATTGTGCGCGTCTCAATTGTAACCAGTGGGTCATGGTCATATTATCAATAATAATAATAATAATAATAATAATAATAATAATAATAATAATAACAACAATAATAAAAATAATCTGCTTTCAGGGATGTCTACAGTCTAGTTAATTCATTTTAGAAGCAGCTAATAATGTTTTTTCTAGAAATGTCCTGATTGCATAATCTCGGTTTAATTTATTTCTGCAGCAGCAGCTTTTTTGTTTTAAATATAAATTAATAACAAAATTAACCTGACAGTGTGATGCACATAGGCAAAATTATCAGAGCGTGGTGCTTTTATTGGAAATGTTTAGATTGCGTAATATTTGCTTAACTCTGTTTAGCAACAGCTTCTTGTAATTTCAAAGTTGTCATTTTCCCAAATGTTTATGAGAGAACAAATACATAATTAAGTATATTTGATTGTTTGAGAAACAATATATTTTCCTCTTTGCCTGCACGTGTGTGTGTGTGTGTTTCTCTCCAAATATTGGAGTTCGTGTGAATTAATATAATAATGGTATTTAAATTACTTGCTAGCAATATACCAAATACTTTGTTGTTGTATTTATTATTGCAAATTTTACATTATTCATTTAAGCTTTATTGCAACAGATGGTGTGATTACACATTTTATTTGTTGTCCACATGTTTTATAGTATTAGTTTGAAAATTGATTTTGGTTTATTGGTGCTGTTTGTGCAATATAATTTTGTGAGATAAAAAAAGGATAGAGGTTGCGAGGGGTGGGAGGGAGAGAGAAAGAAAGAGTGTAGTGTATACATCTTTGTGTGTATGGGGGAGGAGGGAAAGGGTTTTTGTGTTTTTATAGTTTGTTTACTTTTCCATGCCCAATGAACCAAGCCAGAATGTGTGCACGTTGGAGCATCGTTTTCTTTAATGTTTACATGTTTTTTTTTTATTTCGTTTTTTTTTTTGTTAAATAGTGTTTCAATTGTTTTCTTTATCCTTCAACTATATATTGATTGTTGAAGACGGAATTGAGTTCTGTAATTGCAATTTGTATTACACGTTTTCTCATTTGTGTTTTGTCTTTTGACAAGTACAATGATTGTGCAATAGATATGTGATTTGTTTTCTACATAATCTGTATGTTGTGGTAGGTAGATAACGAATTTTATGGAAGAAAAAAACAAAACAAATGTAAATGTGTAATACATTTATTTGTTTAAACATTGCTTAAAACAGATATGATTAAAAATGACAAAAGGTAAGTCAGCAGCAAAATATTACGTTGCATGTCATTGGTCAAAATTAAGGTAATGAGAACCATACCTACAGGGGTTTTAAAACAAACATACTGCATTATGCATGTTAGTATAGATATTAGAATTGTATTCTTTTAAAATAATCATAGATATTGGTACTGGACAGTATAAATTATATAACCAAGACTACATTCAAAAAATTATACATTGGTTATTAGCTAATGTTTTCACTGTTTCAAACTTGACGTTTTAAACCCGGTTGTAAAATGTAAATTGTTTTAAAGTTTGATTTGTGGTTGAACAGATTTGTTTCTGTATCCATTTACATTTTATTTGTATATGCTCAAAACTATGATAATCTCATCTTCTCGATTATTTTTTCTAACTTAGATGTTGAGCGATCGGCTTTTTTATAAGTTAGGGCTAATTTACTTTGACACGTCATTATTTTAAAAAAATGTTTGTCATATTTTAAAGATGTTTATAACGTTTTCCTTGTCTATTGTAAATAATGACGTTTTGTATATATTTACTAGTTGTAACCATTCCAACATACAGTGAATTCCATTTTAAGATTATTGTTGGAAGAATTCTAGAGGTAGCGATTAAACTGTCTTGTCATGAAAATCGAATGTAATCATCCTCTCGCCTGTTTTTACAGCACTGTGTGTAGTTGATTTTACATTTTGTAAGTTGTTTCATATTCAACGACCTATTGTATTTGAATAATTTGTTTACAATTAGTTATTGACAAAATTGTATAATTAGAAATAGTAACATTGTCCTATGATTCGAGCAAGCTGATGATTACCAGAATGATTGATGATTTTTTTGACTGTTGGATAAAAATGAAATTAGATCTACCATGATTTGGAGTGGGCTTTGTTTAAAAAAAAAATTTCTTTTAAAAACAAAGCACTAATTGTGTCATTCTGCTTTCTACTTGAAAATATAAATGATGTTGTTAAAATGGCAAACAAATTTACTAGGAAGAAACAGATTTAAGGTTAAATGGTGAACAATATTCCAGAGTTGTATTTCTTACCTTTTCTACTGTGTGAATACTCATTTACTCAAGTCAAAAGTGTTGTACTCTTTGACAACGAAATGGGTTTCATAGCTAAGGCCTTTATAGCACTTTATACTCATGGTTTCTTAAGTAGTTTGTAATTCGATGTTTATACCATAATGGAGGGTATGCTTGCATGTATTTCTCGGAAGTCTGTCCAAGATTCAGAGGTATATCACAACTGATTGGTTATCATTTATAATTGATACCAAGTTTCCACTGGGCATTTATGGTCGACATTGTAAAAAGTATACATATTTTTATTTATTTATTTGTTATTGACTCACATGCATAGCAGTGTGAATCTATGTACTCACCTCCCTCCCACCCCAATAAAAAATGTTCAAGATTTTTGCAAATCTGCGCGAGATGAGTCCTAAATAGTTCAAAAATGATATTGAAAAAAAGTTTTTATGTCCGCCGCCTGTCTGTGCAAAAGCTTTAAAGTGGCTAAGAACTTGATCAGAACCTATTTCAACTATCACAGTCAAACTTGGTAAGATGGTGAATACCCATGAGACCTCATAAATGATCAGTGAATGAATGACTTCACTTCAGGGTCACATGGTCATCAAATGTTAAGTCAAAAATGACCATTTATACAAAATTTTAATTTAAAAAAAAAAAGTTATTACTATTGAACTTATGATTATTTCATGCATGGTAGATATCAGTGAGACACACATGGTATGCAAATTTGGTCAACCTCACTCCAAGGTTCAAGGTCACTGAAGCTGTCCAAAGTCCATTAGGATTGGTACTTTCAAGTGACCTTGACCCTAAACTATGAGAGGTATCAAGTCCAAACTTGTGGTTTTTAGAGATGATAGATTGACCTTTCATATATGTTCTGTTTTTGCGTTGATCAATTTAGGCCTTGCAAAAACATACAAAAAAATAGGTCGTGGAATTGCCGTTTATTTAACCCATAATATGCAACAACATTGGGTTATTTGATCAGACGTGCATGAAAGATCACCTGAGGGTCAAGGTTATCCCAAGGTCAAGGTCACTGAAGGTCGAGTTCACTGACTGTTAAGGTCATCGTTTTTTTTAAATTTTTGGCGTAATACAACTTTTGCTGTATTTTATTTGATAGTACATGAGTGTATTTGGAGCCTGAGATCAGTGTAATTTTAATGCCACCATTTCATTTGGTTTTTTTCTGGGCACTCATTTTCATGTTAAATATTGTGAGTTCCCTAAGGAGCATGTGAGTTATATGTGCTTTGCCATTGTAGTTTATTTTATTTATTCAATCTTATATAGTACTTTTCCAGCTCAAGAGCTGCTCAAGGTGCTGGCCGATACAGGATCTAACTCAAACTGCTTGAGGCGTCCATCTGCTGTCTTTGGGCGCATAGCCCAGACAACTGAGCACAATCCTGGGCAACGAGGGATGAGAAGAAGGGACCTAGTGCGTGCTGGGTGTATTTGTGTATCCGGCAGTCACCCATGTAGGACATGAGCATCAGGATCTTTAAAGTCCATGTAATGGAATGCACAGACTAGACCTGATTAAATATTTTAAAAAATTTACAATTAATTTATTAATTTTTTTCTGCGTTAGAAAGACAACAAAAATAATTTCCATTGATAAATATAGGATAAAAAGTTTTGTGGCAGGTTTCCTCTGTGTTTGTGTGCACGTGTTCATGTTTCAATACCGATACATTCTTGTCTTGACAGACTTATTGGAGACATTGGTTGCAAATTTGAATTTATTCGTTTTTGTAGTACTGACTCGTGTTGTATTTCCTTTGTTCTGTCTCATTCCTACTCTGTTCTATCAATCTTCTTCTTCGCTAGACCAGTCACCTACCTTTTTTCTAGAAAACACTTCTGGGACAAAACTCATCATTTGCGTGTGAGGTCTGTTGGATCAGCTTGAAAATATTGGACGCTTTCTGCCGGATGGTCACTGGGGCTTCCTATGATGTTATTATTTCACTATGTAGGCATTTTATATGTATGTGTTTTGTTGATATTTTATAATGATGTTTGTATTCTATTTTGTTTTTGTAAATGGGGGTTCGATAAATTAGAGTATAGCCTCAGAATCCCCTGCGTGGGATGTCTTTATTGTAAAATGATCGGCTGGTGGAGTGCCTTCAATTTGCCACTAGGGTTGTTTCAGCAAATCTTTTGTGCGGATCGGGGGTGGGTCCTCCTTCGGTGATGTCTGGTCCTGATTTGGTTCGGAAGAGTCCGCTGGACCTGCAGCAATAATTATGTAATGTAATGTCGTACCAGTTTTTAAGAGCTCCGTAAATACAATCTCTGTAGTTAATGCTCAAACTTACAAAACTGGATTGTACGTGAACGAATAAAAGCTACATTGCTTAACCAACAAAATTTAGGCAGCATTTAAAAAACAAATATTATGAGGAACTTGTTAACAACACACATTTGAAATGCAGTTGTATGTGTTTGCTACTTGTACACATTCATTACAGATTTTGTATTGGCCTTCAATTTAATGACTTTTTTTTTTAATTAAATAAAAACTTTTTAAAAATTTAAGTAAATTCAAATTTAGTTAGATTGTTTTAAAAACTCTTATTCATCCACTCCCCCACTCCAACCCACCACCACTCCATCCTAAATAGTAAGAGATGGACATTTACCAGAGTGTAAGTGTGAACGTTGATTCATTACAGAGCTAGAGTTAATAGAGTAATTAAATTGTTATCCGGTTCCCTGAAAGCTGTACTGCAAAGTTTAACATTTTTATTCTTGCAAATTTGACATCAGTCTGACATATGCCTTAGTTAACAGTCTCTGCAGATGAGTATTAGGTACATACACCATGTCACACACGCACACACACAATGTTTAAAAATTTTATTTCTGCCAACTTGACCTTGGTTGATAGCCTCGGCAGACAAACAGTTGAAATACAAATGGACCATAATCATTAAGTCCCCTACAGATTTTTTGTTTTTTTGTTTGTGCGCATACTAGGAAATGATAAACAGACAATAATTATTTAATTCCGTGCAAATCATTTATCTGTGCACATCTAATATGACAAACTAACAGACCCTGATTATGTAATCCCATGCAGGGACGAACAGGTAAGACAAACAGACCATAATTATGTAATTCTATGCAATTTAGTTTTCTGTGCTAGATTATGAAGACAAAAATAGACCATAACTATTAGTTCCAGTCAATATAATTTTCTCTGTGGTTTTTGTTGCAACTTAAAAAGCAGATTCATGCCATTACCTTCGTTTCTCTCTTCTTATTTTTTTTTTCCTGTTCTCAAATTAGATATTTATGGATTTTGATTTATGCAGGGTACAATTATAGTAGTAATCTTAATATATTTATTCCAGATGATTTAGAGTTGAGTTCATGTTGTAGAGACAGAACTTGTTTGATTTATCACAGATCTCCAAATATGTGTTGAGAAAATGTTCATTTATTGGTTGAATTCTGTCCTGTTGTTACTCCCCGTGGGGTTGCCAGGGGTTTCAGTATAAATAGTATCCCACTTTCTGGAAATTTAGTGCTTTAAATTCCCACTGTCACTGTCTTTCTCCTTTGTTCTTTCTCATTCCTACTCTGTTCTATCAATCTACTATACTATCTTCTTTTTCTCTAGACCAATCACCTACCTTTTCTCTTGAAAACTCTTCTGGGACAAAACTCCTCATTTGTGTGTGAGGTCTGTTGGATCAGCTTGGAAATATTGGACGCCTTTCTGCCAGGTGGTCACTGGGGCTTCCTATGATGTTCTTATTTCACAAGGTAGGCATTTTATATGTATGTGTTTTGTTGATATTTTATAATGACGTTTATATTCTGTTTTGTTTTTGTAAACGGGGGTTCGATAAATTAGAGTATAGCCTCAGCGTCCCCTGAGTGGGATGTCTTTATTGTAAAGTGATCGGCTGGTGGAGTGCCTTCAGTGTTACCACTAGGGTTGTTTCGGCAGATTTTTTATGCAGATCAGGGGTGAGTCCTCTTTCAGCGAAGTTGTGATCTTGATTTTGTGGTCCTGATTCGGCTATACTGGTCCTGATTTAGCTCGGAAGAGTCCGCTGGACCTAAAGCAATAATCATGTAATGTAATATAATGTCCTGTTGTTGCATACATCATCACAAACTGTTTATATAATAAGATGCTAGAAAAACCTGAGTAACTCTTTTTGGTACGTTTTGTTCTTATGAACACCCTCTGATACAAACATGGGGGTTAAGTGTGTCCTCATTTCCATGATTCTCTGTATACAAATTTGTTATGGTTAAACGTATACATTGCACATGTTGACTTATTTTGGACATTACATTGATGGATTTTTTTAACAGTTCTTAATGGTGGTTCACAAATGTCTTCACTGTATTTTAATATAACATGCATCAGTGTTTTTTACCAGCACTGCACTTTTCAACTTGTAACATCTGCCATACTTGCTTCACTATCGGTCATTTTCAATTTATATGCCACTGCTGCAGTAGAGGAACCCAATTAATTATTACAAGCTTGATACTGCATGCAATTTGTATAATGGAGAAAAATCATGTGTCATGATGGTGATCGGCTCTCTTTCTCCCCTAGTGATTGTCACATAAATATACTAAACATCTAGCAGTTATTAATGTAGCCTTGCAGTATTGGTTTTGGAATACTCGGAAATTGGCTTTGTTCTTTATTGTTCTACATTGTAAGACAAATAAGTTTTATTTTAAAGTATTAAAAAGTAGTAATAGTAGTAATTCTCAAATGTGTTTGGACTTCAGCTAAAACATAATCATCATCTGTGACATACAATGACCATTCCAGGAAACTAATAAAAGATTGGAAAACTGCATTTTTTTTGTGTGGAATGGTATTTACTCTAGATCCATCTTCTGTGTAAAGTACTGGATTTCGTGTCATTTATAGATTTGTAGAAATTAGAGCTTGTGGTACCAATCCAGTTTTTTTCTTGAAGCTTCAAGAAACGATCATGTGCTGTCTGTGTCATGAATATGTGTACGTTTCGGTTCTGAATCAAGGGTCTGCGTATGTGCTATTTAACTTTTGTTATAAATATTTACAAGTTATGATCAATAAAATTTCATTTTTTTGCGTCAGAAATTATTTTTCATTTGTATTTTGTGTAAGGTTTTTGTGGCACCACTTTGTGTGAGTGTGAGAAGACATATTAATAGAGTGGCAAAAGTGTGTGGGTCCTGGGTGGTAGAACTTTGCTAATAGGATGATTTTAAGATGTTATGAAACTGGGCCTCGCTGCAGTAAAAAAACATGAACAAGAATGACAGACGATTATGATAGTTTGTAAAATATCCTTTTATTAACAAATACACAGAACAGTCTCCTCACATTAACACATTATATACACATGTACTTACATGCACTTGTTATAAAAACAATAACATGTTTTGGACAGTACACAAACCTAAGCCAGTTTCATAGACGCTCTACGTGCCTTGGTTGTCAGTGGAAAATATGAAGAAAATAGATCTACAGTCTGATTAATGTTAGAAAGAAGAAGCATACAGATTCAGAGATTGAACTGGCTCCTGCAGTCCGTGCCAGCTGCATGAGTGCATCACTATTCATAGTGCTATTCACATCGTGCATTGCAATGGTACTCTGTACTCTGCATTGCAATGGGTGGCAAACATTGCAACAATACCAACCACTAACCCTGCTACAGATATTGAGAACAGAGCATGGACCTGCAATTTACTATTTACATGAAATAATGCTACCACAGACACAACTGCTGTGTTTAATGTTAGCATCTACAGGTTTGTATTTAATCATGGGGTTGTACAAATGTCATCCATCACGCTCAATCTCACAAATTAAAATCACTTACTCTTGTATGTGCTCTAGTGAATAATATTTAAAGCATATATGAATAATAAATTAATTAATAAATAAAATGAAACTTGTCACCCTTTCAGTCATTTTCACTGGACTACGACTACTAATGGTAACTGTGACAGTAGCAGAAGCAACAAACGGGACAAGTTACAGATCTGCAGAAACAACTGAACAAAACTTAAAAGTGAAACGAATGGGGTGGAAAAAAATGGCTTGATGTGCACATCAGAGGCACGGTAATGGAATAATGCAGTTAAGGTGAAAGCAGCAAATAAATCCAGAATATACCCTTGAGAGTGTACACGGTGCTCCTCCTCTAAATCTTACTCTTGCAGTTCAAGGCAGAAATTAATTAAAATATTCTAAAATCAGATCTGTAAAAGACCATTGTAGTCACTAGATAAATAAATTCAAGCAATAAGGGGAGAGAATCTAAAATAAATGTCTGCTCTGAATCACTAATTCAGCTCTAAATCCATAATTCAATGTCAAGCTTAAGTAATTAATAAAAGCCTTAACTATGTATATAACACACATCACAAATGTTGCATCATGAAATGTGTTTCAATTTACTCTTGCCTTTTGTTTTATTTTTTTCCCCACCATCTTTTCACACCATGCACACAACCTGTCACTTTCAGCATTACATATCAAGCATACAACATGACGAGATGCAAGTATGGTCAACAAGTAATAAAAACCATACTTTTGTGACACTGACAAGTAGAGAAACTGAAAAAAGCTTAGGTCAGCTCGCGTTTTGTTTCACTCATGAAAATGAAAAGGCAAGTTCTCAGTAGCCCAGTTAATTGCTGAAAGACTCAGCCCTGAAAATCAAATCCATGTGTAAAACTGTGCTGCATGTAGCTACCTGCCTGAGCAGATTTGCTACTTTGAAAACCAGAGTAAAAAGTATTAAAACTGACCTAAACTGATTTAAAAAGTGGTAATGCCTTGTGGACATGAATCATATGAGGTATTGGTGTTTGGAAGCCAGCCAGCAAGTCCGAACATATGCTAAACATATTTCAACAATTTATCAAATGAAATATATACTTTATCTTAATATTATTCAGATTTTGTGTGTGCATGAACTGTATATGCATGGAAGGAAAGATATATATACTTTTCACCATTAGACTAAACTCAAATCTAACCAAGAAATGCTAACTAAAATAATTCTTTACACCATGGAGCTCTTGCTTCAAGCATACCTACAGCTCGCATGAACTTTTCCATCAAGAGCTCAACCGAAACAATGTAATGTATGAGGTTGATTTGATTTGATTTATAGGATCCAGTGAATCTTTAGCAGTCATAGCTGGACCACACTCGCGTGGTGGTATTGGGCTTAAATTAGTAGGCTACGGCAAATTTAGGAAAACGTTTTGGGTCCCTAACTTTCATGTAACAAAAACATACATTTTCAACAGAACAAAGATGAAGTGGTCAAACAAATACAGTGCTATTATTATGAACTGCATGGTGCTGAGTGGACTTACAGGAAAAAAAAAAAGAGATCATTAATTTTTGTTATGCCAAACCCACAGTAAATCACATGAACAAAGACAGTACAAAAGATCAAACACATCCATGTTCCTTACTACACATATATAATATACAGCCAAACCCATTTGCCTATTCTTTCACACTACAGGTACAAAATATACAAACAGCAGATATCCTTCATTGCAACAAAGAGAAAGACTCATCCCCTTATTACAATCATGCATTTCTGATCCACATCTAAGTGAAATGATGCAAACTTATTTTTCTTCGTAGTTTCATGATATATACAGTGAGACATGGTCAAGTGACTGTGGGACAAGCAACAGAAAACGTGAACTGCAACAAGTGCCCAACACTAATACTAGCACAAGTATTTCTACAGAGTTTCATTTTTCAACAATTCAAACATTGTTTTTCAAAAAAAATTATAATATACCACAACTTTAAAAAGTGCAGCTAAATCATGTTGTGATTACTGTTGAAATTAAAAATGGACCGATAAACTATTACAATATCGGGCAACTGATTTTATTTGTCCAAATCACGAAAAGGAAGAAATTATTGTATCATGAATTTCTCCAGTCACATTGATCAGTTATTTTGCTGAAGAAGGTGGTCAGAGAATCACAAAAAACTACAACTACAAGTTAGCAGGTATTGATGTTTTAGCTGAGAGACAAGTTTTGTTTTCTTCTATCAGAATTATTGTAATATACTAAGAACATTGAACTACTTGCAAGCTATATAACTGAATTAATCTTACAAAGAATATGTTGATGTTTAACTTTCATTTCACAAGCGTTATTTTGATAAGCTTCTCGAAACAAAATCCCAAAGGTAACAATTCAAAATGGTTTAGTGTCAAATATTAAATGTAAAACCAGTACATGGTGGTACCATTAGCCCAGATCTAATAAAATACTCTAATGCCATAATATATTATATTTGGCATCTACTGAACAGGCATTTCAAATTTCTTTCAAAAAATATGTAAGGCTGGGATAAAACAATGCAGGAATGGGCACCTGGGAAAATGTTTGTCTATAAAGCTGTACAAAAAACTGTTGTAAACGCAAACAATGAAATACGCCATAAAATATTAAATAAAAGCAACAAATTAGGAACAATCATCCAGTCACCATGATCATGCAAACACATACTTGTGTAAATCATACAGTTCAACTTTCCACTGTAAATACATCTTCAACCTCTACACACCCAGTTCCCCAGTTACAGTTTAATCATGTTAGGCATTTTCAGTATGTTTTTAAAAGGAAACTATTTGAAATCAAATTACTGGTTAGCGTGAAGTAATTTTAATCAACAAGTTAAAAAAATCTCATGATTTTTCTGGAGGCATAGTTTAGCCCTTAGATTACTCGTCCTGGTGATAAACAGATAAAATGTTTCCAGATTGCGAATGTGGGTTCTATATTGTGACACCCGTACATGCTTGTATCCTCCAGCTGATTCTGAACGTTTCATCAACCGTTCCGATACAGAACTGCTGCATCATCCTTTATAAACAACTGTTCTTATGATCTTTTCACTTGCACAAATTATCTGTTCAGTTCACACCTATCATCACAGTATTACACACAGCATACACTCTACGCTGATCTGGAGTCAGCAGTCTGTCTGAGAATTTTGTACATTTGCATCCCACTATAACAGCACAAATACAGCAAGAAGGCAAAAGAAGAAAAGCGACTGAAGGGATCAAAAAGTTAAGCATCATTCTGAAAGCAGAAGAAGAACAAAAAACTTGGAGGAGAGTTTATCCAACAGTGCAGCAGCAGAGTTCTGTGTCCGAAGCAGTTCAAACCTTTTTGACATCTAATACCACTCCATCCCGATATCTACCATCTTGTTCATAATAGCTAATAGCAACTTCCTTCCCAAACGTCCAACATCGTAGTGAGGAAGTCAGCTGATGAGGCTATCTAGGTCAAGAAACATGTCAAGAAGGAGAGACAACAGCCATGTTTATGCAAGACGAGTGAAGATAATCTGGTGTGCCTTGCCAACAAACTACAACACATCAGCCCTGGCTCCTTCATCTCAGCTGCCTCTGTTCTCTCCCCCGTCCCTGATCATAGGAAGTCACGCGATGTCTGTCAAAAGCTCAACAAAGAAAAGTGGAAGAAGTATGTGGGTAGGCATGAAGAACATTAGGGTCTGTCCACTTCTCAAGACTTGTGGTTGGAGGTCAGCCATGTCAGTCCTTCAGAAAGTCCATCACCGGTAGTAGCGCACGAGGGTTGAACATACCAGTTACGATCTCGTATCCGTGTCAAGCCTAGCTTCTCTTGTATTTCATGGGGCTTCATGGCTGTAACACACAAAACGAACATAGATTGCAATTTGTTTGCACACTCAAATCTGATCCAATGCTGAAACTTATTTCCCTCAAACACAGTTATCATGCCTTAAATATCTGGTTATCTTCCATTTCATTCATTTTTTTACCTATATATATATATATTTATATTCATTTTCCCGCCATAAATATATATATAAGAGAATCAGAGAAAAATACTGAAATTTTACATCAGTTTTACGGATCCATTCAGTACCACCATGGGTGACACATCTCCATACTTTGACCACAGATTTTCTTACTTTACTTGCAAACACATAAAAACTTTGAAAAGCTGCAATTGTAAATAGTATCACTCAGAATATTACTGCCATATCTCACCGTTATATAAATGAGAATGTTGGCAATACATCAAGACCCAAAACAATAAAATCTCAGATAACCCTAAATCAATTACCATCTGGAAGATCCTGTTTGTTGGCAAAGACGAGAATGATGGCGTCACGCATTTCACGATCATTAATGATGCGGTGAAGTTCCTGCCGTGCCTCATCAATGCGGTCCCGATCCGCACAATCCACTACAAAAATGAGACCCTGTGTGCCAGTGTAGTAGTGCCGCCACAACGGTCGTATCTTGTCTTGCCCTCCTACATCCTGCAAGTCATCCAGACCATTTGAAACTTATTTTACACAAACTGTATAGAGGATCTATGGCTGACCCTGTCATGCATCACACATAAGAACAGAAGCAATGTTATTTACTTTCATTATTTGATGTCTTATGTAGTTGTGAACACAGCCAACACAATTCAAAAGAAAACTTTTTTTTTTTTAAACTGTTTCACTTTTACTAGTTTAGGAATGCCAAATTGTCAAGGCAATATTAAATAAATAAAAACAACATACAATCTTATAAAATCATGTAAAATAACTTCTGCCATACATACCCATACATTAAACTTGACATTTTTGTAGCTAACAGTTTCTACGTTGAAGCCCACTGTTGGAATTGTTGTCACAGATTGTCCCAATTTCATTTTGTATAAAAGTGCTAACACCTGTTAAGGAAATAAAGCGATAGTTCCAAGACTTAGTATGAAACAAGTGATAGTTTTCTAATACTGTAGTAATACACTTGTATTTTTCTGGTACTACAAATTCAAGAGGATTCTGTGTGAAAAATGTAATAGTACTTTAAAATTAAATACCCAAATCAGGCATGAAAGTGGTGGAAGACCAAAAAAGATGAAAAATTTTAGGGTCCTCAGTGCAGGTTATACTTATAGACATAGCTAATTCCCTTAAAACCTGCTATAAATACATAAATAATAACAAACTAATTCATTCATGTTTCAAAATAAGCATATTAATTATTATCTTACTCAAGTTAGGCACACACAAATACAAGTTGGAGCTGGGGTAAGAAGGGTGGGGGTTCGCCACTCCTAAAAAAGTTTAAACATAGATTAAAATCTGTGCACTCTGGCCAATCCTGGTATATTTCCATAAATTTACACAGTAAAAAAAAAAAAGATACACAATTACACAGGTACACAATTTTTTTAATTTCCTGTAACCAAAGATGATTTTAATCATTTAACTGGAAAATAAAAAACAAAACAGCATACACTGTTTTGAACAGAGAAAACATTCTGCTTGTGTTTAACCAGAGCTGCCAACTGCTATTGTTGGTCGGGAGTAACAAAAAGGCAACTTGGGAGTAGCAAAATGGCGTTTGGGAGTAGCATTTCAACAAAATGACGTGCTTTTCTACAGCATGCATTCCACCATGGCTTATTTTAATGTCCATGTAGCAAATGCTACAAAACACGTGCTGGGCACTGACTTTTGAAGAAGTGATGCACGGATGTGTTTCACTGTATTTCGTTCGGTATTTCTGACAAGCATGACGCATTTTGGACTTGGGCGGTTCATTCGTTGTACTCGCTCCAGCAGGTCGCTTCGACATGTTGAAATGAAAATGGTAAAAATCTGCACACTCTGACACGGTCTAAAACCATGAAGAACTAAGATGGCGGTTAAGCGTTTCCTGTAATTTTGTACTGCGCTTTCCGATTGGCTAACACAGACGCAGTGTGCGTGCGTGCGGCAGATACAAAACGGTTACACGGCGACTTGCTGTTGCTGTGCGAGTTTTACACAGCCACTTTCTTGTCAAAAAGTGGTACGCTAGACAAAATTTGACCAGGCGTAGCAAATCGAGACTGGGCGTAACAGCGTAGCCAAGTCAACTCTAGCGTTGCAAACTACGCCCAAAGCGTAGCACTTGGCAGCTCTGTTTAACTGATGTACACTACAGTGACTTTCAATTACCACATATATACTCGCCTGCAATATCGCAATTTCTTTTCACATAGCAAACAAAAGGCCTCTCCTTTCTCCACTAACTTCCAAATATTAAATCACCAACTCTTCCTCCATTAATAATTATATCGAGCCAATCCCAACGCCAGCCGTTCTGGAGTACGTCTTTTATTCTAAAAGCCTTCCCTTGTTTTACAATAGGAGCCATTTTCAACTGTCAGACATGAAAGTGAAGTTACAGTTTTAGTCTGATTGACTTTCACTCCATTTGGTGACCCATTTGAAGATTCTTTCCAAATGGGATTAAACTGTTAATTGTAGATTATAGTCACATGACACCAGAGCGTACAGGTGACTACTGGTCACATTATCCTGACAACAGCAAACCAGTTGATGGTAAGGGGAAAATAATATGGTCACACGACACATTGGCCAATCTGGGCTTCGAACCAGGTACCTTTCGGTTACTAGTAAGCCGTTCCTACAACTGAGCAACCCGGCCCCACTATCCAAATGGGAATAAACGCCGATCACATACTGAGGAAAGAAATCTGTTTCACTAAAAACAATTTTAGGGTGAACAACATAATTTTTGGCTGAAAAATTGTTTTTTCGCCGGCAAAAATCCGCCTACAAGAGGGTCTTTCCCGCCTGCATAATACTGCACAATAAATAACAACTTGAAAAATGTATTCAAGTATTCTGATTCTTTTTTTTCTGTTCTACTTTAAAACGCATTTATCCAATGGACATCAAAATCAGAAAAATATCACTTTCATTAGGTAGTCCAAGCCCTTCATTGGCTCTTGTCCGCTCGGCAGTTGTGACTCAGTTTTGACTTCACTTTCAACACTTATTATTAATGTAAAACTGCATCAAAACGAACAGTGGCTGTATTCAAATAAAAATTGAAAGCTTTATCTTTACATCTGTGTTGTTTTTAATGCATGTTTATGCGAAAGATTCCGAGAAAACAGCTTTTGAATACACCCCTATCCGAGCGCTGAATGCTGGTGCGAAAAAGTTGTCAGCGTCGTTTGCTGAGAGGTGGCTCGTTTCAAACTCTAAGTGCTTTGAGATATTTCATTGGATGGCCTAAAAATAAGAACCAATGAGAAGTTCGGATACTCAGCTTCATTTACATTATATATCAAATATGGTGGGCTCTCATGTGTAAAAGTGTTGTTACGAGCCGAACAAAGTGGATAAAGCGGTTTTGATGTAAGTTTGATTTTAACTAGAAGTTTAAAAATTAGCAAGAAATAAAGAGCAGACTTTCCTTTATAAAACTAGGGTATTTATTAATTTGTGCATTACTCTATCGCGGAGCGCTTTGCCGTAGAAAAGTGTACCCAAACGGTGTTCGTGTTTTCTTGCGGCCATGGCCAACTCGTAGGCCTATTCAGCGACATGAGTGCTGAGCGTAGTAGCACACTAGTAGGCCTATAATTTGCCGGCACGCACTGCGAATTTGATGATTTCCCAACTTTGAAGCACCAAAACGGCTGAACATTACATGGGATAGGCCTGAAGAAAATTGGGCTTGGAGTATAACATATGATTATGAAGGGGTTACCTGTCAAAAATCAGCTTTCTGCTATCAATATTGGCTTCACTTTGAGACTCCAAAGTTGTCAATTTCTTCAATTCCAAAACGTTGCCAAAAAAAACACCAACATTTGGCATTTTCAAACATTAATAACTTTTTACCTATTTGTCCTATGGGGGAAAAAAATATACCACTGTGTTCAGAATGAAAAGCTCTTTAAATCTATGTCAGTTTTGTGATGAGGAAATCATTTTTTTAAAATGGCTTTTGACTACCTACTTTCATTATTTATTTATATAAATAGATCTCCAACTGGACTCCTTAGTGGCCTTTTTATGACTATGAGTGTACAGATAAGAGATGTATCTCTAGTATGTACACTACAAATACAATACATACATTGGTACAATCATTATGATGAATAAACTGGACATCAATTAAAATGTTCCTTCTTTACATCAAGAAAATCTCAAAAGCAAAAGAATGCTGTTGAAAATGTATTGAATATATGCAACCAATTTTTAAATCATGTGATAAATAAATGTAGTAAATATAATTCTTGTACAAAAGGATACTAGTTTTCCCAGCAGCATCCAGACCCAACATGAGAATCCTCATTTCCTTGTTGCCAAAAATCTTTGAAAGTAGCTTCCCCATTTTAATGGCAGTTTCAAACAGTCTGAAAAATAAAGACAGAAATAACTGTACTACATGAAAATCAAAATGAAACAGTTTTTAAAACATTTTAAAATGATAAACATAGCATTTTACTTCATCTTCACTACTCTTTACTTAGTTATAGCATACTGCATAACTTGATAGAATAAACAACCTTGGTTCATTAACTGCAATACAAATCAACCTACTGAAGGAGTATTAGCTGAAAATAACTTGTACTGGATTGATGAGTCATAGATTTGTCACTTTGTATCACACCAAATTTCCCACATTGCTGTCGCCTATTGAAAAAGGAAGTGCAAAAGTCTATAACAGAAATTTTACTGTGTACGTCATTTCAACACTTGTCAGCAAACCAATAAACATGACACGCCTATTTATTTTTAAGAGGTCCACAAAAGTATGATACCTGTGATGTTCATTGTAAGGTTGTTTAACTTATTCAAACACAGTTCAATCTTTGTATTTTTGAGAATAAAAATTAAATGCATTTTACCATTTTAGTTTTAAAAAAAAATAAATCGATTGAATTTGAAATTAAGGTGCAGTCTCAGAGTCAGAGTAAAGCAGGAAAAGCATTTTCAATGAAATGAAACTTTTCCAAATCAATATTATTTGTTACTGTTACTAGGTCCCAAAAGTCCTAAAATAAACTGTAGGTAAACCTCCCAAAAATTCCTGTCTAATCCAAACAAATACACCCTCACCCATTCCATTCATTGTGTCTTCTCTAGACTCTAGAATTAGAACTCTTATTTTGAAGACAAACCATTTGACAAAAAGAAATGACTATAAGTATAACTATAATACTGCTCATTCTGGGAGCTGGTGAAGTAGGTATCAACACAAAGAAGAAACCGTGGATCACACCTGAACTTTTGGACCTGTATGATAAAGAGAGATGAACAAGAAAAAGAACACCTCACAGGGAGCTGATGCCTACCAAAAAAATCAACAATGACATGTATCTGAAAAGGCATGCTCACAGCAAAGAAGAACTGGATAGAAGATCAATGGACACCAGGAAATAGAGAACAGTGTGAACAAGAACAACAGCAAGAAGGCCTACCAGACTGTGAAGCGGCTAACAAGTGTTAAACAGCCCAAGGTCTCCACGATCCAAAGCAAGTCTGGCATATATGCCTTACAGAAGAACAAGAAGTCTTGGATAGATGGACAGAGTACTACTCTGACCTTTACAACCACACACCAAATGGAGACCCATCATGTCCCCAGAACAGAGAAGAAGAGGAAGAAGAAGAAATCCTCCCAATACTCCAAGAAGAAGTTGAGGCAGCAATGCAATCGCTGAAGAAGGGGAAGTCAGCGGGAGTGGACAACATACCCGCGGAATCGCTTCAAGCAGGAGAAGAGGCGATGATTGATGCCCTCACCATTATCTGTACTAACAAGATCTGGCAGAGTGTCCTACACCATGGACCCAGTCACTTACAATCACTCTTCCCAAAAAGGGTAACCTTCAGGAGTGTGAAAATAATTGCACTATCAGCCTCATCAGCCATCCCAGCAAGGTCATACTGAAAATTAATACTCAACAGGTTGAAACTACAAGCTGAACTAATCATAGCTGAAGAACAAGCAGGATTCAGGGCAGGACGAAGTACCACCGAATTGATTTTTTACCTCAGAAGAATCTACGAAAAATACTTACAGCACCAACAACAAAGGTCCAAAACTGCTAGGTTAGTTCTTAAGGCAAAAAAGCACTATCACATCACTCCACTTCTCCACTCACTTCATTGGCTCCCCGTCCAAGCCCGCTTCGACTACAAACTGTCCACTCTCTGCCACAACTTCTTCTCCGACTCCTGCCCCTCCTATCTTACTGATCTTCTAACTGTCTACTCACTCTCTCGACAGCTTTGCTCCTCTGCAGATGCGCGCATTCTTTTTGTTCACAAGACACACACTAAGACATATGGTGAACGATCTTTATCCTTCTGCGCTCCCAAACAATGGAATTCTCTCCCATCACACATCCGCGACATACCGACCGCCCAGGCCTTCAAAATCGCACTCAAGACCCATCTTTTCAAACTGTACTATCCTGATTGACTCTCACACTCCGACCGATGACACCGGCTGTGTGAGGAGGGGGAGGGGGATGTTTTTGTATCTAATTTAGTTTTACATCGTCATAAATCATTTTGCATAACATTATATTAGAGATAATATTTTATTTCTGCAACAGGGATGAGGCGGGTCTTGTTTTTTAAAATATTTTTTATCTGATTATTGTATTAACTTCTAGCGCCCTATAACGCGGTAATGCGCGCCTTGCCCGTAACCCTGAAGCGTGGTGATGCACGCCTCGTTGGCGCACCTTTTGATCATGACATCACAGGAAATAGGAACTCTCCAGTGCGCAAGAGAAGGTTTAGTCAACTTCCGGAAAGGTTCACGTGTGTTTTTCGCTATCATTTTCGCGTGGTTTTGTGTAACTGTTTTAACGATTTTGTTTAAGGTTTGAGTTTGCGAAATTTTTGATTATGATGGCAGGGGATAGCTCCAACAGTGATAGTGAGTTTGGTAACCTTATCGATCAGCTTATTGCTGAAAGAGCACAAGGACTAGGTCTTGGTGTAGACAACCAGAGCACGATATTTCAGTCTCATCTGTGTACACTTGTAAGTGATTTGCGCGATCGTGAAAGTGTATCTTCCGACGATGTTAGCGATGCCGAGTGGTAAAATACCTGTAATTATGAATTAATTACAAGATTCCAATAGGTAAAAATAGTACTAAAGTCAAAATGGTTCTTTGGGTACATAGAATAACCATTTTGTAAACATATCCTAAAATATGTAATGAAGTCAATGTGACAATGAATTTAATAAATATTTTTTTTCATTTCTTTTAAATTCATAACCCAATTAATATTTAATTGCAATAAACTTGAAATCCTTACAGGATATATAGGCACAAATGTACAGAAAACCTTATAGGTCACCAAGAGTTAATTATTGTTAGATGTAACAAATTTTTGTTGTACATTTTTAAATTTGTGTGGTGAATTCTCACATTATCTTATAAGTTATATTAAAATTATCTAATAATTCCATTTGTATTTTAAAATTACTATTTTTTATTATGCATGTGAAGTGTATTGTATGACGTTGTTCCCTTGTATGCTTAAAATTGCGAGTACAGTTGGTGTGATACTTGCATACTGTGTTTTTGTTTTTAATACATGTCTGTTGTTCTGATCGGTGTACTATCTTATCTCCTATGTTAAGAGCGGTAAAGCCCAGCCCTGAGCAGGGGTACCGCGCTATACAAGCCCCTTTAAAAAAATTATTATTATTATTATCTATATCATGTGTTTGTAGACTTCAAGAAAGCGTTTGACCGAGTCTGGCATGCAGCTCTGTGGACAAAGCTATCAGTGCAGTCCTCCACAATAGCGCCATCGGAAACTGGTTCAGAACAACAATCGGTGTGCCTCAAGGATGCCTACTCTCTCCAACACTCTTCAACATCTTCCTAGAGCATATATCAAGTCAGATGCCCTTGCAGACAACGAAGGCACAGTCAGCATAGGAGGTAGAGCAATCTCCAACCTTTGTTTTGTGGATGATATTGATGGACTGGTTGGAGAGGAACAAGAACTTGAACCGCTGGTACCGAGGCTTGACACCACTAGTTCCAGAGCCTATGGAAAGGAAATAAGTGCAGAGAAGACCAAACTCATGAACTAATCGCATCAACACATCAAAGTCCAAGGCCAATCTCTCAGCACATAGCTTCAAATATTTAGGAGCCATATGATTGTATCAGATAATGCGTCCCGACAGGAAGTCCTCTCCAGGATCACACTTGTTAACAACTGCGGCCCTGACAAGGTTGAAGCCAATTTGGAAAGACAGGACCATCAGTATACATTCCAAAGTAAGGCTGAGCACTGCGCTCCCTGGCCTTGTCATCTCCATCTTCTTATAATACGCTTGCGAAACATGGACCCTCACAGCAGATCTACAACGAAGAATACAAAGTATGGAGATGAGGTGCTACAGAAGACTTCTGAGCATTTCCTATACTCAGCACATCACCAAAGACACACAAGCCATTGGACAACACAACGACATGCTCACAGTCACAGTGGTGAAGAAATAAAAACTCCGATGGTATGGCCAAGTCACCAAAGCAGCAGGCCTTGCAAAGACCATCCTGCAAGGCACAGTGCAAAAAGGAAGGAGAGGGAGAGAGAAATAGAGGTGGAAGGACAACATTCGAGAATGGACTGGCTTGACACTGACTGAGCGAAGCCATAGGCCTGATAGAAAGAGATTAGTCTATAGCGCACTTATAAGCTCAGGAGCTTCTCAAAGCGCTGGCCACTACTATCCAGCAATCACGAAATAGTTTGCTGAAGTCAGGATTCGAACCCACGTCGCCTGAGACGCGCGTAAACAAGTCGAGCGCTCTGACTGATAGGGGTTGCTGAGGACAGAGAAAGAGATGGAGTACGCTGGTTAAAACGATCATCTGTGGTGTCCCAACTACCTTCGAATTACGGGATAGGATAGGATAATGACAAGCATATTATTAATATTACAAACGGCTTACTTTAAAAATAAAAATAGGAACTTGAGAATGTGTCTTCAGGGTAGCCTGAATAACCTTTAGTCCATTCATATGATATCTTAACCAACTTACCAAGTCAAAATTTCTTAGCTAGGCCTATGTGGCTGCTTGAGCTCGTGGGCATCCAAACATTATATTGTAGTAAACAGGATGACATCGACACTTCTTTAATTACGCCAAAATTCCGTACAGAAGTGAGTAAGTAAGTAATCGCTACTGTTGGACGACACCTTTATAAATGGATCCTTGTCCACAACAGAATTCTTATGTCTACTACAACAAGAGCCCTTGAAACTCAAAACACTGAAGTTGCCGGACGCCCCACCTACCTGTTTCACGACACAGCTGTGTACAGCAAATAATAGGTAAGACACAATCGCTTTTTCTCTTTCAATCAAATCCGTGAGGTAATAGAGTACAAACAGACTGAATTCAATTATCACAGGTCAATCAATCAACGCCTAAATCTAGCATTTGATAGCCGATCAGTCACCAAAACCTCCATCGTGAAAATGCCAAATGGCGGTTGTGACCTCACACTTCCGCTTCAGGCGGAAAAACTAGTTCTTCAACTGTCCTTTTAGCGATACAAGAACTCATCAAAAAGTATTAATCTTTTGAAAATGTATGAAAAATAAAGTCAAAGCTACTGCTTTCGGTTAAAAGAAAAGACTGTCCTCGTTCACTTTCGCGCTAGGCGGAAGAATATTCACTCTAAACTAGGGGATGCCGACTTCGAGACGTCAAGGGAAGTAAAACATTCAAATTTTATATCGAGGATAGTGTCCCCTCAGTGACACCTGTCGATTGCGTCACCACTACCACAGCAGTAGCACCAACTACGATACGTACCTCCGCCACTTATTTTATTTATTTAACTAACCTTTTTCTATTATTAATTTTTATGAATTAAATCTTGATTATACATTTGGTAGGTAATTTGTTGACTTTTGTTCAAACAGTAAAATTTTAATAACATTCGAAGTGATTTTTTTTTAAAATGTATGTGAACTTCTACAGTGAATGTGTGTATGCATGTTACTGTAACAGTTATTTTCGTATTAAAAACAATAAGAAATAAAAAATATATAAGAAAAATAATAATTATATTGCTGCCTGAGAATAATACTGCCGTAATTATTAAACCTTTCTTTGCCAAGAGATAACTACATTGAGTTACAACCATTTGTCAGACAAATCGGGCTCATGATTGTGAACAATTACAAAAATTCAAGAATGAACAGTATTAGACATTACTGCGTACACTCCTAAAAGGTCATTTAGTTTTCTACGCAAATATGCTATTTGGAAAGAAATTTTTATTTTATTCATTTATTTTTAATTCAAATAAGAGATAGTGAAAAAGAGAGAAAGAGCTATGCAATCAAATCATATTTGCTGTATTTTTTATGTATAGGTGAGCGGTATTGCATTCTTTTTGTCTAGGTCCCTATTTGGCGTGTAGATCAGCTTTGTGGGTATGTGGGTGGGGTTAGGTGAGGGGGTTGCCCACCACCCACCATTAAAAAGGGTTATTATGAAGGTTAAACAGCTAATTTTCTGAGCTTTCCAATGCATGGTGTGTATTTGTTTTACTGACGGATTAACTATACCAAAGAGCTAATTACGGAAAGAGGGGGAACTCCCATTACGTCATATACAAAAATGCGAGACGCTCACTGATTATTTCCCTTTGCTCTTGATAGCAACAATTCATCATCTGCTAAATGTATGAACTATGCTTGGTCACTAATTGAGCCTATGTCATTGCAAAAGAACATTTCTATGGCAACGTTTTTATTTCTGCTTATGTGTGTATGTCATAGGTTCGTTTTCTGCCTTTGAATTTATTATTTTTTAATCAACGACAGATATTTTAAAATTAAAATATGCATGACAGACTGCTTCATTTATCCGAAACTGTGTAAATCCGTAATCGTAAGAGAGAGAGAGAGAGAGAGAGAGAGAGAGAGAGAGAGAGAGAGAGAGAGAGAGAGAGAGAGAGAGAGAGAGAGAGAGAGAGAGAGAGAGAGAGAGAGAGAGAGAGAGAGAGCTCTGTCATTCAAATCAATTAATCACAATAAAGCACAATAACAAAATGTTTCACTAATAGTGTGAATTTAATTTATATCAGGTGCCCCCTCCCACCCAACCCTCTCACCTCCCACATCACTGGCTTGTGGCTAACATCAGTCAATTCATGATCAACGTTTTTTTGGTTTTTTTTATGTCTCAGTTACAGATTCTCCAGAAGAAGTGTAATCTTTCTGACGAAGTGACCTACTGTCATAATGCTTCATTCATGCCGTTACACTTGGCATGTATTATTATTATTATTATTATTATTATTATTGTTATAGAACACAAAATAAGACAAACTTTTTTTTTTCCAGCTGTCAAACAAGACAACTGAACTGGACAGTCAAAGCATTTGGGGTAGCATGTACATCTTGATTTTCAATGTCTAGATCACTGGCTTACATACCAGTGGTGCAGGACTGGGGATTTGAAATACGGTAGGGACAGCATTCCACACCAGCCTCTTGCTTTGTTGGGGGCAATTGGAACTGACAAGCCTCGAAATGATCACTACAGAACGCAGCCTTTTTTGTTGAAATCCTCAAGTTCAAGGCCTTTCCGGAACTTTCGCCTGCAAAGCTGGATCCACTTTTTGCATCTGTTGATGGAAAATAATTAATTAATCAAACAGAACAATAAGAACCTAGTGTAATGTAGGGTTTTTGTGGTATTAAATTAAATATTTATAACTATATAACTACGTTTAGTCTAATGAAATGAGTGTGTGCATGTGGCTATCTGACATTCAATATAAGGGTGTGTGTTCTATCTCTGTTTACTATGCTCTTTCATCCACCACCACACACATGCTTACAAACCAAGACAAAGACTACACAGTTATCTCTCTTTGCCCTCTGTTTCACTATTTCAATCATTCATATATAACAACACATTAAATCATACAATTCACATCATTATATAGACAATTCACACAGATAACAAATAAGTGGCGTATAGGCTATTACGAACTTGGCACTTGCACAGTCAATTGCTATCACAGAAGTCGTTGTCCCTTTCTCGAGACGTCACTCGACTCTACTGTTGACACTAGCATCGACACAGTCAATGATATCACATTAACGACTTGACTTGACGGAGATTCCAGATCTCAATACTGATTATTAATGACAGTACTCACAGACTTTTAGAACATTCCCAGACGCGGAATTATCAGCCGACGTTGGGGACAGAAGCTACTCTTGGAAGACACTGCAGTCGTTCCGTAGCACAGGTCTGGAGTTTTTCTTCGTCACCGTTGCTACATGTCTGCACCAGTGATGGTAGACAAAGGAGAAATGAGGCGTTGATGGTGTCCACATCCGGTCTTCTAGACGATGTTACCAGGACAGCTACGTCAGCCACATACCAGGAGGTTCCACTCCTTACCGGCCCGCTGTATACAACATTTATACAATCGTAAATTTTCGCTCCTATACCTCAAGAGACTATATGTACCTTTGACACATTACCATAACTCAGAGTGCTTGAAGACCATTTCCTTTGTAGAACGTCTTCTCTATGCCACCACACTGCTACAGTCATTATTGTCACAATACACACATTGCATAGCCTACACACAATGGATTATGAACCAAATATTACAACCACAGCTCACCTTCAATTTATAGCATATTACTGCACATTCATTCATCATTAGATATACAAATTATACAACTGAATTACATTCCTATTTCAGCCCCATATCTTCACATATGAATGAATACCATATGGCATCATAGCATACCTGTCAAGGGGTTTTCGGGTTGTGGTGTAGCAATTTAACAGAAAAACCATAGCAAATGGAGGTTTGGTGTAGCACTAATGTGAATCACGAGATTCACAACAAAACTGGAAACTTCCGCATCCAATATAAACACACACATCCAATGTGTTTACAAATTTATTGTAAAATCTTGTTAATGCACAACACTTTAGCTATTACCATTATCATTATAAACATTTTCATGTACGTTTTTCAAAATAAAAGTGAAAATGCCCCCCCCCCCCCCTCCCCCTTCCCACCCACCACCCCCCCCCCCAAAAAAAAAAAAAAAAAAAAAAAAATATATATATATATATATATATATATATATATATATATATATATATATATATATATATATATATATATATATAACATACAGACAGAAAATAAGCTAGGCAATCATAAAACAAAACAAAACAAGGGAGACAATCACTGACACAGAAAAAGCAGATGAACTTTTTTCCCCCAAACAAATTTGCTTATTCACAAAACATAGTTTACAATGCCAAGAAAAGAACTATTAGCATTGCACAAAAGCTTATACCAGACCTGTGCACATCTACGGATTTTCCGTATTTTCTCAGATTTTCATGAGCAGAATACGGATTACTTATTAAAATTCTATTAAAATTCCGAAATTCTGATTTTTTTACTTGAACTGTCGTTACAGCTTGCTACTGAAAATTTTTAAAAACTACTGAAATTTGGTTTGTTTGCTACTGATGAGCATTTTGAGTGTGCACAGGTCTGTTATACCAATTAATTTAATAAAAATATAACCAAATGGCAGGTGATATAATATGAAAGTAATCAAAGAGAAATGAATATTGTTAATGACATGAAACAAGTAAATAAAAAGAACAGTCCTATCTTTGTTCAACTCCGTCTGTCTCTCCATCACAAAGACTGATCGTAGACTGAAGTTCTGAACGAACACGTGTTGCGGAAGTGCGGTGCTTTTACTAAGTGTCTTTAAACCGGACTCGACCGGAACAGGGGATTTTCGCGCGAAAACCCCCTTGGTTAAAAAATATTATCGTCACTTTTGAAAAATTGCATAGCAGCTTTGTGATACGCCGTAGCAATGGAAAAATGTTTAAAATGCGTAGCGCTATGCAAAAAATCCGTAGCACTTGACAGGTATGTCATAGTTATAAACTGAATCAAATATATATATTAGAGGGGCCGGGTAGCTCAGTTGGTAAGAGCGTCTTGCTAGTAACCGAAAGGTCGCTGGTTCGAATCCCGGATTGGTCAACGTGTGATCATATTATTTTCCCCTTTACCAACAACTGGCCCGCTGGTGTCAGTATAAATCGGTCCAGTAGTCACCTATATGCGAAAGTGTCAAGTGACTATAATCTACATACAAACATACACAATCACATATAATAATTACATGATCAAATAAGTATTGACACGAGTTATCGTACTTCTTTCAAACATGGGTTCTTCTGCACTTCAATCATGATAATTCAAAAAAGCAATACTTCCCATTTTCGTATGAATAGCTTTACAGCTTATTATAAATACTAATAATAATACTAATAATAAATACCTGTATTCTAGATACAGCTATAGTATTCCACTAGAAGAATCCCGATTTTACTAGAGCACCAACGAACATGTCCGCTCATGCAACACAACTGGCATGTCTGCTCATGCAACACAACTGGCATGTAATCTCTGACTAACACAACTCACTAATAATTTAATTTCGACATGCACACTTCCGGTCTAATCGCTAGTGACGTCATTACATCTATTCATACAAAGGTGTATGAAATGCGTTTCGTTACATCTAGACTACAACATTTTGCGCAATATAGATCTAATGCGCAGATATTCAGAGATCAGAACAAGGACTGAGTTTCTACATTACATTTTTTTCCCGTTTACACTCAAACAAAAAGGGATAACAACAGATCAAGGACCATTTTTATGCTTAGGGGTTATCTTGCACAGTATTTGATTACGAGGAGAAAACAAACTTAGTCTGATTAAACTTGTTAACATATTAAGCAGTTTGACGAAGCCAAACTGCCAATCTGACAACATCTACTTTTGAAATGTAAGCACAAATATAATAGTCAAACAACCTAGAAACAACATAAACAGTGAGCGACCTGTTGAACGTAAACTGTCAGCAAGCAAACAGTTTCGGTAGTAGCATAAAATAGATAACATGAATCACAGAAGCCTCTTCCCGATTGTTTTAACAACACTGCAGCGGTCTTGGTTTAGGCCTATATAAACACCCCAAAAAATAAGTTTTTCGATTGCAATTTACCTTTGTTTGTCTCTTAGAAACTTAAAAAAGAACTCGCCATCACAACTTTTCTTGTATCTGGCATCGACAAGGGCGCGTAACTCATATCTTCCGTCTCGCGGTTCTGTACCAAGTTCTCCCTCTTTCTATAATTAAGCTCTTTGACTATACCGAAGGAAAACAAACCTCACAATGATGACGAGGTAACACGTCATTGGCATATTTTTTTGTCACACTATTGTATGATAACTTATTTCGTCATAAGCAGTCAAGAGGTTAATCAATCACTTGTTATAATGAAAATTTGCATAGGCAAACTTTCCCAGATGGTTGAAGCTTGATGCTCTGACCAGTTAGAAGTGACAAGTAATAATTAGTTTGCTGTTGGCATATTAACGAGGGCAAGAGGCTTGTATACTATGCTGTGGTATACTATACTATATACAATTCTATACTATACTATTATATACTATACCATAGTTATCAATTCAATTCAACACATCTTTATTACCTCTTACAAAAAATTGTTGACAGGTATTAAACATTGCTCAGATAAAATAAAGTTAGTTAGTTATTCATTGCTTACAGGGTCCAGCGGACTGCAAAGAGCTGAACCAGGTCCACAAAATCAAGACCACAACTTTGCTGAAAGAGGACTCACCCCTGATCGGCAAAAAAGATCTGCCGAAACAACCCTAGTGGTAACACTGAAGGCAATCCACCAGCCGGTCGCTTTACAATAAAAGACATCCCATGCAGGGGACGCTGAGGCTATACTCTAATTTATCGAAACCCCCGTTTAAAAAAAACAAAATAGAATACAAACATCATTATAAAATATCAACAAAACACATACATATAAAATGCCTACATTGCCAAATAATAACATCATAGGAAGCCCCAGTGACTATTTCGCAGAAAGCGTCCAATATTCCCAAGCTGATCCAACAGACCTCACACAAATTAGGAGTTTTGTCCTGGATGAGTTTTCAAGAAAAAAGGTAGGTGACTGGTCTACCAAAGAAGAAGATAGTATTGTAGATTGATAGAACAGAGTAGGAATGAGAAAGAACAAAGGAGAAAGACAGTGACAGTGGGAATTTAAAGCACTAAATTTCCAGAAAGTGGGGATACTATTTATACTGAAACAACTGGCATCCCAACGGGGGTAGATAGATAGATAACATGTACAAATGAATTATGCACACATTGCCCATACGATTCACTCATCTACAGACTTAAATTTACATTATACAGTGTTCCATCCACAAAAATAACTTTTCTGCATCATTTTTTTAAATTGTGTGCATAATTGATGTACAACTGTGAGGAATTGTTAACACTGTTACAAAAATGACATTATATAACACAGAGCATCACATATCAATAATTACCTTACTGTATAAAATTGGTGGTGGGTGAGACATGTAAAGATCTCAAGAGAGACAGAGTGCGATTGAAAAGAAAGAGAGAGAAAGAAGTGTAGTTTGGGGATTCAAGAAATATCGAGTGTCTACATTGCTAAAAATAAAAAAAATATTTAAAATGTTAAAACGTTCAATTTGGCATCTTAGAAACAATGTTCAAACTGATTATCAAAAAATCAAAACCTTTTAACTGATTATCACACATTAAGTTCTTCTATAAATACTTGTTAAAAAATCAGATCTGACTGTTTATAAACAAACTCCTTATTTTCAGCATCCTAAACAGAATAGAACAGAAAATGTATTGCCACTTAACACCTCTGTGGTATTATGAGACAGCAACAACAGCAGCAGCAACAACATAAATGATGTTTCTAGTGATTAAGATGACGATTTTTTTAAAATTCTGCAAGTCAACAACATGACCATGATTTGATGATGGTGATGAATTTTTTTTTAATTTTTAATCTGATATCTTATGCACTAAATTTGCACATTGAGCATGACTTTGTGACATGGAATTCTGTGCCATACAAGTCAACACCACCACCAACAACAGGATAATACCGTAAATGTCTGTCTATTGACTGCACCTGTATATAAAATATATATATGCACTAATTTTTTTTAAATCTCAATTTTTTTCACAAATAAGCCTTACTGGTTTATAAGCCGCAAATACCAATATATAAATATAGAAACTAAGAACAGACAAGGGTGTGATGCTCTTTGAATCAGAAAAATCTGCAAACAAGCCGCACTGTTGTTTAAGCCGCAGGGTTTACAGCTGGGGAAAAAGTCGGGGCTTATAGTCCGAAATTTATGGTAATAATAATAATGCAATTAATAATAATGTCTTCCTGTGGCATGGCTTTGTGCTCTATATAGACAGCTGGGATTGGATTTTTGATTGCATTAACTAACTGGAGCACAAGCAATATCCAGCACTATGTGATAAACATGGGGAGCATATGATTTTACAGGCTCAACATGCAATAGTGTTGTTTTCCACTGTCCTCCTTTATCTTCTTCCAAAAGATCCTTCAACCGACAGCAAACAGTTGCACCCCACCTGTGCCAAGCTTTCTCTTTTGCAATGTTCTCTGCTGCTGTCAAACGTTTGCCTTGTTTCTGTTTATGAACGTCTTTACATCCGCCATCATAACTTTCAGCATCTTGCCTAGCCCAGCCCTGCTCTGGTCCGGTTTCCTCCTGTTTACTGATTTCAGTGTGGTTCTTGTTTGTCTCTGTGCAGGCACCATGTTCTGTCTTTTCTTTGTCAGAATGTTCATGCCTCCCGCTTTTGCCTGGGCAAATGCAGGCTGATGTACACTCTTCGATGTTTTCAAGCTCTACTGGCTTAGAACTAGGTTCTGTTGGTGAACATTTTGCAATATTCCCATTATTCACATGCCTCTTAAATTCATAACTTTCTGAATTTTTAACTGTCAGTGAACAAGTGTTAATTCTAGTATCAAGTACATATGTTACTTCCATGCCACTTTGTGCGGCCATGCTTGATTCTGAAGTTCTATCATCCAAACAGCAATAACACAGAAATTGTTCATTGCCAAGAGAAGACTGACAATTGGAACAATTTCTTAGCAATGAACTTGCACTGCCACTCTGCTCGCAGACTTCACCGTGATTAGAAATGTTGCAAGACTGTTTCATCATGTCAAAGTCCCTTGATGCATGACCCAATTGTATCCCCTGAACTGTGTTCTTGTCCACTGATCCCCCATTCTCACTCTTCTTTGCTGAAGTTATGTCCTGAAACCAAAAGCAGAACCTGAAATGGCAGCAGTTATTTTTCATATCACAAGCAGCTAAAGCTAAATACAGGGTGGAGAACAACTGAATCAAGAAATCTCTGAAATCCGGCCGGGGCCCAGGGGCCAAGCCCCGGTATTCGCCCCCTGGAAGAAAATGAATTTATGCAATATTTTGAAAGTAATTTAGGGCCTCTCCTGAAAGCAAAAAGCACAAAGTAAACATGAATAGAAACAACAACAACAACAACAAAGAATGTTTTATGCACATGTCTTTCAAAAAAGTGAAGAATCTTGATTTGTAGGCCTAACAAAGTTTGAGGTCCACCACTGTTACACACAAACTCCACATTTCCAATTTTACTGGGCACACGTTTGTCTATTTTTTAGCTGTAAACAGGCAAGAATTTTTATAATTTTAGAGATATTTAGGGGTACGTTAGTAAAAACACCACATCTTAGGTATTAGTGACTAGTGTATAGATTTAAATGAAATAAAATGCAAAAAGAACAGAAATAAATTCTCTTTTGATTATCTACCTTTTTATACTTCTCTTGTCATGTCTTGTTTTTTTATTACTCCATGTGTATAAAAAAAAAAAGTGTTAAAAAGTCCAAACAAGCCCCCTCCTCTTCTTCACTTTTATGCCAGTCTGAAAGATCGTATGCATGCACACTACTGACACTAATTGTCTAATGTCAGTACCGATCTCTTCCTCCGACTCCAAGTCCATTTCTCTCACTTTAATGTCTGATAAATGGAAGCCTGTAAACTCCCCTTCATCAGTCGAAGAATCCAAACCATCCATTTTAGACTTTTAGACACACACACAAGAAAATTTGAAGAAAAAAAATCGAGAAAACGAACGCATCACAGAGAAAACTTGTGGAAATGCAGTCGAATGTTTTCACAACAGAATAAAACGGAAGTCAATTGCCGGAAGTCTCGCAATCTTTCAAACAACGCGAGAATATAACCACATGGTTGATACGGACGCTTTTGGACGTTTTGCCTGTTTAGACCTTCGGCCGCTTTTGGCCGCTATGCCCAGTAAAGTGTAGCCCCTCAGCTTCTCACACTCGGAACTCAATATTTTTTTCTCGGAAATGCAAATGCCTTCCGCGGAAATCCGCGGATTCGCGGATAATTCTCCACCCTGTAAATATTAAAGGTAATGAAGACAAATATGATTCAAATAAAACAAGACAATGGGAAAAAAAAACAAAAAACAATTATTCTGTGAAACTATTCTAAAGACACGATGATGGGTAGAAAGGCAAAACAATATAGATCAAGTTTCAATCTGCAAAATTATTCTAGCTGTTTCATTTCTCATATAGTTCAAGCAAATCTACCTGCAAAGAATGTGAGCTGACTTGAAGCCTCTCCCCTAATAACGTGAGGATGTTGACGTTGCCATGCACATGCAAAATGCCACCAGTGGGCTTCAAGACTCGGCATGCTACTGGCCAACCGTCTTCAGAGCTAGGGATTAAACCAAGGTTCACTCTATCAGCCAATCCATTCTGCAGCAGCTGAAAGACACAAGGGAACTTCAATGCATACTTTGGAACCTGGGAAATTGTGTACTGTTCACAGTTAAATCTACACTTGCATCAATCTGCTTCTTCAATATCATCAACATTGATGAATTTCAATAAGCTGTATAATATTAATGATGACATGTGACAACGATGACAATGATGACATACTAAATATATAACGTGAACTTCCATTTTAACAAACATACTCAATCTACAAGTAAAATACTAAAGTTGTTTTCCTCCTCTATCCTATCCTATCTTGTCTTATCCCGTACCTCAAAGTCATTCAGGCACCATAGTTGATCGTTTAACCAGCAAACTCAATCTTTCTCTGTACTCAGTAACCCTCATGGTTTCGCTCAGTGTCAAGCCAGCCCATTCTTGAATGTTGTCCTCCCACCTCTTTATCTCTCTTCTTCTGCCTCCTTGCATCGTGCCTTGCAGGATGGTCTTTCCCCCTCTAATCAAAGTTTAAAGAAGTTAATCACCCATAATATATATTCACCCATAATATATATGCAAACAGTAAAAATGCCTGGAACCAATCATCACAGTCACAATCCATCACCTGTCTGTTATCCCCCTCATGAACAGTGCATCGCTCAGCTACCCTGTTAAGCACAAGGTTCCGTCGAAGCGCTTCAACAGCATAGGGGTTCCATTCACAGGCGTGGACATGCTTAGCTCTTGCATAAACCAGATAAGGCAAGGTAAAATAGCCTATTCCTGAAACAAATTAGGTTTACACTAAATTTATCCATCAGGGATTGAAGCCAGGAAAGAAATAATTGAATGAATCTTCAGGATTAAAAAAAAGCAAACCACACAGCTGTTTCTACTTTAGATGTCAAACAAAGTGATTTTTTTTCTCCATTTGTCTCAGCCGATTTATTTGCCAAGATTCATACTAAAAATTTGTTTCAATTACAAATCTTTGCTTTTCTCTCAACACAGTTACAGGAAAATTACAATGCATACCTCCAAAAATGTATAAAGAATTTAAAAAACACAATGTGATATTCAAATATAGGCAAAGAGATGCTCTCTCTCTCTCTCTCCCTCTCCCCCCCCCCCCCCCTCCCTAGGGTGCCGGGGGTTTCTGTATAAATAGTATCCCCACTTTCTGGAAGTTTAGTGCTTTAAATTCCCACTGCTGCCTTCTTTCTCCTTTGTTCTTTTTCATTCCTACTCTGCTCTATAAATCTATTATCTTCATTAGACCAGTCACCTACCTTTTTTATAATTGAAAACTCCCAAAACTCCTCATTTGTGTCTGTTGGGTCAGTTTGAGGATGTCGATATTGAACGCTTCCTGCCAAATGGTCACTAGAGTTTTCTATGGTATTATTACTTAGCAATGTATTTTATATGTATATGTTTTGTTAATATTTTATAAAGCTGTTTATATTCTGTTTTGTTTTTGTAAATAGATAAATTAGAGTACAGCTGCAGTGTCCCTGCATGGGATGCCTTTATTGTAAAGTGACCAGCTGGTGGAGAGCCTATAGTGTTACCATAAGGGTTGTTTCAGCAGATCTTTTATACGGATCAGGAGTGAGCTCTCTTTCAACCAAGTTATGGTTCTGATTCAGCTCTTTGCACTCAGCTGGACCTAATTAACTAACTAACTCTCTCTCTCTTTCTCTCTCTCTATTATACACACAAACACACACACACACCCACACACTACCCTTTTACAGCATTATAACGGTAATTAAAACGACCCCTACATATTTGATAAAATACAGCACAATAATAAAACCATTAATCTCCATAGCTATACATACATTCCACACTGAAACTGCATTGATATAAACACAATAGAACACCTGCAACAACCACCAATAAAGACTCCAGTCCCATCTCTTTGGACGAGATACCTTTATCACTTATGTGGTCTCTTTGTTCAACTGGCCTGCAATCACTTTCTAACCATAACCTTTGGCAAAATGTTTCAAAACAGTGGGTTCTTTCCCATTTCCGTTGCCGGTCAGCCAACTGTGAATAGAAATTTCGCATGGGGATGTTTCTCTGGGGACTTTGTTCGAGCGTCTTCTCATGCTTTGAAAAATTGGTCCCTTGAATTTCACCAGGCCCAGCCCATGCACTGACAAGCTAAGAACATAGCGAAAAGAAGATATAGCACAAAAAAAACGGATGCAAGCCATTGGCAGCTAGGAAGGGAAGATAGATCTTTCCTATCATTCCATCATTCTAAGGAGGATGGCATCTAATAAGGATTATATATTCTATTGGTAGACTCCAGTCCTATCTTATTAGGTCAGCACCTTTATTACCTTTATTGTGTTCTACACACACGTTTTGTCTCCCACCAATAAAGACTACACCACAAAATTAAAGGTTAAACTCTACATGTTCTCCATTGTTTTGTTGGTGTCTTCCTAGGATGAACAGTGGCACAAAAAAGGTCTAACCACTTCTGTTTTATCAAAGGTTATAAAATATCAAATAGTGACACACACACACCCTCTCCCACACCCCCCCCCCCCCCACACATATATATGTTTTATATATATGTATATATATATATATATATATATATATATATATATATATATATATATATATATATATATATATATATATATATATATATATATATATATATATATATATAATATTCTTCTTTTTCACTGCCGGATGGGTGCCGGTATGTGACCGTATGCCATGATGTAATGCCAGCTGACTTATCAGCCAAGAAAATATTAACCAGGGGCTTGTCATAACGACCCAACATGCTACTCTTGACAATGCTCACCTGCATACAAGTCCACCACAGTTTCTTCCTCACAATTGAAGCTTGCCACCCTCAGTTTCTCTGTGATGTTTCCAATGCTGAACATACAACGAGTGATATCAAACTCATACCTGTTGACAAATGTGCAACAGAAGCAATAGTTAACAAGTAATAAAATGTATGAAAGGGAATAGTATTACAAGATCTTGTAGCAAAACTGAATATCATCAACAATTTTGTGAGCATCAAGCAGCAAATTGGTGGCTTGGCCAGTCTGAGTTAGATCTTGTTTTTGTCCAAGGCCTTGAGCAGCTCTTTGATCTCGGAAAACATGATAATAGCAATCTAAATCATACTGATTTATCTACAATATACTATTATTTATAAAATTGTAAACTTTACCACCACAATCATTCTTTATATCTATATATGTATGTGTTGCTTTCATCAAGACCAAAGTGGTACGTTCTGTTCTCTGGCATATTTATGAAGCATACAGACACAGAATTTAACATTCTTCATGACCATCATCATCATCGTCATCATCATCGTCATTATTTATGTCTAAATGAGTTGCTTTCATCAAGACCAAAGCGGTCAATTCTATTTTCTGGCATTTTTATGAAGCATACGGATAAAGAATTTGACATTCTTCAAGACCATCATCATCGTCATCATCATTAATCATCAACTCACTTGATGCCATTGTCAACATGACTGACCACAGGGTCTGATCCTAGCAGCAGCTCCACCTGTGGACTGCGGTAGCCATCAGCCATCACTACTGCTTGTCTTGCCAGTCTTTCTGCTCCCAAACACTTTGCTACTGTTCTCCACACTTCTTCACCTGGTGACAAATCAAATCAAGTAATAATGCTGCTAATACACAGGTAATACACAGAAGTGGCAAAATATGTCAACAAACTTGTCTCACTTGGAACAAAACAGAATAATAAATTGCTGCAATAACCGAGAGGTAGGGGAGATCAGAGTGAGATTTGGAAACTCCCTTTTACTTACAGCCGGCTTCATGCGGCTGTGTGCCCATCTCCCTCTCTCTTGCTGTCTTGTCTTCTCTGTTTCCATATATATGTATTGTCCTGCCAGTATATGACTCTGTTTTTATCAGTACAACTTATGTTAATCTTATGAATAAAAATTGATACAACAACAACTCTGTTTCCAAACAAGGGGAAGTGTGTGGGGCGTGTTGTGCAGTGATGTTGCTAGAAATTTTCAGCATAGGCCATTTGGCCGATTCAGTCACAAACCTTTAGGACATTTTGAAAATCTTTCAGCCATCATTTTGGATTTGACGAAAAAAAGTTTAATTTACATTTATTAACAACAAAACAATATAAAACGTGATGAAATGACTAGAATGGATTATAAATAAACTCTTCAACTACTGTGAACTTAGGCGAATCCCTGATGCAAACACATAAAACAAAAACAAAACAAAAAAATAAAATGTACTGGCATGACACCTGACATGACTAGTCATGTCCCTCAATCTCTGAAGACAGGCTTCTAGGTTTACACTTTAAACCTTTCTGAGTTTAGCCTTCTCCCACACAGACATGTTTTGTATGGGTCAATGCTTCCCTGATGCAGCTTGATTCTCAAGAGCATGTCCTGGTTTTCAGATAAGTTTCGGCTTCTTTTTCGGCGGAATTTCGAAAACGAAAAGTGTTTTTGCCAGAAGCATGCCATTCGCAACAAGGAGAGTTACTCTAACTCTCTCTGCTGATGCATGTGTCGTCTGCTTGGTGCTTCCGATACGCGATGTTCGACAATAACTCCTGACTCATAACACCTTTATTTATCAGATAGGAAATTAATAATATGACCAGAAGCAATAACAACGAAACAGACATGAGACAAGCAAACAAAAAAAACGAACAACGGGTGGCCGATTGAGGTGTTAAAACCTTAGGACAGCAAGCCAATCAAAACATGACTCTTTCGGAAATTTTGGAATTTTATCGGTGAATGGCTGATTTGCAGACGAAAACGACATCACTGTGTTGCGCACTATTTAATGTATTCTTTGTGCCATTCAGTGGTAGCATCCAAGTTCACCGCTGGTCCCATTCAGATCGATGATGCTTGCTGTCTGTGAAACAGTTCTAGCGCATACCTAACCACTACCCTACTTCACCACACACACAAAATTTTAACAAAACTAAAATTTCAGTTCTGATTTATTACCAAATGTGTACCAAACTGGAGAAATGAATGCATTTGATGGTAGTAGAATCAGATTTGCATGTCTCTCCCAATGGGATGGCAGCTCCAACAAGAGTTCAGAAACATCAACAGGCAGGTTTTTGATCTTGGTCTTGTTACTTTCCAGGAACTCTCTCATTCTATTTTTCAACAACTGTGCAGGTGTCAAAATACTGTGCACTTTTGATGAAGGAAGATCCACAAATACAAGTGCAATGTTGTCTGTCTCTTGCTGCAAGCATTGTTTCAGTGCATCCAGGTTATCAGTTAAAACAGGGATGGCAATACTGCTGTTGTCATACTTCTCAAGCTTCCTGGACTTGTCCCACAGGCCTTTGGCTTCCAGGAGCTGTCTGCAAAATAAAAATAATAATTTAATATCACACTGAATCTTCTATCTACCATTCAAGCCACCATTCAAACACTGATATTTTAGGATTAGATGTGTTTGTTGAGATCTATTCACCCCAGCCTTAGTGTACAGCTCTGTTACTGCAGTTTTAAAGTATATAAGGCCAACAAAAAAATATGTCTGTTTATGTTATCCTGACCGACCCTAATTTTGGGGCCCAACCCTAAATTAATTTTTGGGATCATCTTGATAAAAAAAAAAAAAGCCAAAAATAGCGCACCCGAATAGAAGTGTTAGCGCTCAGCCATTGAACAGACAAAGAATGGAAATAAGCTTAAAGCAAGAAGGGGAAATGAACTCGTTGAAACATCAAGAGTGAAAAAAATTTAGAAAAGAAAAAAAGGCCTACCTATATTGACCATATTTTTTTCTCGTTACCTTAAAGTTAAACAGAAGTTTTGGGGGGTTCCTAATAAAGACAATGATGCTGTATAGATCTTTAATCACACCATGAAAAAAAAAACCCACAATAATTTATTTAATTGTTAATCATTCTTATTAGCATTCTTCTAGCTCAAGAGCTGCTCAAGGTGCTGGCCAGTACAAGATAACTCAAGCCATATGAGGGGCCCATTTGCAGCCTTTGGGCACATAGCCTAAGATGAATTATCAAAATCCTGAGTGACCTGGGATGGGGAGAAGGGGCCTAGTGCTCGCTGGGTGTATTTGTGTAGCCACACTCACCCTTCTAGGACATGAGCGTCAAGATCTTTAAAGTTCGTCGGATGGAATGCGTGTGTGAACAGACAAGACCTCGGTTTAGACACTCATCCAAAGAAGTTGGTGCACAGTGCCTCAGTGTTATTTTTTAACTGGTAAATTACAACTCAGAATCCAGTATCATTACACTAGATTAAAAATAAATTATAAAAAGGTAAAGGTAAAGGTAGTCCCATAGCCTTGTGGCCGTAGGGGAGCGTGATGTTGGAGATCACACTTATCTTGGGCCAGCGTAATGAGGGTGATGCCCAACTCTCTCCCTCGCTGCTTTACCTTCCCCACCCTCAAGAGAGTAAGTACTCAATCACAGTTGAGTCAACTGGGGGCGTTGTTGTTTGTCGCTTCACACCTTAGCGGTCACCCATCCAAGTGCTAACCGCACCGGACGGTGCTTCACTTTCGACACAGTAGCGAGTGCTCCAACCACTGCACTATCCGACACCCCAAAATAAATTATAATTATAAATTTATACATTTTTCATGCAGTGTTCCACTAAAATAAATTGCTTGTTGCTATGTTAGATTTCAAATAAACACTTCAAGAAGTTTAACGAAGCCATCCCTGAATCCACTTCTACTAGAAATTCTAGTTCTATAATCCCTTCTAAAATAAATGAACAGTTTTAGTAGTTAGAGTTGAAATAAAGTTATAAACACTTCAACAAAGTAAGGATACCCCCTCTGGCCCGAAGCAAAATTTTGGGGTGGGGTTGGGAGGGGGGTATCGTCTGGGGGGAGAGGAAACAAAAATGCAAAAAAATCGCACCCAAGGTGGAAAAGGTTTAGGGAGAGGAGGGGAAGGGGAGAAACCTACCTACCGACTTTTTTTTCCCCCCTTCCCTTGCATTGGGCTTGGGCCTTTGTAAGTTTGTTACGGTAAACAGATTTATTTATTTATTATTATTTATTTTTTGGGGTTTTGTTGCCTAATCGGACTAATCCCTGAATCCACTTCTACTAGAAATTTCAGGTCTAGTATCAATTTACCAGCTATTCAGTCGCAGGTTCTTACCTTGAAGACTGAGCTCTGGAACGTGGAACAGCGATGGCACTTTTCATTCTACAACCTTTCCCACAGGAACAGCGACACAACAGCAAAACAGGCCTATGTGATGTGAGTAGCGTCCCCTATATATCCAAATATAGGAATCAAAGCAAAATAACACAATGCGTAGTTGAGACTCGCCGAGGCTAACGTTCGCCTCGACTAGTCTCAACTACGCAGTGTGGGATAAATAAATAGATGAAGGTATGAATAAATTTATTGAAAAATTTCGTCCTTTTGTTATTTTTTTAATTAAAAAAAATCAATCTCATGCATTTATGATGATCCACCATCTCTTGACTAGTAGATCAAAGAAGAAATTAGGGTCGTCTGCTCATTAATACGTGGTTGTTAACTATCCTATATTTCCAAAACTTGTAACCAGTAAACACAACTCAAGACAGGGTGTTTTTACATTATAATAAATCATTAAGGCATCAACAAATCACAATCTGTGTATTATAAAACTAGATTCTTTCTTCAAGAGGAAAGAAAATATTAATTGATGGTTTATTCATATATTTATTCATTTATTTAGTTGTTGTTTGTTTGTTTAGTTGTTCTTCTCAGCTCAAATACATTCATTCTGTGCTGTGCTTGAAATTTTGTTGGGTTAGCATTATACTTTATAGTGACCTAAACATTCCCGGGCAATGTATAGGAAGCAAGATGCGATTTTTGTTCTTTAACATCACGTCTGAGGGATACCGCAAATGAACGACTTCAGACCCTGTAACATCGTTAAAGTTCCGGGTGTCTTACTTTTAGCTGGGCGCCTTTGCGCATGCGCCAGATCAAATCGGGCCGACTTTTTCACGATGTTCTTAGGCGTCGTAACCCTAACCTTATACGATTACAGAGATCCGTAATCATTATTGTCAGGGTGGCGACGTGGTGATCGTCCTTAACGCTGATGCAATAGGACGTTAAGCTTCGTAGTTGGTGTGACATTTTCCGATTAGGCCTACCTTACCGCCTTCACCGTTTCAGTCCTATCCTATCCTATCCCGTAACTCTGAGGTCTTTTTTCTTGAAAACTCTTCCTGGACAAGACTCCTTGTTTGTGTATGAGGTCTGTTGGATCAGCTTGGGAGTGTTGGACGCTTTCTGCCGGGTGGTCACTAGGGCTTCCTATGACAGGGGCGTCGCACACGGGGGGGCAGGGGGGGCACCTGCCCCCCCAATAATTTGGCAAAAAAAAAAAAGAAAGATAGAGAGAAAGAAGAAGAAGAAGAAGAAGAAGAAGAAGAAGAAGAAGAAGAAGAAGAAGAAGAAGAAGAAGAAGAAGAAGATTTCAAACGATAGAGGAAGGCAGGAAGAATCAATAATTAAAAAAATCACCATATTTTTAAACCGTAGTGTAAAGGGCTCTCAGTTCAGCTTCAGATTCTTGCACAAGAAATGTCTGGTGGAAACAAGAAATTGTCAGCCGTTGTTCAGCATTTCAAGTCACTGTCTGTCTCAAAGCTAGCTCTCATGTCTGAGGTTGGGCTTTTACTGAAGCTCATTTTGGTCATGCCTGCCACCAATGCCGTGAGCGAAAGAACTTTCAGTGCCATGAGGAGGGTCAAGAACTACCTCAGGTCAAGCTCAACAGAAGAGCGTCTGAACCACTTGATGCTGCTCCACGTCCACAAACAAAGGACGGATTCCTTGGATTTGGTTAAGCTTGCCAATACTTTTGCATCTTCTCAGCACCGCAGAGAAGTGTTTGGAACTTTTAGCGTCCTGGACAACTGCAAGCTGGGTGTGATCACCAAGACAAAAGGCACTCAGACAGACAGTATTTTGCTTTAGAGAAACTGCGAGTAATATACGCCCTAGTAAAACAAATTGATCAATTGACTGATTTTCTGAAACTGGTAGTGGAAGTGTTTGGTCATTATATGTATGCAATATGCAAAACGAGTTGTGATTTATAGAGAAGACACAATTTCAACCTAGATGATCTTGCGGCAGGTAATTAATGTTCGTGTTTCCTGGTTTTAATCATTATCACATACATGTATCGCTAATCATGTATTTGTAGTTTCTGGAAATGAATCTTGTATTTTCAGTAAAGAAGAACATAAATAATTAAATGTTTTTACTCTCAGTCTTTCAGTTGGATGAAGGTACGAGGATATATTACAGGTCAGCACACCCCCCCCCTCCACCTCCCCGTCGACAGGGTTGCCCCCCCAATATTTTGGACCGTGCGACGCCCCTGTATGATTGTACTATTTAGCACTATAGGCATTTTATATGTATGTGTTTCATTGATGATTTATAATGATGTTTGTATTCTATTTTGTTTTTGTAACCGGGGTGTTCGCGTAGTTGAGGTCAACCCTCAGCCGTCCCCCGCGTGGGATGTCTTTATTGTAAAGTGACTGGCCGGTGGAGGGCATTCAATTTTCCCACTGGGGTTGTTTCAGCAGATCTTTTATGCGGATCGGGGGTTGTCCGGTCCTGATTTGGCTCGGAAGAGTCCGCTGGACCTAAAGCAACAATAAATCAAATCAAATCAAACTCTGAGGTCGTTGGGGCACCACAGATATGATCGTTTAACCAGCGTACTCCATCATGATGGTTTCGCTCAGTGTCAAGCCAGTCCATTCTCGAATGTTGTATTCCCTTCTCTTCTTAAGCCTCTTCTTCTACCTCCTTGCACTGTGCCTTGCAGGATGGTCTTTGCAAGCCCTGATGATCTGGTGACGTGGCCATACCATATCGGAGTTTCCGTTTCTTCACCACTGTGACCAGGTCATCGTGTTGTCCAATTGTGTGATGGTTTGTCTGACTTCGTCGTTGGTGATGTGCTGGGTATAAGAAATGCCCAGAAGTCTTCTGTAACACCTCATCTTCATGCTTTGTATTCTTTGTTGTAGATCTGCTGTGAGGGGCCATGAGTCGCAAGTGTATAGGAAGATGGAGATGACAAGCTAGGGAGCTCAGCAGCCTTACCTTGGAATGTAGACTGATGGCTTTGTCTTTCCAAATGGGCTTCAATCTTGCCAGGGCAACAGTTGTTTGTGCGATCCTGTAGAGGACTTCCTGTCGGGACACATTGTCTGATACAATGGCTACTAAATATTTGAAGCTATGCACTGTGTTGAGGGATTGGCCTTGGACTTTGATGTCCGTGTTAATGCCATTGGTGTTGTTGGTCATCATTTTGGTCTTCTCTGCACTTATTTCCATTCCATATATAGGCTGCAGAGGTGGTGTCAAGCCTCTGTACCAGCGGTTCAAGTTCTTGTTCCTCTCCAGCCAATCCATCAATGTCATCCGCAAAACGAAGGTTGGAGATTGCTCTACCCCCTATTGCTGACGTACTGTGCCTTCGTGGTCTGCAAGGACATCTGACATGATGCGCTCTAGGAAGATGTTGAAGAGTGTTGGAGAGAATAGGCATCCTTGACGCACACCGATTGTTGTTCTGAACCAGTTTCCGATGGCGCTGTTATGGAGGACTGCACTGGTTGCCTTATCATACAGACTTTTGATGATTTCAGTAATGTTAGGGCCGGTGTTGTACATTCTCATGGTTGCCCACAGAGCCGCAAGCCAGACTCTGTCAAACACCTTCTTGAAGTCAACGAACACATGATAAAGATGTTGTTGGTGGTGTAGGTATTTCTCGCATATTATTCTGAGGTTGAAAATCTGAACAATCAGAAACTCTCTCTTCTGCACACAAACACACACACACACGCTTCACTTTTCAATTACACATAAGATTCACATAAGATACGTTGGCTTACATACAAATAATGATACACATACGCCCATTACTAATATATATAATTATATAGATATACATGATATTTGTACACATACTGTACACACACATTTAACTGAAAAACTATTACCTAGGCTTGTTTTAGCAAACTTTGACGTGTGAAAACACTGAAGAGCACGAAAGGGAGGTAACAACTCTGTACGGTTTAGATCTAAAATCGTTCCATTTACAGTATCCCTCAGACATGATGTGGGGGGAAAAAAAATCGCAACCAGGATATTAAGCTTACCTAAATTATCTGGTTGCGACAAAAGGTTTAAGGTACCATAATTTGACTTCATTACGAAAACATCCTATCCTATCCTAACCTATCCCGTAACTCGAAGGTCGTTGGGGCACCACAGATGATCGTTTAACCAGCGTACTCCATCTTTCTCTGTCCTCAGCAACCCTCATGGCTTCGCTCAGTCCATTCTCGAATACGAAAACATGGCTGTTTGAAATAAGCTGGTAGCACGTAAGCTTACTCTACTTCGCTGAGCGTAGCCGAGGTCTATATTCGCATATTTACTAGAAGACTCATGAACGTAGCCTAAGTCTCAGCTACGCAGTTTGAACGGGTAGCAAAACGACTTTTTTTTTTAAATTTAAAAATCCATTGGGAAAACATGGGTGTTTCAAAAAAGCTGGCATCGATCGACTTACGGAGAGAGAGAGAGAGAGAGAGAGAGAGAGAGAGAGAGAGAGAGAGAGAGGACGCAGAATCCACGTCATCAACACTGACAACGAACACTTCCACAAACAAACAAAAACGACAACATCAACTAAGTCGGCAAAAAATCTAGAGACCTTTATTTATTTCATAACCTCTACTATTTGTTTGGCAAGGTGATCCACTTCTGGCAGTAACGCATGCACTCCTTAAAGCCAGCGTAGCTAATAGTCGTCGTCTCACACGAATGCTTGCATAGCGAAAATCGATAGGGCTACGCTTAGAAAATGAAATTTCATCATCATCGTCATAATAGTAATAGTAAGAAGAAGAAGAATAATAGTAATAGTAAGAAGAAGAAGAAGAAGAAGAAGAAGAAGAAGAAGAAGAAGAAGAAGAAGAAGAAGAAGAAGAAGAAGAAGAAGAAGAAGAAGAGAAGAAAAAAAACAACAACAACAACAACAATAACAACAACAGTAATCATCATCATCATCATTATCATCATCATCATCAGTGTATGTGTGTGTGTGTGTGTGTGCGTGTGGGTGCGTGTGTGTATGTGTGTTGTTTGTATGTATGCGTGCGTGCGCATTTGTTGTTGTGTGTGGGTATGTTTGTTGTAGATTGGGGGTTATGTGAGAGTGTATGCTATAGTATTAATTTTGGCACTGTTCTGGAATGTGTGAATTATGACTTTCTTGTAGGAGAGGATCGTGTTAAATGTTTGTATTATATTTTTGCTTGTTAAACTATGCTATTGTTTCTAAGGACTTACTTCATTATGCTATTTATAACAGAGCCATACTAACCTTATGGTGCTGTTGTTTTGTTATTATGTTTACGTTTGTTATTAACTTATGTGTTTTGGTTGTCCATGCAATGTTGTACTTTGTGGATTGTCTGTCTGTATGTTGGATTTGTATGTTAGTGGGCGTGAACTTCCATTTGGTTCTGTTGGGTTTGTCCATTGTTTTCGCTATGTATTGGTATTTTAGTTAGTTTTTGTTTGTTCATTTGTTTGTTTGTTTTAATAACCTAAAATCATTATTTAAAATGGTTTTACTGTAAAACGCTGTGTGCAGGATTTTAGCTGATGTTCATGGTGCTGATGATTTTGACGACGACAACCTTGATGACGGTGATGACGACCATAATGACGACGATAAAGCTGCTTACGCTGCTGATCGTACTGCTGACGATGATGAGGATGATGATGGCGACGACGATGACGGGGACGGTGAGGATGATGATGATGATGGTGATGATGATGATAACGATGATGATGACTTGCTTAGTGCAAGGCTCCCCAAATTAACGGATGTGCCCAGTGACTATCACGTTTGGGGTATTAATGTATGTACTGTACTGCAAGGCCCAACTTGGGGTCTAGCAAGGCGGAATGTCGTAAGACGTACGAGAACTTAAGATGTAAGACGTAGGACTTCAGACATAAGATGTCATCAGTAAAACATGAGGTGTAAATATATAAGACTATAAAATGAGACGTAAGAAATTAGACGTAAGACGTTAACATATTTATTGATAGTGGTTACAACAGTAATATCTATTAAAACCTCACTAAAACAATCCTTAATCATCGTTACTGTCACTGTCACTTCAGGGTCCAACTTCAGGCCTAACAGGGTGGACGGGCGATCACAAGAGAGAAGCCAGCCCAATTTGCCGTTCCCAGGCGACATGACGGAGAACGAGTGTTGACACACATTTATGGCCGTATGGTCCAGGCTGATGAACAAGAGCAAGAGGCAGGCGAAGGAAGTTCCCCTAGATGCCTCCATCCCGGACGTACCCGAAGGTGCACGGACATCGCAAGTCAGCTGATGGCGCACGATTGTGGAGTGACCATAAGCGCTCCTCACTGATTTGGTGGGCTAGTGACCGAAGGTCGTCCACCGGCCGTTGCTGTGGTTGGAAGGCATTCTTCACGAACCGTTGGGTTCAAATCGTTAAGCGCCATTGTTGGTACGTGTTCAGCTAGGCCAGACTAGGCAAATAGATGACAGACAGCTAGCGAGACATCGAAAAGGAATAATATGCGTCCTTCTCCTTGCAAGAACCCCACACACCACGCGGTAGTCAGGAAGGCTATAGGGCTCACAAGAGATGTTTATAATTCAGTTCTGACTCCATCTCCGACAAACCGATCTTCCCCCCAGGTATAGGCTCGCCGAGACATCCATCCCCACCAAAGACTACGCCTCCCGCCCACAGCGGAAAGAATGCATCAAAATTTCCGGATGGATGCCTCGGCGCCTTCATCCCATAACCTAAGGGAACCAAGGTCTGCCAGAGAAATAATTCTTTATCTTCAATATTATGTGTATAATAAAATGTAAATTTTATTAAGAAATCTTAGTTTTATAATTAAATAAAGATTATAATTAGAGATGCATGTGATGAAAGTACAATAATTGTTTGATTCAAGATAGAGATAGAATAAGATGATTTTTTCTACTAAACAATTAGAGTAAATTAGAAAGTGAAAGAGAATACAACTAAACTAAACAGGAATTTATTTACACAACACACTTCACAAAAACATTTTTTTAAAGACAAGACCACTCGCAGAATGATGGGGAAAATGGAAAACACTTCAATTTTATTTTCTTCTTTGTGTTGTTTTTGTTCATAGTCATGAAAAGGTCGCGACAGCACAGACGCCGCCACAGCACGGAAGCACCACAGCATAGAAGCAGCAACAGTATAGAAGTAGCAACAGCATAGATACAGCAACAACACATATGCAGCAGCAGCACAGAGGTAGAGATAGAGACAGAGACGTTTAAGTGAGCGTATCGACTACAGCTCAGCAGATACCGCAGCACCGGCAAGTACGTAAGGTCGTGAGTGACATCACCAATGGGGACGAAGCCAAGGCGGGATAAAGACGTCATCTACTAAGTTATGCCTCGGGTTCATTCGCGTAGTCTACGATGTCAGCCACGAAAGACTGATACAATATGACTGAAGAAAAGAAGTGAGATAGAACAAATACAGCCCTGAAAATGAAAAAAGGTCCCACTAGCCTTTGGCAGGTAACTTAAAAATTTTACTAGCCAAACTAAAAATTTTACTAGCCAAACTAAAAAAAAAAGTTCATTTTAGCGCACTCGCATTTGGCGAATATTTTTTTTTTTTAGTCGCCATTTTTTTTTCACTAGCCATGGCGACTAAATTAGTCACCATTTTCAGGCCTAAAACAGTACAAGATTTCGGACAAACGAATCAACAAGGCGGCAAAATATTCAATCATTTAATTGTCTCATCTCATCATCATTATCATTTGAGTGAATAACAAAACGTGCCATCATCATAAACGTGTTCAAGTGCGAGCGTGTTCTCGTCTTTGGTGCTATTATTTCTTCTCCAATTCCACACACTACCTGCTTTAAGAACTACGGAAGCAACCGCGGCAGGAGGTGCGGCACCCCCATGAAATCAATACGTATTTTAGGAAAGGGCTGTAGGAGTATCCTCCAGTGCGTGGACACATTCTTCCCCCCCCCCTCCCCCCACACCTAAACTTTGCGTTCATTCACCCGTTTCGTCGCCTTTTTCATGCTATTAAATTAACCACGTGTCTATTCTCACGTGGTTGGAACGTCGCAATCTATATCAAAACGTAGAACTGCGAGTGATCACTATTAGCTTTTCAGGTTACAACAATGCTAAGTCTCAGGTAAACTCATTGCCACGAAAAATTACAAAAACAAACGAAAATATGCTAACCTTTCAGTTTTCCAATCTGTATGTCTCCATTTATTATTTTATTTCCCCGTCTATTCATTGACCATTTTACACAACGCTGTTTTCTCTTTCTATCTCCCTTTTATTGGACTACTGTATTCTACACTTCAGACCGGGGGCTCTTTGACTGGTCTGGAATCAGAAATCTTTTTGAAATTGCTTACGCGCGCGTCAGTTTACGAAGCCCCTGTGACGTCGGAAACTCAGGTTTGTCAAGCTCTTCATTTATCCCTGTTGCCGTCTTTTAACGTAGTTGAAATTTGTATTTGTATTTCCTTTGTTAATTTACCTTATCTCGCGTGTACATTTAACGTGGCGGTCCACACTGTTTTGGAAACTTGCGTTCATTTTTGCGCGTGGCCGTGTGTGATTATGATCACTGTTCAAGTGATCCAACAGCTTTCTGCCTTTTAAAGTAGTGCAATAGGTTCTTTTGATGATAATCGATTTGTGATGCTTGACGTCCTTCATAATCAGCTGAATGCTATTGTCGTCGTCGTTGCCTTTATGATATAATGAAACCATTGGTGGGTTTAGCACCACGAGCGACTGTTGAGCTAGAAAAGTGCTATATAAGAATGATTAACTTCTACACAAATCTAACCTATCTCACAAGCATTTTGCAGTGGAGTAGTGTCCCTTGCCGGTGTAGGAGACACTGTCAGAGAAAAATTAAATGGCAGGCCATTCAAACATTTTTAGACATTCCCACACATAGCCGAAAAATAAGCATTTTCAAACGTGTTCATTTTCTTGATCGTTCGTTTGTTGGGTAGATTACCGTCCCCGGACACAGATGCCTATAGGGGACTTATTTTCTTGACAGTGTTGTTACTCGGCTTTATCCCAACGAAGCAAAAAGAAAACAGGAAATGATAGGTCACGATCTGAACTATCTGCAAACCAAAAAAATATCAAAATCGAATCAGCTAAGTTTTAGGTACAGGGAAAAACGTGTTTAGAAATAGGGAAGCACAATAACCTTGACCTTTGAGAAAGTACAACTGCGAATGATCTCACATGCGGTTAAAATATCCGCTAAGTAAAAATGGAGAACTTCGGTAAGTTATTATAAAACCAAAAGTGTGTTTTGAACAAAAGAAAAGTAAAATTCGGAGCGATCTATTGATTGACTGACCCATTGACGGACTGCTATTGAAGGATTATTCGTGCTTTGAAGTACCGGTATACCAAAACTCCACAAAATTGCATTAGCTGTTCTTGAGACATTGTGCAAAACGCGATTAGCAACAAAATGACTTCAGTAACCTTGACCTTTGGTGTAGAGCAAATATTGTGGCTCGGAAGGCAGGCCACTAATCTAGGTAATGTTTTTATGACTTTTGGTCAAAATCCGTTCAGCGGTTCTTGAGATATGGCGTCTAACGGACCAACCAACCCACCGGCCAACGGATAGACCGACACTGATCCCCTTCCCTTTCCATCTCCCGACTATTTGAAAGTATTCCTAGATAAGTCTGGAAATGCAAAAACACTGGAAGTGGAACACAGACTTTAAAAAAGGCTTTCTTAAAACGTTATTTTATTTTATTTATTTATTTGTTTACAGGAGTCAAAAGGAGCTATTAGCGCCTTCTGAGACAAATGTCTAAAAGCCGAAAACTCTGATTATGCTAAAGTCTGTCATGGCAGACGTATTATAGAGAAAGGGAAGTAACTCTACTTCCAGTATAAAAGGCGTGTCAATCAATGTTTTTGGGACAGTCCCTTATACGCTTTTGTGTCCGGGGACGTTAATCCAACAAATTGAAATTGTTTTTGGGAAGACCTTGGTATGCGAAGTTTTACGTTTTACACAATAAGGAAAACAGAATCCTTTATTGTCCGCATAAATATTCACAAGGAGAGTCGTGTGCATTGTCCATCAGCATATAAAAACTATCAAAATTTGTTTCAAAAATACAAAACAAATCAAATTGAATTATTACATTATTAAAATATATTTAAGAATGAATAATAATAATAACACATAGATTAAAATGTGTCGACAATGATACTCTCACACTCTCTCGTTTTGTTAGAAAAGACATTCCAAAAATAATGACTAAAACAGGTTTCATGCGAATATTTTTCTTTTGCAGCGATCAGTGGATCCATTGTTGCGAAAAGCTTTTGTACAGTTACGAATATGAATGCGAATATGATAGCTTTATTGTCTCACTGATATAATGTCTCGGTGAAATAATAAAGCTATCGTATTAGTATTCACGTAGTCACAAAGTTTTGTTCGCAACTATGGATCCACTGATACTTTCAATGACGTCTTCGGGGCCTCGCATTTGGAAGACGATGTGCTGATTATTTGGGGAAATTTTAAAATAATGACAACGATAATTTGACTTAACTATTGTAATTATTTGAATGCATACTACTGCACACTCCTAATACCTTTATTAAAGGACATATAAAGTATATTATTCATTTGCTAAAAATTATCATTTCTTTTGTGTTTTTGAATATCAGAACAAAATTCCATTCTTGCTCAGGTGTCCTATCGAGCTGAGATGTACTCGCATACGCTTGCTTTCCAACTTTCCTTCTGTCTTCAAGACCTTTCCTCAATTTATTCTTTTTTCTTTCTTTTTTTCTTTCATTCATTCATTCATTCATTCTTTCTTTCTTTTATTTTTTTTATTTTTTTGTCTGTCTGTCTGTCTTTCTTTCTTTTTTTCTTTCTGTCTATCTTTGTTTCTTTCTGTCTTCCTGTCTGTCTGTCTATCTTTTTTCTTTCTGTCTTCCTGTCTGTCTGTCTATCTTTTTTCTTTCTGTCTTCCTGTCTTTCTTTCTGACTCTCTCTCTCTCTCTCTCTCTCTCTCTCTCTCTCTCTCTCTCTCTCTCTCTCTCATTCTCTATGTTTCTGCTGAATCTCAAACCAGTTTTTTTTAATCTGCATGTCTCCATTTATTCTTTTATTTTCCCGTCCATTCATTGGTCATTTTACACAAAACTGTTGCCTCTTTCTTCCTTCCTTCTATTGAACTACCGTATTCTACCGTGCTGAACGGCATAAAGAACGCAACAGCGTACAACAACTTTTCAACCCACCCAGCTTGGAATTCCTTTCCATTCGATGCAACAAATCTGTATCTCATATATAGGAGTTAATAGCGTGCAGAAATAAGATCATTCATGCAAATCAAATCATTAGGAATTGGTAGTCTTACCTGGCTCTCTTCAGAACCGGAAAGACGTAGCATCGCAGGAGAAGATATGGTCATGTCGGGGGACAGAAAGGAGGAGGTCCCCAAACGCCTATACTCTCCACAAACGAAAAGTTAATTGAAAATGGGTTATCTTTACGCTACCTTAATATTTTTCTTTTCTTCATTTGTCTTTCCTATTACTGTTTGTCACACTATCTCACACCCCAGCCACCGCACACACCCAACCCCCCTCCCCTCCGCTCAATTGATTTAAAAAAAAAAAAACTTGTTAGCCCGCTGGACCCTATTAACACTGACCATCTATCTATCTTCTTCTGTTATTACTTTTCGAGAACATTTCAAACCTGACGCTGAAATTCTGTATTGGTAATAGGAGTTAAAACAAGTGGTGGCCAGTTAGCGTCGAGGTAGAGCGGCAGTCTCCAATGTCGAATGGAATAGTGTGGGTTCGACCCTCTGCAGATGTGGATATTTTCAACTTGGGTATAAGGCGTATAATGGTCACTGGGAGGTTTCTCTGGGTTCTCCGGTTTCCTCATCTTCTCTTCTTTTAATAATATTGGATATACGGTAGTCCATGTAAATGTAAAAGGGTGGGTTTATAAAAAATGCTAATTTTATTACTAACAGCGATCGGCTTGCCTAAATTTACCCCTCTACTGAATGTGAGTTTGCTGTGTATATGACAAAGTGTGTATGATGTGAGCGTCTATGTTTGTATAAATCGCCGCGCTTGGAGGCTGATTGGTTCATTGGGGCATAAAGCGCGTATATAGCATCCATTATTATTTCAGTTCTTCTCTGAGATCTTTCGGTCGCTTTTTATACTATTGATCATGAAATTCTTCTATCACGTCTCAATAACGATTTTGGAATTCAAAACATTGCTCTTATCCCTCAGAAAGAAAACAAGCTGTTCTCGTAAATGGTATTAAATCTACAGCACAACCGCTTGATTTTGGCGTTCCTCAAGGCTCTGTGCTTGGCTCTGTTCTGTTCATAATGTACACCTCTCCTCTCTAGCTCTCACGTCTCATTAACTCACACCCTGTCCGCCACGAAATGTATGCTGATGTCACCCAACTTAATCACTCTGACTCTCGTTCTAACTACAATAACTTAGTTCAGACCCTTCAAGATTGTATCACTGAGGTAAAATTGTGGATGTCAAACAACCGCCTCAAGTTAAATGAAAAAAAAAAAACTGAGGCTCTCCGTGTTTCTCCGTCATCCGCAGACCCCTCTTCTCTTCTCTTAACTATCACTGTTGGAACGACTTCTATTTCTTTTTCTGACAGTGTTCGCGACTTTGGGTTTTTTTTCGATCAGGATCTCTCCATGCAGCAACACATTATTATTATTATTTAATCGTTCTTATATAGCGCTTTTCCAGCTCAAGAGCTGCTCAAGACGCTGGCCGATAAGGATCTAACTCAAGCCGTCCGAGGCGCCAACTTGCAGCCTTTGGGCGCATCGTAATAACGCTCCAGACGACTGAGCACAATCCTGGGCAGCCAGGGATGGGGGAGAAGGACCTAGGTGCATGCTGGGTGTGTTCTTGACACCGGCACTCACCTGTCTAGGACATGAGCGTCAGGATTTTTAAAGTCCGTTATGATGGAATGTGTGCGAGACAGACTAGACCTTGGATTATACTCTCATCCGAAGGAGTAGGAAACGGGAGCAAAGTGTCTTTCCCAAGGACACAACACAATGCCCCGGCCTGGGCTCGAACCTGGGATTTTCAGATCCGCAAGCCAAAGCTCTACCATTAGGCCACCGTGCCTCCCATTGCAAAAGCGCATGCATTCTGTCTAGATTATTGTAATTCACTCCTCGTAAAAAAAAAAAAAAGGTAAAGGTAGTCCCATAGCCTAGTGGCCGTAGGGGAGCGTGATGTTGGAGATCACACTTATCTTGGGCCAGCGTAATGAGGGTGATGCCCAACTCTCTCCCTCGCTGCTTTACCTTCCCCACCCTCAAGAGAGTAGGTACTCAATCACAGTTGAGTCAACTGGGGGCGTTGTTGTTTGTCGCTTCACACCTTAGCGGTCACCCATCCAAGTGCTAACCGCACCGGACGGTGCTTCACTTTCGACACAGTAGCGAGTGCTCCAACCACTGCACTATCCGACACCCTCCTCGTAGGTTGCACAAAGAAAGTCCTTAGACATCTTCAGCAAGTCCAAAACTCTGTAGCTAAACTCATCTTCAAAACACGGAAATCACAGCATTGCACACTTCTCTTTCAAAAACTACACTGGCTCCCAGTTGAACAACGAATTAAATATAAAACCTCATGTCTTTGCTACCACATCATCTCTGGAACTGCTCCTAGCTATCTTTCCGAACTTTTGACTGTCTATGTTCCTTCTCGCTGTCTCCGCTCGTCTGCAGATGAAAGGATGTTCCGTGTACCAGGGTACAGCAGGGTGAGACACGGTGGTCGAGCCTTCAGTTTCTTCTCCTTTCAGACCTGGAACTCGCTACCTCGGTCCGTCCGTCACAGTCATTCACTAGCGTCTTTTAAAATCAACTTGAAGACGCATCATTTTAGAGAGGCCTTTTCTTAGGCGCCCTGAGTGTTTTTGGGTGTAGGGATGTGTGTGTGTTTGCGTGTTATTGACCAGTGTACGCATGTAGTGTTTACATTTCTTTGTGTAAAGCACTTTGTGATTTTGGAAAGCGCTGTATAAATTGCCTGTTATTATTATTATTATTATTATTATTATTATTATTATTATTATTATTATTATTATTATTATTATTATTATACCGGTCCTATTATTATTATTATTATTATTATTATTATTATTATTATTATTATTATTATTATTATTATTCCGGTCCTATAAAAAAACAAACCTCGATGAAACTCTCAGTAAAAAGCTCACACAGCACATAATAGAATTGCATCTTTTAATACAAAACTCAAATGAAAACTGCAGCAAAAAAAAACCCTTCTGAGTTGGAACAAAAAATGCGACATTATAATCTTTCTATACAAAACTAAACTGAAAAATAATAAACAATGATTCTAATTCCTGATTGTCTCACTTTCTTTTCTTTCTTCGTCACAAAAGATTATCTAGTTTCAAGAGACGTTACATTATTACCTTCCACCTTTTCTTTGGAAACCAAAAAAATGTGTTGTTGCCGTTGTTTTACGGCATCGAGTCTACCCATTGCGAATCCAATTGAATTCAATGATTCTTGTTGAAGTCTGTTCATCTACAGTAGCTTACATGAGATTTTAGACCAAACACCCTTTCTGACATAACATTACCTTATTCATGTACTTTTCCGGTTCTAAAGAGTGCCAGGTAATGATCTACCCATCCTGAAGAGAAAACAATGAGCTTGGAATTTTTATAAATAATATTAATTAATTATTTAATAAATTAGGGTTGTATTTTTATTTCAGTTTAGTTATCTATTTTTGGTTGTTTTTTTACCACAAGGAAAGACAACAATGGTTTATCCATGCTGTCTCCACGAGTGGGGAGGTGGGGGAAAGGTGGGGAGGGGTAAACTATCTGTGATAATGGTTATTGAAGTGCCTCATTAATTTCTGTATATTACAATACAACAATACGAGCGGAATGAAGGAGTTACCAATCAAACCACTCTATGGTAACATGACATCATCATCATAATCATCATCAGCCTCCTTATTAGCATCCTCATCATCCTCAACATCCTCCTCCTCAACATCATCATCCTCAACATCATCATCCTTAACATCATCATCCTCAACATCATCATCCTTAGATCCCGTATTCGGCCAGCTTCTTGAGCAGCTCTATGAAATGATGAGTGCTCTATATATTATGACTGTTTTTTTCATCTGTTCCTTTTTGAAGCGCTTCGCGTTTAATCTCATAAAATAATATTTCTCGACCATTATACTGTCAAAACCGATCAATAGGAATTACAAACAAAGACTGAGCAGGTGATAGCTCTTCCTCTTATATTTAAGAGTATAAAAGAGTCCATTTTGAAGTTATGTCCATACATCAGACTCAGTCCTCTTTACCAAAGCTAATAAATTTGTCGAAAATCTCACAAGGAAAATCTAACAAGCTGCAAGCAAGTGCTTTGCCGTCTAGGGAGCTTGATTGTGTTCCCTCAAGTTTCTTTAGTCTCACATTTCCCACAAGTCTGATGCACGGAGTGATTTAAAAATATATTGTCCTAGTCAGTAACGGTTGTCACAGTTCGAGATGCGTTGAGTGTGCCTGGATTACACGTGTCATTGCTTTCGCCAAGATCAGCGTTCATAAGCTCTGGAATTCACTGCCTCTTCCGACGAAAGCGATATTTTGTCTTCGTTCAAAGGGGCAGACAAAATGCATCTTTTAAAAATTTTACTCTGACTCAGTTTACTCCAGATCAGATGCTGCCCCCGAATTTTTGGATCATATTCTTTCCCCTGTCTGTGCACTTAGCATGTTTACTGACCTGGAGACGGCGCTATACAAGACCACATCATCATCATCATCATCATCATTATCATCATCATCATCATTATCATCATCATCATCATCATCATCATCATCATCAACACCAACAACAACAACATCATCATCATCGTCGTCATCATCATCATTGTCATCATCATCATCATTATCATCATCATCATCATTTTCATCATCATCATCATCATCATCATCATCATCAACACCACCAACAACAACATCATCATCATCGTCGTCATCATCATCATTGTCATCATCAGCATTCGCATCATTATCATCGTTAAGCGTGGGCGGTGTCCGCAAGGAGATGATCGTTCTACGTCCCTTCAACAATCTTCCACACCGTTTGATTCGGCACTCAACCTTTTCGTAGCTGACTATCTCAGTTTATAGACTACATATTGAAAGGCTATCAGAAAAAGGTAAAAAAAAAAAAAAAAAAAAAGGGTAGGTAAAGGTGGTCCAATAGCCTTGTGGCCGTAGGGGAGCGTGATGTTGGAGATCACACTTATCTTGGGCCAGCGTAATGAGGGTGATGCCCATCTCTCTCCCTCGCTGCTTTACCTTCCCCACCCTTAAGAGAGTAGGTACTCAGTCACAGTTGAGTCAACTGGGGGCGTTGTTATTTGTCGCTTCACGTTTTGCGGTCACCCATCCAAGTGCTAACCGCACTGGACGGTGCTTAACTTGCGACACAGTAGCGAGTCAGAAATAGACCTGATGAATATAGCTCTGACCCCGCCTGCCCCTGGTTTTTAAATGCCCTGAAAATTCATAGATCGACCAAGGGAACTTAGAGCTAGAACTGGAGGAACATAAACATGAGCAACGCAACCCGGTCTCATAAATGCCTCGAAAAGCCTTTGAGCCTTCTCTGAATAAACTGTTTGGTCTTCTATTCTTTATTATTTTGTTTACAAAAATTATTTCCCACCCCCGTAATCCGTTCACCAACTTTATATTATTGCACTGTACATCTAGCGATACTCTCACATCGCTGTGTTAGTTAGTATTCATTGCTTACAGGGTCCAGCGGACTTTAAAGAGCCGAATCAGGACCACAAAATCAAGGCTTCGCTGAAAGACGACTCACCCCCGATCCGCATAAAAGATCTGCCGAAACAACCCTAGTGGTAACACTGAAGGCACTCCACCAGCCGGTCACTTTACAATAAAGACATCACACCCAGGGGACGCTGAGGTTATACTCTAATTTAGCGAACCCCCGTTTACAAAAACAAAATAGAAAACAAGCATCATTATAAAATATCAACAAAATACATACATATAAAATGTCTACATTGCTACATCATAGGAAACCCCAGTGACCATTTGATAGAAAACGTCCAATATTCCCAAGCTGATACAACAGACCTAACACACAAATGAGGAGTTTTGTTTTCAAGAAAAAAGGTAGGTAGCGAAGAAGAAGACAGTATAGTAGATTGATAGAACAGAGTAGGAATGAGAAAGAACAAATGGACAAACAAAGCGACAGTGGGAATTTAAAGCACTAAATTTCCAGAAAGTGGGGATACTATTTATACCGAAATCCCTGTACCCCCAAGGGGGGGCATCCCTGTGTTAATGTCGTAAATTCAACAACGGTGCTATACATAAAACTGTTCTGATTTTGATTGAGGATTTTGGTATAATATGAGGTCAAAAATCATGTTGCCTTCTCACTGCAAGCACGGCAGACGCAGAGCCGCGATACCAGGACAAAGAGCGAATAGGACGTAATGAGAGCAGTTTTTTGTTGTTTGTTGTTGTTGTTGTTTTTTAGCTGGCACTCGCCCGTTAAAGTAAGAGCCTCAAGGTTCTTTCAAATTCGTGCAACGAAATATATAGGTCTGCATACACAGATTAGACCTCAGTTTGTACACTCATCGCATTGGCCGAGTGGTAGTTTGAAAAAATAAAAAAGTCCTGCCACAGTGTCTTATTTGGTGACATTGAGTGTATTTTGGGGGAAATATGTTCAGTGGTTTTGGAGAAATGGCTTCCTACAAACCGATCGACAGACCGACCTACCGACATTTTTGATCGGTCTGATTCCCGCCTATTTTAAAGTATTTCCAGATAAGTATGGAAATACACATCCAAATAAAGGGATACTATTTTTGAAACTGTCCCCCTCCTCCTTCCCTTCATCTCTTAAATCTTATATTTTTCGGTGGGAACAACACTCACTCTAAATTTGAAAAGGATCTTATACTCTAAAATGTGCGATCTTGGGGTGCTGTAAACAATGCAAGGCAGAGCGAACAGTGCGAGAATTATAGCAAATGATGAGGACAGCGAGTCGAATGACATCCTAGTCATACGGAGGCTGAAAATGTTGAAGGCAAAAAACAAACAGAGAGAGAGAGAGAGAGAGAGAGAGAGAGAGAGAGAGAGAGAGAGAGAGAGAGAGAGAGAGAGAGAGAGAGAGAGAGAGAGAGAGAGAGAGAGAGAGAGAGAGAGAGAGAGAGAGAATGGCGAAAACGTGGCGACAGCTGTTGGTATCACAGCTTAGCGTACCCATGATCTGACCCTGATGTTGGAGATGGGCAGTGCCCCTACTCTTTCGGATGAAAGTATAAACCAACGTCTAGTCTGCGCACGCATACATCCATCACACGGACTGTAACGATCCTGACGCTCATGTCCTAGATGGGCGAGTGCCAGAAACATAACTACGCCCAACGAGTACTCATACTAAACGAATATTTGTCTTGCATTTTATATGCTTATGCTGTTTGTTTGTTTTAAGTTTATTGTTTTCATTTAATCTTTGTAATCTTTGTCATTGTACTGATGTCACCGAAATCTCCCATTTTATTGGTATAAAGAATTGTTACCTTGACGACGTCCTGTGTATCCTACGTACTTCGCTTTCTGTAATCTTGCACTCCTTTCCGTTTATGAGTCTGAAAACATTATATATATATATATATATATATATATATATATATATATATATATATATATATATATATATATATATATATATATATATATATATATATATATATATATATATATATATATATACATATATATATATGTTTTCAGACTCATAAACGGAATATATATACAGGATGGCCCCAAAAAAGTAGGTTTACAGTTATCACGTAGACTATTGATTTGAGAATTCGACATTAGAACAGCGGGAAATTCGTTATACCTGTTAACATAAACATAAACAATTTAATCTCTCAGATGTACGTTAGATTTATAGTCTGAGGAATGTTTCATATTGGTATTACTAAGCAAGTTACTTCAACCATATAAAAGGTAGTTTAATAACTGTAAACCTGCTTTTGTATACATGTATCTATCTATCTATCTATCTATCTATCTATCTATCTATCTATCTATCTATCTATCTATCTATCTATCTATCTATCTATCTATCTATCTATCTATCTATCTATCTATCTATCTATCTATCTATCTATCTATCTATCTATCTATCTATCTATCTATCTATCTATCTATCTATCTATCTATCTATCTATCTATCTATCTATCTATCTATCTATCTATCTATCTATCTATCTATCTATCTATCTATCTATCTATCTATCTATCTATCTATCTATCTATCTATCTATCTATCTATCTATCTATCTATCTATCTATCTATCTACCCCTTGGGGTCATGAGCAATCTTGTCACTGTAGATTGTTCTAACCTATAAAGGGAACAGTGAAAGCCCCAGTTGAAAACCTGTCTTGCCTTTGTAGGCATGACTAATTCACTGCGGCAACAGTTTCCCCCCGTTGGAGTGCCGGGGGTTTCAGTATAAATAGTATCCCCACTTTCTGGAAATTTAGTGCTTTAAATTCCCACTGTCGCTGTCTTCATCATTTGCTCTTTCCCATTCCTGATCTGTCCTATCACTCTGCTATACTTTCTTCTTCTTCGCTAGATCGATGACCTACCTTTTTTCTTGAAAACTCTTCCTGGACAAGACTCCTTGTTTGTGTATGAGGTCTGTTGGATCAGCTTGGGAGTGTTGGACGCTTTCTGCCGGGTGGTCACTAGGGCTTCCTATGATTGTATTATTTCGCACTATAGGCATTTTAAATGTATGTGTTTTGTTGATGATTTATAATGATGATTGTATTCTATGTTGTTTTTGTAACCGGGGTGTTCGCGTAGTTGAGGTCAACCCTCAGCCGTCCCCCGCGTGGGATGTCTTTATTGTAAAGTGACTGGCCGGTGGAGGGCATTCAATTTTCCCACTAGGGTTGTTTCGGCAGATCTTTTATGCGGATCGGGGGTTGTCCGGTCCTGATTTGGCTCGGAAGAGTCCGCTGGACCTAAAGCAACAATAAATCAATCAATCAATCTATCTATCTATCTATCTATCTATCTATCTATCTATCTATCTATCTATCTATCTATCTATCTATCTATCTATCTATCTATCTATCTATCTATCTATCTATCTATCTATCTATCTATCTATCTATCTATCTATCTATCTATCTATCTATCTATCTATCTATCTATCTATCTATCTATCTATCTATCTATCTATCTATCTATCTATCTATCTATCTATCTACGGTATCCGTCATTCGTGGAAACTCAGCAATAAGCAACACTTTTAGCAGCACAACCACATCACCACTACACATGTTCAACTTTGGGTCGGAACCTTCAGAGCTAGCCGTAAATTCCAGGTACAATTCCCGTATAACACAGGTGATGTGATACAATAAGTAGCAGTGTGATATTCTTTTGCTGTGATACAATGACGGTGTGCGAGTCGATGTTGCGTGAATGTCTTTTTAAAATTTAAATGTCTTTTACATTTGTAACGGGTTTTTATATGTTCTTTCTATGCGCTAAGCAATTTCTCTATGTATTTGGAGCCAATAAAAAGTTGAAGTTGAAGTTGAAGTATCTATCTATCTATCTATCTATCTATCTATCTATCTATCTATCTATCTATCTATCTATCTATCTATCTATCTATCTATCTATCTATCTATCTATCTATCTATCTATCTATCTATCTATCTATCTATCTATCTATCTATCTATCTATCTATCTATCTATCTATCTATCTATCTATCTATCTATCTATCTATCTATCTATCTATCTATCTATCTATCTATCTATCTATCTATCTATCTATCTATCTATCTATCTATCTATCTATCTATCTATCTATCTATCTATCTATCTATCTATCTATCTATCTATCTATCTATCTATCTATCTATCTATCTATCTATCTATCTATCTATCTATCTATCTATCTATCTATCTATCTATCTATCTATCTATCTATCTATCTATCTATCTATCTATCTATCTATCTATCTATCTATCTATCTATCTATCTATCTATCTATCTATCTATCTATCTATCTATCTATCTATCTATCTATCTATCTATCTATCTATCTATCTATCTATCTATCTATCTATCTATCTATCTATCTATCTATCTATCTATCTATCTATCTATCTATCTATCTATCTATCTATCTATCTATCTATCTATCTATCTATCTATCTATCTATCTATCTATCTATCTATCTATCTCTATCTCTCTCTCTCTCTCTCTCTCTCTCTCTCTCTATATATATATATATATATATATATATATATATATATATATATATATATATATGTGTGTGTGTGTGTATGTGTGTGTGTGGTGTGGGTGTGCGTGTGTGTACTTGTTTACACGGCGTTATTTGGACAAACCAGTGCACATCTACATAACTCTTTTTGGCAGGCCACCTTGTTTTGACGTCAAACCAATGATCCGTTAGGGTTATGGCTGTGTTACGGATCGGATAGGGTAAGGGTTAGGGTTAGGGTTAGTTTTAGAACACTTAAAAGTACTTAAAAAGGGGGACGTAATGTGACCCATTGTCAGCACAACGTAGGTGGCGTTTCAGGAAAGTCATAATAACACCGTGAAAACAAGAATGGTGTGTGTGTGTGGGTGTGTGTGTGTG